>JXOR01000724.1:0-114344 GCA_001014335.1 Coboldia fuscipes | reverse complement strand
TTTCCGGCCTCAATTGTGAATAAAAATATTAATCCTTTAGTTGATCTAAAATCCAGTCCATATAATGTGTCACGCGAGTGTAAATTCCCGGTAAAGTTACTGGTCCACCGCATTCAGCAATGCCAGCACTAACAATACCGTATTGAACAAATCTAATACCAGATAACGATGCAGGTTGTATTAAAGGTCCGCCGGAATCACCTAATAAACAGAAATACTCATAGAATAGAGTAATTACTCATTGTTACAGTTAATTTACCTTTACAACTATCGATACCAGCTTCTCCACCAGCACACATGTGCTGGGGATTAATAATTAAAGACCTTCGATGGGATACTTGACATTGATCATTTGAAACAATTGGAACTGATGCTTTTAAGAGGACATCAGATGATTTACCTTCAATAAAATTTTATGTAAATTTATGCAAATTTTAATAATGTATTGTTTATATACTTGTTTCGGTTGTTCCCCAACCAGCTAAAATAAATTTATCTTTTATTACCAATTTCGTAGAATACGGAAGGCAAATTGGTTTAATATTTGCTAAAAATTTAAAAATGATGAATAAATTAAACATACTTATGTGGTAAGAATTCTCAAATGACTCACTTTTTCTTAAATTTGCTCTAGTTGAAAGTCTTACTAAGCCAATGTCGTGTATAAATTTTGTTTTACTATAAAGTGGATGAGGTATTGCTGACTCAACGGGGATGTCTTCGATTGGAGGTGCACACATTTGTTCATCATCCAACAATTCACAATCGGTGTTTGTCGATATTACATGTTCCCCCAGGCGAACAGATACTCTAAAATTAAAACAAGTTATATAGTACACAAGTATGTTAATAAGTGTTAAATATAACTATAATGTTTTTACAATGGATCTCTTGGTCCGATAATACAATGAGCAGCAGTTAATACATAACGATCATTGATGAGTGATCCACCACATTGAAATCGTCCCGGACCGTCATATTCAAGTAATGCCATCCATGGAAATTCATTTAATTCAGTTCTTACCCCACCTGATAATTTGTCTTCTAGTATAGGACCACATTGATTAATTGGTAGTAATTTTAAATTTGGATGATTCGTAACATCAACAGGATTATTTGAAACTGTTATTCCACTGGTGGTTGTTGCACTAGTTACCGGTGTCTGTTGAGTGGTTGTCGTAGTAATTATATTCGGATTTCTGGGACAGCAAATCGATCTCTATTTAAAACATGACAAAAAACATTGTTGCATTAAAAATATGTTGGAAATATAATAATAATAATAATAATGATAATGTGATAATAATAATAATGAACTCAACATTTTTATGATACAGACTTTAACTTCCATTAATATAAAAGAGATTAAATTTAAACAACAAACTAAAGAAAGTAACAGTATTTCCAATAGAATTTATATAACTACGTCATATATGTAAGTATTTTATGAATAAGCAGGTATAGTTGGATAATTTCAAATGCGTCATAACATAGAGTATAACATCATATTAATTAAAAACAAGTTTTTAAATAAATGGAATTTAAGACCTAGAAATATACGCATTTAAATGCATTTAAAAAACGTATGTGATATTAATGCTAGTGATAATAATTAAATTTTTTCCATGCATAAATTAAAAATTTTCTCTTACCGATATAACTGGTCCACAGAGACTGTTTTGTATGTGTCTTTTGACCCAGTCTGGTAACGGTTTTGGAGCTCTATTTACAATTTCCATAATTTCTGTGCATTCTGTGATTGGTATACAAATACCTTGTAATCCTTCTGGTGTTCGACACAGCTTTTCTAAAATATTTTTTATATCCTTAATTGATCACTGTGTAGAAAATATTTGCTAATACTCACGACCACTGCACATAACAACAAGGTGAAACACAATCAAATTTTGCAGAAAATAAAAGATAAATTTATTTTTCATTTTGTTTTAAATTATTAAATATTATTTTTCTTTTACTATATGTGTAATATAACACAAATCGTTTTTATATTACGTTATAAATTAAAATGATTGAATGTTACTCATCCAATGAATTCACGTTCACCACTCGCACGATACTGAAACCATATTATTCATTACATAAATACAATCTGAGATCAAGTTGACCATATCTACTACATAGTGGTTGTATCTTCGTTTATAATTGTATTAACGTTCTTGTAAGCCACTCAGCATAATATTGCCTTGGAAATTATCAACAATATTGAATTGTTGATTAACAACTGGTAAGCATTCCTCACTCTTCATGCTGGTCACTTGATTATTTTCTTCAAAATATTAACAACCTCTGACATATTCGCCTTATTTTTTGTTATTTTTGCGACCTCTCCAATTAATGCAAATAATACTTTTTCTTTACCATTTTTAAATTGAGTTACCAATTTCGGATTTTCTGCAATTACGTTTTCACATATTGTTCTTAGCACATCTACATCATTTATTTGGTACCAATTATTTTCGCTAATAATCTGAAAACACGTAAAAACGTTATCATAAATATAAAAATTTGTAAATATATTATTACCTCTTCAGGGGTTATCGCTTGGTTCGTACACATTATTTCCAAAACCGATTTAGCATAATATAAATTTATTTTACCGACTTCCAATAATTCCAAAAGATTACAAAAATTCTGACACGAAATTTTCCTAAAATTGTTAAATAAAATTTATAATTCGATTCATTTTATAGTTTGTCCGATTCATACTCACACATCATCCAGGAGATATTTATTCTTATTACACAGTTGCAATAATTCGTTAATTAATAAATTGGTAATCGATTTAATTTGCAAGTTACTATTTAACTTTCTTGTACCCAAGTATAGATTTAATAGGTGTGGTTCATTCTAAGTTCAATATAATGGATAAATGTTAATTCAATATCTTGGTTATTAAAATTTAAAAAAGTACTTACCACTAATATAATTGCATGTTCTGTAATAACGCTATCATTTATCAATTGCTCTCTAGTTTCAGATGGCATCTCAGGTAGTGTCTGTTTAATCAAATTTATATTCGTTGCTTCGGATTTATTTAATAAAAGTGGTAATAAATTAGTTTCAGGCATAAACCGATAATCCTAATAAAGTAAATTGGGATTACATATTAATAAAATAAATAAAAATGTAAATCAAAAATACATACAACTTGAACTTCTTTGTCTCGCATTGCGACTGTTACTTTACGACTCGGATCCCAAGATCTGGTCTCTTTGGTTATTTCTCCACCACTTGAAATAACTTCACTTTGACGAGCAATTTCATAGGAAATTGCTTGCGCTACTCCACGAACTGAACCAATATTTTTTATTTCAGTTCTTGTACCTAACGGGTCGTTAGGTTTTCGAATTGATACGTTAGCATCAACACGAAGGCTACCTTCTTCCATTTTACAGGAACACGTATTCAATCTAGTCATTATTAATATAAGTTCTTTTACTAAAGCTGCAGCTTCTTCTCCGTTTTCTAGATCAGGAGCAAATACTAACTCAATAAGACCAACACCGGCTCGATTCAGATCCACCAAACTCTTTCTTTCGGCATCATCATGGAGAGACTTTCCGCTATCTTGTTCTAATTGTAATTGTATTAATTTTACATCTTTGTGATAGTACTTCTTTGAGCCGGTTATGTGTACCGGGAATTTGAGAACTCCATCATTAGCAATTGCTTTTCTCTGTTGTGTTATTTGGTAACCACACTAAAAGATATTGAATTTAGTTGTTGAATACTTAGAAAAGAGAATTCAATAATAGATAATAAAATTACGGGCATATCTGCATAAAAGTAATGCTTTCTATCGAATAGTGAATATTCGTTAATCCGACAATTTAGAGCTAGAGCTGTGCGGATAGCAGCCTGGACGCAACTTTCGTTTAGCACTGGTAATGTGCCCGGAATACTAGCATCAAATAAGGATACACAAGAGTTGACCGGCGCCCCAAAATCAACAGCAGCTCCTGAAAATAATTTTGATTTGGTTGCAATTTGAGCGTGAATCTCCAACCCAATGTTGCTTATCCATTTCGTTCTCCTGCAAAGAAATATCCAGTTATATAAATCAATGAAATAATTGAAACTATAGCAAATGATTTTTACTGATGTTGTTTTGGCTGCTTAATTGCTGCATTGGTAACTCTTCGATGGATCACTGAACCGGCATTGTTATGTAATATGTTGACCCTTGGTAGTATATTCATTGCGAATGAATTAGATTCTGGTGAATATATTTAACTTCTTATAGCAGGTTCCTCGAAATGAAATAGCTGGTAGATCTCTTTTTTTCCTTCTTTATTTCTGAAGCAAATGTTATGGACGACCGTACTTTCAACCGTAACTGCCCCAAANATGTTGACCCTTGGTAGTATATTCATTGCGAATGAATTAGATTCTGGTGAATATATTTAACTTCTTATAGCAGGTTCCTCGAAATGAAATAGCTGGTAGATCTCTTTTTTTCCTTCTTTATTTCTGAAGCAAATGTTATGGACGACCGTACTTTCAACCGTAACTGCCCCAAATACATTCTCGCATATGCGTTGCGATTCTGTAAAAACGCATACAAAAAAAATATCATATACGCCAGAATTGGTACGACCGTTTCATTTATTAGGCATTTGGCAATGAAATCTGGTGTGCAGGAGAGCCAGAGTGCCACTGAGACAGAGATAATTTACATGGGATTGGAGCAAAAAATAGAAACATCTCAGAATTTGTCCGAATATGCGGTCAGGTTCTGATAAAACTACATCTCACAAATTAAAATTATTTCCAAGAAATTTCGATTTTCGACCGAGGGAAAAATTGACGACCGTGATATCCGCACCAATTCATGATACAAATATACAAAGTATGCCCACTTATCGAAGACGGCCTTTGCTTCTGACGTATGACGTTCTCCAATGACAGATCGGCCTTAAAGTCAAAATAAACGGCCTTTTCCAAAATAATTCCGCGTGAAGAGGTAAGTGTAGAAAAATGGTGTTCAAAAAATTCATCTGAATCTCGGTCATCATAGCAGGAAATTAAGTAAATCCAAGTTAAATGCAATTGCTAAAGATCATTGTTGCTACGTGACTATAAATTAATTAAATTTAACCAGAGATTTCGATGAATTTTTGCATCCAATTTCAATTTGATTTCTTCCACTTTGCATCTACTTCTGTTCGGTGAAATGATTTCTAATTATGGTTTCGTGTTTGGTATTTCAGATAGGATCGTTACTTCTATCAGAGGTAAGTTGAACCAGTTCCCAGGAACCATTTCTAACAGTGTAATTTGAATAAGTACCATAAACTATTACCGAATAAAGCAACCTATTGAGTGTTTAATCAAGTTGACAAGCTATAACCACAACAATTAGTGCTAAAGTGTTTTTCTTTTCTCAATTTAAGGTGAATAAACATGGCCCCACGTAAGAATAAAGCACCCAAAGAGGAGGTCCAAGTATCCCTTGGACCACAAGTGCGTGAAGGTGAAATCGTTTTCGGCGTAGCACATATTTTTGCTAGTTTCAATGATACATTCGTTCATGTCACCGATTTGTCTGGACGTGAAACAATTGCTCGTGTTACCGGTGGTATGAAGGTGAAGGCTGATCGTGATGAAGCTTCTCCATATGCTGCTATGTTGGCTGCACAGGTAATTATATTATATTGCTTGAGTTTAATTATTGAAATTTACCATTAAATTTTTATTAATATTTGTAGGATGTTGCCGAGAAATGCAAATCATTGGGAATCACAGCATTACATATTAAACTCCGTGCCACTGGTGGTAACAAAACAAAGACCCCAGGACCAGGCGCTCAATCAGCTCTTCGTGCCTTGGCACGTTCTTCAATGAAAATTGGCCGGATAGAAGATGTTACTCCAATTCCATCTGATTCAACACGCAGGAAGGGCGGTAGACGAGGTCGTCGTTTGTAAACATCGCCAGGCTATACATTGTGGATCTCACTTAATGGATTCATATGTATGCTTAATTGTTCAGAATAAAATGACCTTACACCTTTAAATAAATGTGTTGTTGTGTATCAGAGTTTGGTGAATATTGGTGGTATATTTCAGATGGAGACATGAATGAAACAAAGTGGGTTGTCGGTTTAATGAGACCAAAACAAAATATTTTTAATTATCATCTATTTTATTCTCTTATATTGAATTCTATAAAAATTATAAATATGTTGATTCTCCACAATTTTTTCGTGATGTATAAGTCCTTGATCCAGAGAATACTGATTTGAATGGATAGTTGATGGCGTATAATGATTTCAATGTGAAATCAGGGAGGAAACCTGTTACAATTATGATGATTGATAACAGCCAGAAAAATAATGATGATAATAATGTGTTATAAACCCAGAGCATATCACCGCTAAAATTTCTGTGAAAAATAACACAAAGTATAATGAGATATTGATCTGAAATTTGATTTTAATGACAATTAGTTAATATGAAGGCAAGATTAAGGGACTTGGAATAGAAAATACTTAGTTTTCGATGGGGATTTTCTTTTAGTTGTATTGGATAAAATTATGTTTTTAACAAATTTATAGGAGGTTTGAATAGCTGGAATTAACCCAAGGGCAAGGATGTAACTGAGAAAATTCATAAGAATAAAATCAGGCTGAAATAATAACTGAACCAATTCCTCTTGAGGTTCAGCTAGGGGTGTTTTAGGACTATTGAATAGAATTTACAGTTATTAAACAGTGTTATATCTCGTATAACAAATACTTACAATGCAAACAAATTGTATATAACCGTCAACACCATAAACGTGACAATTGATCCAATAATAGTAAATATGAACCAGTACGATTGATATTTGGCTTCCAACCACAATCTCAGATTCACCAAGATTACAACATTGTGGATGAGGAAAGTACCGAAACAGGAAAAATTTACAGTTCTTCCGTTCAATGGAAGAATTGCTGGATTATTGTTCCAAATGGCATACGAGAAGTAGTATATTACAACTGAGTGATAAACGGCTAAGAGCATCCAACCGCAAAAATATTTCCACGTAAGTCTTTTATTCCCAGTATTCGTCTTATATAATTCGGGTTTGCTGCAATATGTAGAGGAGTTTATTAAGGAGAATTATATTTTATTTAATCATTAAGTGATCACGTACTTCATTAAGATATCCTCCGGATACACTTTTTCAGTTAGTGATATAAATAATATGGGCAATGATGTATACACGACATTGTATAACGTTAAAAAAATGGAATCATAAATACTCTGTGATGAGAACATACTGCTACCTTGGAAGTACAGCTGTAAATGATTTATGATTGATATTAATTATTACATCTGAATATTACATAAACTGCTTCTAAATACCTGAATCATCATAAACACTAAATTTTTATAAAAGAAATATAGCACCAACATTGATAGACGTTGACTATAGTAATGTCCATGAACTAAAAGCAACCGTTTCAGCATTGAAAAATTTCCAAAAGCGTAATCTGCACACCTGTATTTTTTAAAATAATTTAAAATTAAGATTTATTTTTACATCATAAAATCCATATATAAAAATACCTGGCTGCCTGACGTCCCTCTTTTCCTACAATACCTAATCCCACATGAGCTTCCTGAATCATAGATACATCATTAGCTCCATCACCAATTGATGCTGTTATTGGGCCACCCGACACTGTTTTAATAAGCTGAACCACTTCGCATTTCTGCATTGGACTCAATCGGCAACAAAGAACAGCTCTACATTTAACTGAAATGTCTCTAAACCGTTCTTTACAGTTTGTCAAAGCTATGGCTAAGCTGCTTCCATCAATCAGTAAAGCAAATGCATCCATTGGATGTTTCTATAATTATAGAATTTGAATTAATTGTTGAATTACATTCTTTTTGTTTTATCGTACTAATAATTCTTCTTCGAGAATAGTTAAATGACTGTCAACAGCTGCTGCTTCTTTACATTCAACTATAAAATACTTTTTTGCATCGGTTGGAATATGGCCACAAGATATTGCAATATTTAAAGCTGTTTCAACTTTATCACCCGTTAAAACCCAAACTTTAATACCAGCTTCTCTAAGTGACTCTAAAGTATCCCTAACATTATCTTGCAAGGCATCTTCTACTGCAGTTGCACCGAGTAATTGCAGATCTGTAATTCAATTTAATTAATTAATTGGCAAGGATATTCAAATTTTATGAATTACCATTTTCTAATTTAGCTTGACATTCTACAATCAACTCCTTACGGTTAGTTAAAGAATTACTAGCAACAGTTATTTCTGAAATTTAAATATAATAGTCACTAATCTTATTAAATTTGGTATTTTTTTAAATTACCATTGTGATAATTCATATATTCCTCCTGGGATAGCTTCTTTCGTGCTATGGCTAATGTACGTAATCCTAATTTTGCAAATTCGTCAATATGTGCCTGTGTTTCCCGAACTAGAGTACGATCAGAGCGAGTGCACAGTGGTAAAACATGACTTTCAGCTCCTTTAGTAAAGAGCCAGATCTTAAAAAATAAAAAATATACTATTTAGATAAATTCAAATAGAATCTTGCGATTTCATACTTGTCCTCTTTTGTCTCTCACAATTACACTCATTCGTTTCCTATCTGATGTAAATTCCAATGTATGAAGTCTCTCATACGTCAACGTATTTTTTGAACTCACCCTATTGATTCGAAATTCCTAAGAAGAATAAAACTATTAAATATGCAGGACTTCTAGTAATATTTAAATTAATATACCTGTATTCCCTTATATGGTTGCATTTTAATTGTGATTATATCAGAATCATCGCCTGTGAATATAAACCCTAACTTGGCACATGCCTCAACTAACGCCTTTTCATCTGGACTGGATGCTTGGTAATCTAATTTACTAAAAATATTGATCCAATATGTAATGATAGTCGCCATTGGACTACATATATAACAAACTTACTCGATAACTGTTTTAATATCCTGTTTTCTTCGCACTGATTCTTTACGTTCAATTAACGCGGCTTCATTATACGAAGGAGCTGCATAATATTCTCGTGTATTAACAATTAACTCAGACCCTGAGTTGCGAATAAAACTCATGGTCTTTGATGTTCGCCGCATTGTCTCTGATAAGTTATCTAAAATAAACGTTATATAAATTTTTAGTTAATTCATTAAAGTTAAAATAGACGTAAATAATAAATACATTTTCTACTATGTGTTGTGGTCGCAGCATATGATTGAGTTCTTCTATGGCCCAGATTCTTTTGGGCAGTTAATTCATCATTTTCCGAATGTGTTCTTCTATAATGTTGTGCCAAAAATCCATTTACGTGACTAGGATATGGGAAATGAGTTTTGCTGTAATCCGTACCATTACTGGCCTCGAGTATTAAACTATGAGGTCGAGTTTCATTTAGGATTATCTCTGCTGTTGAGTCACTGGACGGACGACTTGCACGACGGACGTGGGGATCAAGAAGCTTATTCATATTTTTCAATTCAATTGGTTTCGCTAAATTCCCTAGAATAGTATCGATCACGAATAAAATTCATATTATGCATTAACATATTTTATAACATTTACAATTACCGTTATTTAGTTTATTTGTTTTACCAGAAAGAAAATCTGTTTCATCTGCATCAGATTCCGGTGCTTGCACTGGTTCAACTTCTTCCTTTATTACCGAGTTGAACGTTTGAATAGTTTCAACTTCTTCTTGAAACACATTTGATTGGATTAAATTCTCATCTTGTTCTTCTTCGTTACCGGCAACTTGTACAGTATGACATACGGCTAGGGTTTGGAAAAATTCTAACATATCCTCCTAATATTGACAAAGGTTTAATATATAATGATATGATTTTGATAGAATTTTAGAAGTTTTACCTTAAACTCGTGTATTTTATGGATCCGTAAAAATTCATCTTCAATACCAGACTCCTTATAGCCATACATTTTGCCCTTAATAGAGCACTGCTGAAGGTTCATTTCATTCTTGGTTAATGTGCCAGTCTTATCAGAGAATAAAATTTCAACTTGACCAAGTTCTTCATTCAAATCAGAAGTATTGACAATGAATGGTTGATTTGATTCCGCGTCATACAGATCGGTATCCCATTCCATGAAAAACGATCCTGTTCCGGTGTTAATAATAGATGTATGAATAGATAATTCATTATGTTAAATTCTTAATAATTTCATACCCATAAATTTATGCATTTCAATAGTAACATACAAGGATATTGGAATTAAATAATTGAAAAGAATTAGGAATGAAAAATAATCCTGAAGAAATTGTGATACTTGAAAGTTTGGTACTGGTTCACCCAAATACAAATTATGTTCCGTAAAATACATATCGAAATAACTAAAAAATAATAGTTTATAAGTGACTATTGAATTGATAAGAAAATGTAATTATTTACCGTTTCAGAAAGTACGACACTGTTACAATCGTTAATAATAAGACTAGAAAAAATACTAAAAATTTATTTATAAAATGTTCACTAGAACTCATTTTGTTTCTAGTAATTCGACTATTTAAAGCTAATTTTGTATTTTGTCCCGTGTATACAGCACAACCAATGGCCCATTCAGTATTTTTGATTCGAGAACCACGAAGAAGTAGATTCTCAGCCATTAATGGAAGCATATTTTGTGAATCAGACAATGGATTTACTAGTATACTTTCTCGACGATAAGCAGGACCTAATTCAATTCTACCATTGAATGTATATAAATCTGTACGAGGTTGTTCACACTCAATGACACCCAGTGTGTGTAATCTATCTGTATAAAACGATAACGATATAAACTGTAACTAGTTGTACAGATAATTTTAAATTAATTGCACAATATTTACCTGCATTTACATTTGGTAGATTCTTTGGTACAATTAAAGTTTTTAAATTACTTTCACCATCCAAGTTAGCTGTTGTTATGTGACATTTTCCATGTGGATCGGATGATTTCAATAATACTAAATCACAAGGGACGTCACAATCTCGAGCCACCTTCACCAAATCACCTTGTATTATATCTTGGCACTTTATATCCACTTGTGTACCATTTCTAATAACCGTAACTGTATTATTTAAATGATAATTATTATATAATATTATTGAGACTGTATTACATGGCTGTCTTACCAAGAGAGTAGTTTACCATGTTATCAGCCTTATGTCTCAAAAAGTCTTCGTATCCCTGTTTAGCGGCCGTTACCGCAATTACGAAAACTAGGGGGATTAACGATGTTAATGGAGAAACAGGACTATCTGAAATTTACCAAATTTTTGAATTAAATATCATCGTAAATAATAAGATAAAACTAATTCAAAGTTTTAAGATAGTACGATCATATTTTTAACTCTATACAGTTAACATCCACATAATATATTTATTTTATTTGTGCTAATCAATTAAGTACATTTCACCTGTTCCATATAATAAACACCATAAAGAGGCTTGTGATATTATTTTGTGTTTTCAATCTGTATATTGAAAAGGTTTGTCAATATAAACCGATGTTGATATTTAAATGATATTTTAAATGGTTTAATACATTAGAACTAATACTATTATGTTGTTGTACTTTTAGAATAATACAATTATCCATAGGAAATAAGGAATTGGACAATATAATGTTTATATCATGAAAATTTTCTTAATCTTTTTGATTCAATTTCCATTTAAAATAATTATTCTAAAATAATGATAATGTAGCTGATCATAGGCAAATAAATACGCAGTATATGGTATGTATTTATGCAAACATTTGTTAATATAAAAATAAAATTATATGTAATTAAGGTGATTAAAAGAACCATTATGAATTAAATATACGTAGTTAAGTTTGCCGAAAGGTACATGCAACATAAATAGAATAGAAGAATCGTTCATGGTGCTTACACGATGATATTTATTCAGAATGAGTTCACGGTAAACAAATTAAATTCACATGTATTTTATGATATTTAGTTGGTAGAAGATCCAAAGGGATATTAAAATGTAGCTGATAAGATTAGAAAATATTTATGTGATGAGTGTGTACCAGCACTCCAATGGCAACCGATAACTGCTTTTGCACTATAAATGAGCAAAGCATACTGACTTTAAATAGTTATCAAGATATGATGAAGATAAAGATGACTGTACATTACATATCGTCATTATTAAAGGGAATTTCGTAGGTTGGGATTCTAATATACTTGGAGTGACATAAATACGTCAGGAATTAGCACATTTTATAGGTAATTGGGGTTCCGAATAATTATCGTTACTACGAGTATTGACAATGAACTCGCCATTCAATTCAATTGACTCTATTGTTTTCCTGGTGTGATTATGTACACTAAATGAGTGTGTAGCGAATAGGCCAGAGCGTTATATTTCTTGCCGTATTAATATTATAAATTATGAAATCAGTTATTTTTGCCACTTAATTGATAGAGTGTTAGATGAATTGTTTGTCTGGTGGCCATAGTTGGAGAAGGTTAATTAAGCATAACCGAATGATATTCAAAAACTTATTGATCGACAATTAGATGAACACTTTGCATATCATTCTAAAAAGAATTTCTTAACGATAAAAATATATTTCATAAGCTTTGATATTTCTTATTATTCTATATTGGTCTCATTTCAACTCTCTATACAATAAATTAATGGTTAGTTATTAAAATATTCTTAAAAAATTTGACTTACCTATAACAATCGCTATAATTGTCATGATCAGAAAATAAAAATTTGCAATACGACGGAATTGTTCCAATAAATTTTGTGGTAGAAATGTGATTAATGAATATTTAGTTGATTTGATACGATTGTTTTGGGAATTAATTGGTGTCTTTTCAGTATGTTCACCACCGATTTTAATTGTAATAGAATCACTCACGGTTGACACTCGATTACCCTAAAAGTGCAAGAAAATGAAAATGAAACATTAAAAATTAATAAGAATTATTCAACAGACACTGATTGCACTTGGCAACGTATAATATGAATTGGATTTTTCATCGGATTAATTCTATAAAGGATAAATATAGTGAAGGAACAAATGGACGAATTTTTCACCTTCATCCAAAACCATTTTGGTTGTATATAGACAGTGCCAGTCAAACGAGACATCATTCATAATTTTAACTTCCGAAAAATATTTTGTTTTATCGCACATTGGAATCGTAACCAGACGAAATGCAGTTAATTTTATAAGCAAATATAACACTATTAACGTATAATTCAATTAAGATGCTTTTGTATTTATTTTAACAAAAATACTTAGTTGTAACTTAAGATAAATTAATGGATTTGCCAAATTGAATAAAACCACTAGAGAAAATTTTATAATTTCTCTTTTCTGCTAGATCACAATTATGTTCATTGGTGAACATGAACATCTTGAATACTGGAACGGTATGCCCACAAAATATGTATGAAACCGAAAAAAAGCTTTATTATATCTGTTTTATTTTATTAATTTCTTACTTCTACACTTTACGAAACAAAATTCTGAATATAATATTCAGTTATTTAATTATGTATTACGAACAAACAACCGATTCGTTGTACAGCTTATCTTTGGCGAGTCGCGGACAACAGATTCACACCATAAAATAGCATGGCGGTATGACAATATTCTGTCTTCTACAGTCGATATATTAAGTCAAAAATATTTAATTTCTTCGCAAACTTTGAAGAGTGCTCGTGATTTGGATTTCATTTGTATGTACATATGTATGTGAAGCAGCAGAAGGTGTAATATTTTTTATGGAATTTTTGAAATCGATCAATATTTGATTTTTGTATTATTTGTGTGCTAATATCCAAATTGAATTCGGTTTTATTATAAACATTTTATGGAGGATTCAAACTTGTTATCAATTATCCTCATTAATACTAATCAACTCTGGTGATCATCGCTGGGTGGATGAAATAGGCGCGAGAATACCTTCAACAGGTGTCTGTATACAGCATTAAATTTTGAATCATCACAAACTCCCAGTTTATTTTTAATCATCGGCCATAAGTATTGTATTTCGTGTACTCGTTTGTAAGCTATAAAAATATCATTCTCCATATCAATTAAATTATAGATCATTGTGTATCTTTATGGCGATGGTGAATTGCTAATTTTTATCAGTTTTTCTATTTCGTTATTTATAGAATGCTATATTTTAATCAGAATTATTGAAAGGATTATGATCATTTATTCCTTTTACGGTAAAAGATATAAGCTATAGGCTAACTGTTGGTGTCTCTGAAATTATTCATCGCAATATTTTGAATTCAAAAATGTAAATAAACGTATTTTTAAAAGAATTCAAATAATTAACAAAATTACTATGCAGTTGGAAGACTTATTTAAGCGATCGACATTCAATTCGTGGAAATTTTCTATGGATATTATTTATTTATAAAATTCATAAGCCTTTTTAAAATCAATGGATGAGGATTAAACAAAACGGCATAGATTAGATAATATTCCACGAATAGTTGCAAAAAATAAAATTATGATATGGGGTTTTTTTTTTAAAACCAAATGCAGAGGAAATTATATTTCATCGTAGAGGTGTTACTAAAGTCCCAAGGGAAAATTTATGATAATTTTATTGGTAATGAACTAAATGTTGCACTAACAACGGTACACTATATATTCTTTAAGTGAAAAAAACACACAATACTTACCATATTGAATATGAATAGAAAAGCGAATTCACTATTTCACAATCTTCAGATAAATCAAATCAGTACCACCCGTTGTATTTGAGATGAACAATTGATTGTTATGTTCCTTAAACATTTAAACTGAATACCGTTTAAGACAATTGGTTCGTAGTGTTGTCATTAATGAATTCCAAAAACACTTTGTTTAGATTAATTAATAACCTGGTATTACAATATATTATACGTGTTTGCTACTAAAAATATACTAAATTTTTGGTGATATACCAAACCCGTTGATCAGAAATGTACTAACGTCCATTCACTTTCATACTAGAATTATTATCGTTTATCAACATGTTATCATTCAATACCTATGTCCAATCATAATATATTAATTTGTCGATGTCGCAAAGTATATTTTTTCTAGTAAGATAACGAATTCGTATAGATTTAGATTGAGGGGAACACATTAAAATTATTTAGGGTTTGGCACTACCACCAATAATATTTTATCAACTTGAAAAACTTCCTGAGATCAATTTATAACCCGTAGAATAAATACGGCGAAATTACACTCCGATTTCTAAACAGTCCTTAAGATTACTAATGTAATTTAACATTTCAATTGCAAAAATTATAATACGATAACAATTATGACAATGAGTCAATCGTTTTTAGTAGAAGATAAGCAAATGATTTTATGTTATCGTGATGACAATTAAAACTAAAACAAAATAAAATGTGAAAAAATATTCCAAGTAAACGATTAGGTTCAATTATCAAAAAACATCACTGTTCAATAGTCTTACCAAAGATGGTTTGTATTCCCCACCAACAAAGTGTTTCACACAATTTGCTTCTCTAAAACCATAGTCATTTGATTCGCGGAATCTTAAATAGTTGTTTTGTTTAAAATATACATTCGTATGCTGCAATATTTTAATGTTATTGACATGCATGAATTTTAGGGTTTTTAAAAATAAGAAAAATTTGATCAAAAAAAGTCAAAATATTTGATAGTAAATTCTATTTTATTGATCATACTGAAGTATAATGAGCTTTACAGTGTACTGAAATATAAGAAATCAAATGTTAGATTAATTTCGATAGTGGATAAAAATGGCTTACCTATAAATTCTGAAACTGGATCGTTATCGCCCTCACCTCTCATTGAACCAGTGATCTCTTCATTTTCAACCATGGGTAAAAATAATTGAACAAACTCGGGTGAATATGGATGGGTTATTGTTTCAAGTACTTCAGTGACAAAATACCGAATTAACGATACATCAGTATCACCGCGTAAACAACACTGTTTAATATACTTTACAACTGGTACAACACAACCTCGTGTTAATAGATTTACCATTCTGTCCAATAACATTTTACGCATTTCTAGTTGTACGAGAATTTCCAACTCATCTTGTTTGGATTCAAACAGTTTTATCAATAGAGTTAAAATGTGGTTATGCAATGAAGAATGAATATTGGCTACTTCATCGAGCACAGCCAAATGTGGTGGACAACTATCGGTTGATAGTTTAAAGTAAGATGGTTCTGTAACAGTATTTTCAATCCATCGAATTACTCCCACACCTACCACTGGATACCGCAGGCAATTATAAAGAGTCTGAATATCTGCTATTAGTTCCGCTGATCCTTTGTTTGTGTTACAAATTGCGTGAACCTTTTCAATTGCTTGGCTGGTCCCTTTTAATTCATCCTTATTAAAGATTCGTTTTCCTTGTTGGTTTTTCTTCGTTTGCACTGTTTCGACTACACTGGCAGCGTATGCTAACAGATAAATATATTTCGATTTGTGTTCGGGATTTATTTTAACACCCGATTTGAATAATGAATCTACTAACAAATCCAAAAACTGTGGATTCCGAATTAAATCGATTGGTGGTGGATCAGCTGCTGTGTAATTGCGGTATAAAACACTTATATCTGCCGGGTTTAAAGTGTTTCTACAAAGCATTGATGATAATGCTTGGGCCGCCTGGGGATGACTCGACGATCCGTTAAGTGTCATTGTGATAGGTGTTACGTTCTGATTGCTAAAATAAAATGAGTATATCATTAGAGAGAATACTCCTGAATATTATGAATGTATTTCAAATTAGTTACTTTTGGAGAGCGTATTTAGTAATTTCTTGCGATAATCGTTTCATATTAAAGCCGCCCTTGTTTTCTTGAGCTAATACCTGTATCAGTACTTGACTGTACACATAAGTATGTTGTCCATGGCAGACCATTCGCTATAAAAAATTTAATGTTAGTTTAATTTGCCCTTTATCTATGATAAAAAGTGACATACTGCACACTCTTGTATTGACTTCTGAACATCTTCTGGATTTGTTAAAAATTTTGTAATTGCTGTTTTCAAGACTCTGGAAAATACTTCAATTTGTTGTGCCGCAGTAGAAATAGACGTAATTTCACTTTGAAATCCAGCATCGGAGATCAGTTTGATTGTAAAGTTTAACATCAAGCAGTCGGGATATTCTTCAGCAAGTCTGTATATAAGCGATCTCCACGTTGGATGATCAATCATTTCGGTCAACCATGCCGGTGTCTCACCTTCTTCAGTGAAAATAGTGTCGGCTTTTTTGGGGTCAAACGTTTTCAGAATCATGTCTTTTAAATGGTTTTCGACCATTGCTTGAACATCGGTGACTCGCACACCGGCCAAAATTAGCCATTCAGCAAGCAGATTTGCAGTTTGCGCCAAAGCAGTGTAATTCATTGACAGCAAATTGATTACATGCTCTGGTGTACCTCCCGCTTGGAAATACTTTTTCAATTGGGTGAATATTCCCGGTTCCATGATGTAGTCCGATGTAGAGAATTTCTCCAGACACTCATCTAAAACTTCTTGTGGATTTTCCAATGGATCGTCCATATTTTCGTTCTGAAACAACATATTGGAAGTAAGCATTTGCTGATAAAAGAATTCATCGGATAACTACCTCTTCATCACCACGATGGCGTCCCATCCATCCGTCTTCCTCGTATTCTTCCTCCATTTCTTGGTCACTTTTTGCACGATTTATTGTCACAATTTGTTGTCTTTGTTTTTGGTTAAAATTTATTGGTTAAAAAATTATTGTTTTTAGTATATAATTTATACGGTAAATCCGATTTATTGTTAAAACAAGAAGAAGTAAACAAATTTGGTATATTGAATGTCTTGAATGAAAAAGGCAATATATTATTTCGACTTGCTATATGCCTTTACTTCTCATTTGTTCTCAATGAAATATATTCTATAAGTGAGACGAAGAATTTTTTTCATCCACCTCGTTTCAATATTATATTCAACTCGTTCAATGCGTTTAAGCAATTTCAGGCAGAAAATTATTGAGGAAACCAAGCGATTAAAATGGACCCTTATAATTCTACGATTTCTGAAAAAGGCAAAAACGATTGAATTAAATTAAATTAACTTCTTAGACGCTCGAAAAAATGTCCATACAATTTGTAAATATAAACAAACAATCTTCGCTAATACTCATACAAATGAACTATGTAAACGACCATGAAGATATTTATTCACAGAATGCCCTATCCGTCTGAATAACACACATATAATGTGACACCCGTGTGAGATGCATGAACGACAGCTAGTTGAATGCTTGCACTCATTTGGTCACGATCCCATACAAATTCATTCGAGTCGCTCTGACATGTGAATATGTACGGCAGACTTGGAACGATTGTTTCAATATTTTGTAATTTGACAATGGAATCTGGTGTGCAGGAGAGCCAGAGTGCCACTAAGACAGAGATAATTTACATGGGATTGGAGCAAAAGTGGAAGGACCATAGAATTCGTCTGAATGTGCGGTCAAAATCATAAAACTTGAAGAAGAAGTAAACAAATTTGGTTTAAAACAATGTTTTGAAAAAATCGAATGTCAAGCGTAATGTTAATAGCGCTCCGTTTTTATGCGACCAATAGTTAAGTTTGAGTAGCTAAATTTTTGACAATCATAGTAATCAGCTGGTATTTGCAAACAAAAACAATTAATTCCATGTGTGAGTGAGTGTGGAATTATTTTGAAAAAGTGAAAAATTTTCATTGAAATTCATTGAAAAGTATCTAGTGTTCTTATGGAAGTAAAAAGCAATCTAAAGGAGTCGCAATCAGAAGCTGTAGAATTGTTGTGATAATAATTAGCTTCCCCCAATTTGAGTATAAGGTGTAATTTATGGAACAGTAACATCATTTGGATGTAATCTCAATTTAACAAAATAGATCGCACAATAAAATGTTGGGGCACCTAAATAAATGTCATTTCATATTTATATACGTGTTGTGTATCACAATTAGCAATTATTCATCCTACGCTGCAAGTCATATAGTGCCACGAAAAGAAGCAACCTATCCAAAGAATGTTACTTCCCAGGAGCCCAACAATGCGATTCCAGAAGTCACGATAAGTCCTAGTACCAGCATTGGCCCTCCACTTAATCCATCAGATGGTAAAATTGGTGACATAGTATCCAATGTGACCACGAAAAAACCACTTGTTGATTTATCAAATACAACTAAAAGTCCAATCTTAAATTATACGACTAAAGCTATAAATCTAACTACGACAAATGGAACTGTACAGCAACCACCACCTCCTGAGAGATTAAATACTTCAATTCAAGTAGTTAATGATAATAAACTAAAACAAAATATCACCGTCCCAGATCAAGTTAAAAATTCCTCGTCTGTAGTGCCAACGACAACCCCAGTGGCAACAACATCATCTATGAAATCATCTTCATCATCAACCACAACAACTACGACTACGACTACAACTACAACCACCACTACAACAGCACGTCCTAAAAAACCTACGGTGACTCAAAGTGTGGTGGATGATCCCTCACTAAGGAAAGTAAATACAATTCAAAGCAATAGCATCATGAAGAGTTCACAGGAGCCAGAAATAGCTCATCCTTCTGGAAAACTGACTGTAGATGAAGTGGAACCCGAAGTGCAATTCTCACAGGAAAATTTAGCAATGCAAAGAACCGATTATGTCGTACCGATTACAGCAATTATCTTTATTGTCCCAATAGTATTAGGCGGTATTATGATTGGTTATAGACAATTCCGTGAGTTTTGGCATACCAGACATTATCGTCGTATGGACTTTTTGCTGGATGGTATGTATAATGACTGATAAATGTCTCCCAGCCTATCGAATTGAATCCATGGTGCCTCAATTTTATGCGCATTATTTTTTTTTTGTTGAACATTTATATATTGAATGCTCTAAGGAGAAGGAATTAATTCTTAATTACCAGGTAAACATGTAAGATAGATTATGTAAATCCATATAAAGAATCTTGTTTAAAATATATTTATATATTTTGTTTAATTAACACAATGATAAAGACAATTTTAATTATCACATTTCTATATATGTATAGATGAAATATTATTTAAATTGCAGCTGGTGTAATTCTCAATTAAAATTGGATTTAATTGTGAAATTAACAAAAAAACAACTTACACCTTTAGGGAACAATTGCACAATGAATTATTCATAATAGCATAATATCTAAAATATTGCATAAACATTTATAGAAAGTTTTTATAAAGCCTTTTTGTCTGAATCTGGAATTGCTTCACGTGGCGGTATAAAACTTAACATCATTATGTGTCGAGTATACGCTTTTGTAGTACGGAATACAGAATCCGTGCCATGTAAACGATCTAAGACCCCTAATACACCGAAACAATTATTGAATCTAAAAATAAATTATGTAGTAATTAATGTTAAAAAATAATGTGCGAAAGTAATAGATATTTTACTTTAAATGATGGAAATCGTGAGCTTCTGGACTGGGAAAGAATGGTAAATGATAACCCGAGTGAGCATTTAACGTGGATAGAAGGGCCATTGCGAACCATAGCCAAGCTGTTGCCACATGACTGCCCATTATGAAAACTCCAAGGAATGGTGGCAATAAATTACTGAATATATGCTCAATCGGATGACAATAAATTGCAGTCACTGCAATAGGTGCTGTCCATTCATGATGCTGTTTGTGAATTATCTTGTACAGATATTTGCTGTGTAGAAAGCGATGGGAATAGTAGAAACCAGTTTCTTCCATTAAAATAAATATCACCATTTCCAATAGTACCCAATGGAATGTCGGTAGTGTCCTCATTGACGCTAGTCCGCGAAATTCCATTGCTTTGTAACTGACCAATGCCATAGGAATTCCTACTAAAGTTTGATTAATTAGTACACGAACAATTACCTAAAAATATCTGCAAGATTTAAATTCAATTCTTAATAATATTTAAATGTAATTAAATATTAACATTAATTAATCGTCTTGTATCCACTGGTTCATTTGTTCCTGGTTGAATTTTATATCGTCTTAAACCAGCTGGTCTGTTAGTTACATCCATAATTGTGTAAATGGCACCAAAAAACCAGTAGACAAAAAATGTGAAAATTGTAGTACCAATGACCCATAGAGTAAACGGATCTTCACCTATAAAAATATGAATAATTATCATTTTATAAATTTCTAACAGTTTCTTTTTCGACAATTTCGCAAGAACGACCATAAAAGTAACATGTAGCATATAATATGTACATATAAATTTTAGAGATGAAAGGTCATTTGAAAAGAGATTAACAAATCAGAAAATTAAATTTAACAAACGTTTATTACAGCGCAAACTGATAATTGAATAATTTATAATGAAAACTATATCACAGTTGCGAATACAACGCAAATAAAATGATTGTGTATCAATTGCGACAATGAATGTGATTAAAGCCACACAATTTTTTATTGTCTTAATTATAAGATTTCATTACAACAAAACTGGGCAATCAAGAATTTAAGTCGTTTGCGTATAAATATATGATTAACAAATAGAAATTTACCTGTAATGTCAAGGAATTTATCCCATTGTGATTGCCAAAAGTCACCACTGGCTCCCCAAAATCTTTGCAAATGCCTGGCAGGTAAATCAAATGGTATAGGAATTGCCATTGGATAATAATTAAATTAAAAGTTAATTATTATTATTTATCAATGGTAATTATGGTTGAATACACTGTAAGACAACTGGTAAACGGTTTTATAAACCGATCTATTCTGAGAAATAAGAAAGACTATTGAACTTAAACCAATACGACGTAGTATGATAAGCTTTATACTTAGTATCTTGTTCCAAATATCTTTAATTGATTTATATTAATATTAAATAACTATCTTATAACCAAACGTTACTAAAACCGCTCTATTATTACTTTATTGTAACTTTATATTTTTGTTTACCAAATATTTAAGTAGCGAATTTCGTTGTTTGGCTTACAGACACTGAATAACTCAACTTAAGCTCAATATTCAATCTTACTTTGTTCTGTTACTAAATGTCGAGACTCGCACACAAATTTAAATTGTACACAAGCAAATCGTTAGAACCGTCTTTTGTCTGATCATATAGATGATATTTTATGTACGTATAGTAAATCCACTTCAATTTACGCGTATGGGATCCCTGGGTAGGAGTATAGAAACAGTGTCTTAGAGCCATAGACAAGACCAGAACGTATATCATATTTTCCCATATTCTGAAACGACCACTGATGTAAAATAACAATGGATTTATCGAAGTATCGCATTGTGGTAAATATTGTGTATGTAATATGTAGTATGTATATAATATTTAGTTTAGAATAGTTTAACTGTAAATTAAATTTAATCAAACAATGTTCGTGAACGATCAGTACAGATGTACGAAAGCACAACATAACTACCGAGGTCTTCTGTAACTTATTGTATTTTCTCGTGAATTAATTCAGGAGGGTGGATATTGTCCAAGTGGCTAATTGGTATGATAATCATATATGAAACAAAATAAAATTAATATGACAGCGACACGTCCGGACTCCTGAACTTCGGTTCCTCTCAATATAATGCACATGAGTCATGGATTTATAAGTTACCACTGATTTCAATATGCCAAAAATTACTTATTCCGTTGCCGGTAATCAAAACATATACAATTATTCTGTCGATACCGATTGTATACACTAAAATTATAAAAATTTACCAGGTAAGAGTATTTCTAAATGCTGCGAAACCAATCAAAGCCGATGACAGTATAAATAGAGTGCTGTAAAGGGATGATAAAGCTCGAGGTCTTTTAGACTCGTTTATTATCGATTGATTTTCAATAGCCATTATTGCAAAATCTTGATAATTATATTAACTAAATTCACTGCCACTAGTTCACTTAAAACGTATATTAGTTTCAAACTATTTTGATAATCTGACCTAATCCAATTGTTTAGACAATAAGAATACAAAAATTACAATACGTAATTAGTTGCTATAGAAATGATGTTTCGTTGCGGCCAAAACTAAACTGATTTCTATTTTAACAACATATTGGAGTTTTTCTCGTAATTATTTATTCTAAATGAAAACACAATTTTAGTCTATTAATTGTAATATCATCTTTATTGATTTCATCAAATGCCCGTTCTCTCTCAAATGTAGTGAAAATTTAAAATAATATAATCATTATTTACAGAGAAAAGAAAAGTAATTAAGTAAATATTTCAAATTAATTAAAGGCACTTTAAGCAATATAAAGACAACTTAAGAATTATTTAGTTTTAAAACGACTCAAAAAGTGTATATTTATTCTTACTATTTGATTCATAAAAATCTTAATAGAATATTGGACCATGCATTTCTTGGCGTTTAAACATCTCTGTCTTACATTATTCATTCATTTATTGTTAAAAGAATTGAATCACATATTTAATTCATTTTCATATTCAAAAATTCTTTTTAATAATTATTTTTGTTAAAAAAATTTAATCAAATGTCTATGTAGCAAGTGCATAAATATCGTCAAAAAACGGTGTCGTAGTTTCAGTTATTATATGTAAGAATGTTATGAAGCTATGGAACATTAATTTTATGCCATTTGATTTAAAATCTTTATTAATAGTATGCAATTAAAAGTATAATTATTTTGAATGTTGTATAAATGTATCTTGAGTAGAATAATGTTATTTTACTTCATAACAAATATCATTTTAATTATGATTTATCATATTTCTTTTCTTTTGATTGTTGATTATAAATCCTTCGTAATAAACTAATGATTATCTTCTCTGAATTCTTCTGTTAGTACATAATAAAGGAACATGTTCTTTTTTCTTTTATTAAAGCCGATTTCACTTAAACATATATACAATTCTTAAATAGGATGAACATAAGTTAAAAAAAAAAAAATTAAATAAATTTTATTGGCTACAATATTGGACTAAAAATTAATTAATTAAGTAATACACAACGGTACAAGGTTTTTCACGTGTACATTAATTTATAACAGATAGCAAATAACATAAATCATTGCAAAGCGATTTACTTAAAGGTCAACTATAAATATTATTTAGATGGAATTGCTTAACGGAAATATAAAATCAAACGGTTAATAAATAAGGATCATCTTTAAACGCATAACACATCTGTTACAATTATATCACAACATAAATATTAATTATCATTTTTACTAATTTAATGTTATAGTTATCGACATTCTTAATTACATATTTTCATTCAAATACCGTTTAAATGTTCTAATGAATCATATTCCCATTTTGAATTTCACTATAGTTACAATACTATTTAAAGACTAAAAAAAATAGTTTCATCTTAAAAAAAAAATACATTAAATTAAGAATTATAACAAAATATTATAATAACCATAAATATAATATGTATAAATATAATATTTTAGTTTTTTAATTTGTGTACACCCATCATGTACTGAGTTTGATTCCATTTGCTTACTTTATAAAAAAACAATATCGAATGTATAATGGATTATCTTAATTAAATATTAACAATTATCGTTATCTTCATTCATATACCTGGCAAGAAATTTTTACACTTAAAAAATATATGTATTTACTTTTTTTTACAGGCAAAAATTATATTAACAAATTATCTTTGTTTTAATGACAAGAAAACTGAATACATTATTATAATAATTTTAAGAAATATTTATATACTTCGAAAAATCATTATTATGTAATATGTATACCCATATAAATATGCATTTGATTAATGTTTTTGCATATTTATATAACTTGCAAGGAAATTAATTCATATAAATATTATTAAAATTGCACCTACATAAATGATTTTTTCATAACGGATATGCATACTTATACATTTTACTGTTAATGTACATAAATTGGAAATAGTCGGTTGATTAAATAATGAAAATCTTAACTTTTTTTTTTTCAAATTAAATTCATGTGAATAATTGTGTATGAATACCAATACAAATTACAATGTAAGTTTTGTCTCAATTTTATTTCCGAAGAAAAAACTATAAAACACATATCAATTCTAATTTCAATGTAGCTACTGGCTACGTATGTTAGTTTTAATTATTATTTGCCGTAATATGTGAATTTGTTTCAACTATTTTTTTCAGTCCTTTTAAAAGAAACACTTCCATATGATTTTTACCCTTTACATAAACTTGACCGCGAGGTTCGAAGTCATAACGATCTTCCAAATATGGGAGGCAATCCTTACCGATTTGAACTCGTCCTGCAACTCCGGTTGAGTCCATACGACTGGCAACATTAACGGCATCACCCCAAATATCATAATGCAATTTACTAGTACCAATTACACCGGCCGTCACATCACCTATATTATAACCAATACGGAGTACTAAATTAAATTCCAAAAGATCCTTATTAAACGATTCCACTACTTCCTGCATCGTTATTGCAAAATCCATTAGTTCATACAGATGCTTATTCTCATTTCGCATAGATGGATCTAAACCGCTCGCAGCCATAAAAGTACTTCCAATTGTTTTTATCTTGTCAACACTACGAAATTCATTTCGAGACAGTAATTCATCAAAATCACCAATCAATTCATTCAGCACTCTCAAATATTCTTTACCGCCTAAATAAGTTTCATCATACATTTCATTAAAATTCACTATACTTGCAAATATGATTGCGACACAATGATGATTTTCCGAATATTTAGCCGTATTCTTTAGTTGTTCAGCTACATGTTTGGGTATTATATTGTGTAACAATAGATCAGCGTGATTCTTCATCTTCTGCACCTTAATCTTGTCTTGTTTGGCCACTTCATTACCAAAGAATGATGATCGATAACAAATTTCAAATTCACGATTTATAAACCATACCAATAGCAAAAGTAGAGTAACGTCAAAATAAATTTCAGTACGGTACATATAAATCCAATCAGTTAAACTATGAATGGTTGTGGAATCCTCTGCCCTAGTAGTATTCGTTTGAAATAGTTCTGTATTATTTGTCATTGAAGTTTCATTTAGTATAGCTTCCCGGGTACTAATTGAATCTGATAATTTAATGTTAGCGAATATCAAAATAAATAATATGGCACTTAGTACTGCAAACACATTTCGTGACCAACAATTTAACTGTGTAAAATTGCAGTAGCTTAGTATGCACAAACACAAGAGTAATCCATAATGATATTCAATTGATAAGGCGTTAGAAAAGTCTCTAATGGCACAAGTTGTTAACAATGATATCGTTGGCAGCGACATAAATATTAACATTAGAAAATGCCACGGATACCAACTTGATAAGAAGTCAAATATAACTGATGGTTTTTTGTGTCTACGCAATTCCGAAGAATGCATACAAATGTTTTTACCAAACAACACTAAAACACAAAACTGAATACCGCCAAATATAAGGAATAATCCAATTGTAATGTAAAGACAGATTGTCGGATTTTCAACAGTTAACAGGATCAGTGAAACATTTACACACACTAAAATAAATAATTGTACGAAAACATCAATGAAGGTATTGTATCGAGGTGTTGCTAATGTTTCTGGTCCATCAAGACTCACATCCACGTTAAAACGATGCGCTTTCTTTCGGAAACTTTTTTCCATATCATGTGATTTGAAAAATAATGTGACATAAGATATCGGCGGTTTTACTGGCTGAGATCGAGCATTATCACGTACACAGCGGATCAATTGTAAATCAGATTGTTTCCGTAATTGCTGAATGGCATTAGCAGTCATACGAGGCTCTGCTTCTTCTTGAGCCATAGAAGTCACAGGTTCAGCAGTCTTAGCAGCTGTTGATATACTTGAATTGGACGTATAATAACCGGAAACACGTTGATCAGATGGTTGATGAAGATAGAATGGCTGATCGCTAGATCGTCTGCTATTCGACCGAATTCCTGAATCTTTTCTACTTGTTGCGGATGAATATATATTATTCGAAGTCTTTTGCAATGGCTGATTGGCAGATAAAAATGTATGACAACTTGTTGTTGAACTTCTTGGCCTTAGCGATGGCTTTATTCCCATGTCATCTTCTGGGGTATCACTTATATTTCGACTATTTTGAGATTTATAACTATTCGAACGGTCAAATGGTGATATATCACTTCTAGATTGGGTTAGATAAGATCGAATATCAATGATCTCATCGTATTTATGGACTGAATTTATTCCACCACTACTACTTAAATCATCTGAAGGTAAGGAAAATGGACTGATTCGTCCTTGAACTCCTGTCGGCACAAGTAACGTATTTTCGGTTGCTACTGTACAAATTTGGATACTTTTATTCAAGTTCTTCGGATTCTGAACAGTACAATGACCCTCTGTGCGACGGCGTAACTTTAGTGATTTTAAATTTTTTAATCGTGATACAAATCCAGTAGATGGTTTAGCAATGGGTACATCAATTTTTGTGTTTTCATCATCCAAATGATTTGGTAAGGATTGAGTAGCTGTTATTTTTGGTATTGTATTCGCACTCAATGGATCAAACGGTTCGGGTGAATCACCTGTACCATCCACTCTTATATGGGGAACACGAGACAACAAAATTGGCGATGGATTTAATGAGGCAGGTCCACTTGGAAATTTCTCATTATTCACAGATAAGTTAACTACACTACGTGACATTTTAACTCCCCGTGAATCACAGTTCAATTTTAATAGTTGATCATTTTCCATAAGACTACTAACTTCATCTATTTTATTTGATTCTGACAATGCAAAATACGAGTGTTTTCTTCCTGTTACGAAATATGTTTTATGACCTAAAAGTTCATTAAATACTTTACGATTATGATAAATTATTACTTAAATTCTATTTAATATATATGTGCATACCTTCAATGTCATCACCAGGTTGTAATTCATAATTATCATTTAAAAAGTTTTTTGTCTCTTCAGAAATGTGAACCTTTTCAGGACGACCAGTAGATTCCATTCTAAAATCGGAACATGTAATTAAATATTTAATTTAACTAATGGATATCATTAAATTTGTATTACTTATTAGCAAATGTTACATCGTTACTCCACACATCAAATTTTACTCGTTTGGTACCCACAATACCACAAAGAACACTTCCAGTATGAACACCAACTCTCATTTTGACACCTTCATGTCGTTGAACATCGAATGCACGCATAGCAGAAATCATACCCAGACCCATTTCAACACAACAATAGGCATGATCTTCTCGTGGCTCAGGACATCCAGAAACACAGTAATAACAATCACCGAGAGTTGAGATTTTTTCACAACCCTTTATAGCGCACAAATCGTCGAATCTTTCAAAAAGGTCATTAAGAATTTCCACCAATTGCTCAGCAGTTTTAGTTGATGACATATTGGTAAAACCAACAATATCAGCAAATAATATGCTTACATTATCCATGCTATGCATATGAAATGGACGGAATAGAGATTTAACATCAGATGACAACCGCGGTGTTCGATGGTAACCAGAATTTATGCGTAAAATATTCCTTTCGATTCGTTTTTTCTTCTTCACAACAGGATTTGGAGTTTCAGGTGTTGCTTCTTGTAACAACATATCAGCAACTTTTGGTGGCATAACAGAATGAATCATTTTCTCTTTTAATTGTCTCTCCATTTCTAATTGTCGTTTATCTAGGAGATTTTGACCAACTTTCATAAATGTTCCTCGCATTCGAACCATATTCATTATAAGAATTTGGAATCCAAGAAAATGAACAGAGAGATGAATCAGGCATCTAATTGTAATGTAGTAACTATTTTCAACATCCTTTTCATAATAAAGCATTGGTCTTATTGAACTAACTACTTCAAATAAAATGCTATAAAACATTGCAATGGAAATATTTTGCCATAATTTTAATGGCATTGCTGTATAAATAATTAGAATGATTTCCATGCTCACAACGAAATGGCCTAATGGGCTTAAACAAGTCATCAGCAATAAAAATAATGAAATGGCAATTAGTCCTAAGCTGGTCACAATTCCAATTACGTTTTGATATTGCCGGTAAATTGATGTCCAAGTTAATTTTAATGCAATTGTTGATACACACATAACGCAACCTAATGAAATTTTCACCATTATGTTAGACAGGCCATCTCGTAAAAAGAAATATATTAACCATGATAAACACGATAAAATGATGTATAGCATAGCATATCTAAAATTAAAACATATCCATTTAATAAATGGATTAAATAAAACGATTTATTTAACTACTAGTCTTACTCACCGGTATCTAGAACGAATATGAGGAAACACACTGCTACAATATTGTGATTCTAATATTGTGGTGTCAAACGTTGGATCCAGTATGGAGCCTTCTGCAGCTCTCTCAAATGTAAGCGGTAGTTTAAGGTTACAACAAGACAAACGTCTCTCATGCTCTGATAAAATATTCCGTATATATGGCATATGAATTCCATAGTCGTTATCCAGAAATCCCTCACCTTGTTCACTATCAACAACATTATCCACAGCAATAAATTTACGTAACGGCATTAGCTAAATTATGGTAAAACATGAAATGACAAAAATAATAAATAATAAAAAAAAATTAATCGTCTCAAAGTCGTACTCTAGTTTCATAATATTAATAAGTAGGTACACCACAAAACAGTTTCATAATTTTCATTGTTTGTGATTTTAATGGAAAATATTTTATACACAGATCTGAATTATACATACAACGTATGCATAAAAGTATTTAAATTGAAAATGATTTTTAAGCTATAAAACGAGAAACAATATGATTAACTTTTCTTTAAGGATATTTAGATAAATAAAATATTACTACACGTATAAAGATTAATAAAAATATTAATTTTCATTAAATATACAGAAAGCCATACTGTATTAATGATCAGGTTACTCAATTTTTACCAGTAGTTTAAGAGAAATTTTACGATCCAAGTTGTTCGAAATACGTTAATGAACTGATTAAATATATAAATTAAAATCATTCACAATTACTAGTAAATAAATTAATTAATAATATAGATTGATATTTTAATTTGATTTGTTTCTCTGAACTCATTTAGCAATTATTAAATAGTTCAGCTTCTAGATTTATGTACTCTACAATGGAAGAATAAAAAGTCGCTTTAATCTTATCAGTTCAAAAAAGTATTACTTAATAAATGGAGAAAATTACTGATTTTAATAATGACATAGACTTGGTATTTTACTTCAAACTTTGAATTACATAAATGAATTCATGTTAAAATCTCTTTATTTTATCTCTTTTATTAGGCTTTCATTTGTCAATTATACGCACTGAAGATTATTCTAAGTACAATAAAATACATAATATTTCAAATAAAATACTATAAATACTTGTTAATATACAACATGTGCCAATGTTAAAATTTTATTGTAACTATACAAGGAAACAGAATATTATTTAATGTAAATTTTCTTTTCTTCGTTATAATCGCACTTTAAATTCTGTAGGAAAAGTATTAATACCTTAAATTTCTTTTACTTTCTTAATATTAACCTCGGCTAAATTTTGAGCATTTTAACAATAAAATCAACTGTACAATTTAAACATTTAAAGGCTCTTGAAACACTAACTGATTTTATATTAAATATTAAATTTTCTTCTTATAATCTTGATACTATCTGCAGTCAAATATGTATAGGTATGTTTAAACATCGATACATAAAACAAAATAATAAAAAAATTATAGATAACAAGCTTAAAATTACATCGCTGTACAATTACAATTTGGAAAACGAAAGTATTTTCTTATGTATTTGGGGGAAATACTTTAAGAGAGCCTATAATATTATACAATACTAAATACCTAATACCACAATCTAATTGTTTCAAATATATTTATATGAAATATTATCATATTCCCTATTATAAATATAGCAACATTGTCTGTTATTTCAATAATCAGGCAATATATTTATAATTATCCGGTAAAGGAAATATGCAAGAAATCATAATTCGTGTATACATGTAAATCATAATCGTATCAGATTTAATAGATGGCATTGAATTTAACCATTACTATTACAAATACATAGGGACTTTCATTATCTCAATCAAATAAAGAGAGTTTAAACAAAAAATTACTATACAGCTTAACGTTAATAAATTTGCTTACCTGTGTCATGGTCCCGGCTATGTTGTTCGTCTTATAAATTATTATTTCATTGTCTTTGCATTAATGATTGTAATCCTACACCCGGCCATCGGCATTCTGCATTCGAACAGATCCATATAATGTATATTCAATCATAATAATTAACTTGTAAGATCGTCAACAATCCAAAACAACTGCATACTAATCCTTTATTAAATCGATGCATACATACTATTTTAGGCAGATGATTTACCTACTTAGTAATTAATTGAATGCCCTAAAAATTGAATTCAATATTAATATTGAAATAAATCATTTTTGGGTGTACACGAATAATATACATTCAATAAAATAGTTAATCGGTCGATTGAATAATATTCTTGTTGCATAAAATTGATTGCGAATGTAATTAATCATTGTACATAATAACTGACTACTGTGACTACACTAAACTACAATTGCACTATGTATATTGATCTTATACCGAGATACAGTACGTCTGTAATTGATGATGAAATAAAAATTATCGAATAAAATTTTAATGGTTTATGTATCAATGACAGACTGGTAAAATTTCATAAACTTGGTTATCAACGCTTAGTTTAAAAGATTACGAAAGACAATGACAAACCATTAAGTGTTAAGTTCTTAGTAACATGCGTTCAAATTAATTGTTTAATTTCATGGTGAATATTTTACTTTAGGTCAGCAATTAATATTTTAAAATGATTTTTTTAGTTTATGGTGATTCGTAAATGGTTTAAATTTAATTTTTGTGCCATTTGAACAATTAAAAAGGAATTCTAAATCCACAATCAGCTAAAATTTACTATATTAGAATTAAATTAAAAATAAAAACTAACTGACGTAAAGGAAATAAGCGTAAATGAATTTCAATCCTTTATATTTACATACGATTATAACTTACTTGCACTTTGGTTCTTAAATATCCTGCACCAGCAAATACGTTGTACTGTTTTTCCTTTCTATTTTTTTGACGATTTTCTTTACTTTATCTTTAAAAAACACAATCTATTTAATACCTCACTATTTTCATAACTGACTTCCATCTATCAAAAGCGATTATGTGCGAACTGTGGCACATAAACTACGTAATATTGTAGAATGTAATTAAATAATGTAAAGGAATGTTAGTAACTTGACCACTAATAACTAGGAAACATAATTCCACACAATTTTATTTGATTAGTTTATAATGTGTGCTCCATTTCAATGATCCACAATTTTAAAAACGGATAAATAATTGATTAAAACCATGATTATGAATCACTTGATTAATATTTGATAGTTTATAGAATATAGATTTAAATATGTGTAAATATTATTAAAACTTGTTTAAAATACCCCACAATTTGTGACCAATTATAGATGAAACTTGATTATCCAATACACTATGTCTACGATACAATAATTTCGCTTTAAGTGAATCGTGAGAAGCTTTATGAATGAACTCGAACATAATTCCTTCGATGTTATCTTTGACCGTATCTTAAGAAAACCGCACTTAAAACATAATCTTTTTCGCCTACCACCTTATTTCACATGATATGGCAAGTGAAAATCACATAAATATAGTGTCCAATGAATTTTTCCTACCACTTTGAGTTACCTTAATTATGGTATCACCATTCTCTATTACTTAAATTTTAACAAAACTTACTCACTATTACATTAGTATCATTTGATTTTGTGGTCGAGAGTTTAAGAGTTTGCCTAAAATTAATAAATTAAAATGAAATATACGATTTAATAAAAAAATCGCAAATGATTTTGGAAAGAACTGATGTGTACGAGTGGGCCTTTACCATGGTGTATTACTTGGGCTGAGCAACGGAGTCCTGTATTCAGAATAGATTAGAATATGCAATTTGGATATATTAAATTTTGTGGGCAATTTTCTACATTTATATCCAGAAATAATACTGATATGAGTAAATTTTATGTGCGAATCTTCCAAAAGAAATTTTTTCTGCACGAACAATTGCTCCTAGCGTTGAAACTTTAAACACGATTTTCTCAAAACTCTATTTCTCTTTATACAAGAGTTTATTACTGAGTCTATGATCTGTACTCAATCGATGAACTTTTATAAGTCCGGTATTATGAATTTCGTACGTTATTGCATGAAAGTGAGTACAAAATATCTACAGTTTGTGCAGCGACCAGCTGATTGCCCAACGTCATCGGAAGTAGCACATTCTTCTTTTCTAAAAATAACGGTGTAATTTTAAAATAGAAACAAATTAATTTCTTAAAGATTGTCCACCATGAAAACTACACCACAGGAAATTCATTTCATTTATCACATAGAGAATAATTTTTATTGAACCAAAATTGATTTAGTAACGGTTGCTACGGCAACATTTATCATAAAACATTAAATTAGTAAAGAAGACATAATGGAAACATTGTCTTGAATATTTGAACCAATTGAATAGCAAGTGTTCATCCGCTACAAGATGAACGAAGTTCGAGGTAAAGTATTAGAAATTTTTATTTCTATTTAATTATCGTTGATTCAGCTAATTCTATTTAGAATTGACCGAACAATTGAGGATATTGGGATATCAAAAATGCCACCTAATATGGCATCTATCTTCCCGGCACGGTAGTTTCAATGGATTCAAAGTGATGGCCGATATTTTAATATGGTTGGCAGCAAAATTTGATTTTGGCACTGGAAATCTGAGTGCTGGTGATCTAGATAACGAATCTGATCGTGTGGCATTAATCAGGAACAGTGTTGAATTCATGTTTCGTTCGTGCAGCATTAAACTGAACCCGATAAAGCTGTATAGTGGATCATTTAGCTCTGCCACAGAGCTGCTAAAGATAACAAAGGTCTTAATTAATCTGCCCAGAAAGTATGAGGTGAATGATAACGAGATTCCTATTATGTCGGACATAGATATTGACGATAAAGTAAATGAATTGCGAATGGGCCGTCTTTTATCTTCTGAACTGATTAAACATGGAGCTACAATTTATGATTTATTAAAGAAGGAAATGAGTAATAACGTAAATACTTTATTAATAAATTTATTATATATTTTTTGAATAATGGAACATTATTTCCAACTTATGTTCGTTAGCTTCTGAGACATACCAACTCGCATAAAAACTTCGACATAACAGCTATAGAACAATTAGTTTTAAACGAAACTAGGACAATGCAAAATAAAATAGTGTCGATTAAAAAAGAAGTTGATGCCCATAAAAATGAAATTAATAATTTGTCTGGCAAATTACAACGGAAACTTGGTGACTTGGAGAGATCGACTCAACGCCTTAACACATTGCAGAAAATAAAGTACATATGAGTTGACCATTTGATTAAAATTTATATAAATTAATTTAATTTATTAACGTCTTTAGACCGGCATACATCGAAGAATATGAACGTTTTGAAACTGACCTGAAACAATTGTTTAATCAATATTTCATACGTGCTAGATGCCTTGAGGCTCTCAAATTTCAACAGTTGAATCGATTTAAAATGACGAATGCGCCCTTGCAAATGCAATCGACTAAAATGGAATCATCAATGAATTTACTTCCCGATGGACTAATTGATTCAGACGAGGATGATTTAACGGATGATAAAGACAACGAAATTGATTTAAATTTGGGAAATTCAACGGACTCAACACAAAAGCTCGGTAGAGATCCAATTGGACTTAGAAGTCCTAGAAAATTACGAATTCGTACTGGTGGTAAGATATTATGTTACATTTACATATATATTTATCTGAAATTGCGGTATTTGATAAAAATTTACTTTGATACTTAGCACAAAATAAGAATATGGAACGTATTTTGGGTTCGATGAATGGCCTCAATTTATCAGAAGATGACTCTGAAGGTAGTCTCTCAATAAAGGATGACGACGGACATAAAATTGATTTCAATTTAGCACCAAGGAATATACCGGACGATGATGACGAGGATTCAAGTGATGATATGAATGATTTTCAAACTCTTTTGAAAAATGATACTGGGATAAAATCAATTACTAAACCAGAGCGCTTAAGCGATGAAGAATTTTAAATTAAATTGCATAGATGCACGAACGTTGCAATTGATTATGCAATTTTAAATTGTGTTGCAATCAAAAATCAGCTGTATGCATTTTTATCTTCTTTTTAATAAATAGCTTTGGAGTACCTACTTATTTAGCAGGCCTTTTTTATAATTAATCCGGATTAAAATACTAGGTGCGAAATCCTAGTATTTGTGTTCATTTCGTATAAAATCATTCTAAATTAGACAATAAAGACAAATCTATTTGACACTGCTTTTTGTCATTGTGTATGTATCTTGAAAATTATTAAACCATTTTGTTTTGTAATTATATATTGAGGAATGTCTGCGAAGCAAGTTCTTATTGGTGAGATTTTGGTTTAATTTGTGATAAAATTACCCAATCGGCATTCCAATTTTAGGTGGAGGAACTGGATTCATAGGACAACGACTGACGAAAAGTTTATCTGCTAAAGGCTATGATATAACAATTATTTCTCGAATGCCTGGTCTTAGGCATATTACTTGGCATGATTTAGATTCGAAGGGTATTCCCAAGGGAACAGTGGCTGTAGTAAATTTGGCTGGTCAAAATGTGCTTGACCCAACAAGGCGTTGGACCACTGGGTACGGATTGGCAATCTGCTTTTGAAATGCTACACGATTCAAAACGTTGTTTCGATTGTAGATTCAAGCAGAATGTGTGGAATTCACGAATTAATTCAGCGTCATCAATAGTACGTGCCATTGAGGCATCGTCTGACAAACCGGAAGTGTTCATTAACATATCGGGAGTGGCTCTCTATAAGCCAGATGATAAGGACCACGATGAAACTGAGAGTGGCAGTTGTTATGATTTTATGTCAGCATTGTGTATTGATTGGGAAAAGGCAGCCACACTATCGCCTGACATACCTACAAGAAATGTATTTATTTAATTACTAATGCAGCTAAAGTTATTTGTATTTAATTGAATGAGTAATACTTTAAGGTGAAAATTAGATCCGGAGTGGTTATTGGCCGCGAAGGAGGAATGATTAAGTCATTGTATTTGCCGTTCTTTTTCGGTTTAGGCGGCCCGATCGGTAGTGGGAAACAACCATTGCCTTGGATTCACATAACAGACTTATGCAATATGATTACGTTTGCTATTGAAAATAAGAAAGTTGAAGGTGTGTTGAATGGTGTTGGACCAAAAATTATCACAAATGCAGAATTCACTAAAGTAACGATACATTTATTATTTGTCACATATCGTCTTTAATGTGTTTTTTATTGTTTTAGGCTTTTGCTTCAGCTTTACGAAGACCAGCTTTCTTTCCACTTCCTGAGTTCGTTGTGAACCTTATATTTGATAAAGAAAGGGGAATTATGTTAACAAAAGGTCAAAAAGTGGTACCAAAACGAGTCCTAGATTACGGATTTAAATACGAATATCCCAATATAACTGATGCTTGTAAAGAGGTTTGTAGCAATAGTAATAATTAAGTAAACAATGCTATTTAAAAAACACTTTTTGTTATTAATTATGATAAGTTATATCCTCATTTTTATTTATAAGAACTTCACTGTGAATCCGATTGAATAAGTCGTCTTAAAGGGAATGCTATTTTTAGATTGAAACTGAGAATATTCTTATCGGTACTTTGATTTAGTAAAAATCGTTTCAAGATGATTTACCAAAGAAAAAATTGTTCTTATGTGTTTATGATGTGATTTAAATAAAATGTACACCAACTTTTATTCTTCGATGTTAATTTGTAAGCAAAGAACTGTATTTTTAGTTAATATGAATGTAATTTGATTCTCCACTACCATCCCTAGGATTTCATCAGTTTGATCTAGTTCCACTAATTGTTGTTGTCCTATATGCATTTGGGGACCGGTTCGTTTTCGTAAGCCGCAAGCGTTTTCATAATTCGTCTTGTAAATAAATATGTGCCGTTTATATTCACAAATTATTGAATAATCAAAATTCGGACAACATCCAATAAATTTTCTCTGCTGTTTCGATGCTAAAATATAACCAAAAGCGTGGAGTGTACCTTCATGTCTCATAGTCCAATTGCTCAAAGTTTGATCACCATTAGTTGCTGGAATACAATGAGACCATACACAGCCATCAACATCATGCCTTAAAACAATAGCATCAGGATATTCTGGCATTAAATTTACACTAAATAAAGGAGGAGTTGATCCTAGATAAACTTTATGATCTACAGTTCTTGATTCACCATTTAATCGGCCTAAAATAAATTTCAAGTTTAAAAATACTCTATAATTGAAAACTGGTGAAAAATCTTACTCAAATAGTACTCTTGCTCTTCGCCAGTTGGATCAACATCGCATTCTTCTAACATCGTCTCTAAGGTAGAAGTTGTATTAGCTAGTAGGCTAGGTACGATATTAATTGTCTCCTTGCTCTCTGAATCCATTTGTTCACCATCTGCAAGGCATGGCCATTTAACAATAGGATCTTGTTTAATAAGGACTATTTGTAAATAGTTGTTTTGCCAAGACCAAGTGGTTGATGACGAGTCGACTTTAGAGAACAGGTTTAGGCACACTATTTTCTCACTGCCTAAATAAACTTCGAGATTTAGTTCCCGACTTACAACTTTGAATTCTGATTTACATGCATTCGGAAAGCTTTTGATGTTAATTGTAATATCTTCATCATTTTGAGACCAACTGAATAAAGGTGTTGTTTCATTTTCAGCATCAATGTTAACTGACTGTTGCTCTATAATTGGAGATAACGAATCATAAACAAATTTAAAATTATGTTCACTTGCTATAATGAGGCTTTTTGATTTTGGTTCTAACGAACAATAAGTTGGATATCCTTTACATATCAACTGTTGCTCATGTACTACAGACCATTGGTTGTTCTCAGAATGCAACCGTTTCCATGTTACTAATGAGTGAAAAGCATTTTCCCTGTGAACAATCGTCAATAATACAATATGAACGGATTTCTGTTCTAATCGTGACTCAATCAATAACGATCGTTTATCATCTTCACCATAAATCGTAAGTGGTATTGAGAAAGTTTCTTTCCATTCATTGCTGCGATTACGATTGCCAGTGTTTAAGAATTTCAAAATTCCAGAACCATTGTTTAGTAAACACATTTCCTCTGATATGAACATAAAACTTATGTTATAATCTCCCGAGTGTCTCTCATTTCTTGAAATTCTAAATACAGAAATTGGCTTCTTTGGCTGCCCAGTTTCGTTATCATACTGAATTTGTTGAACTGTGAAGTTTACATCAACAAAGTAACAAGTACCCGGCGACCAGTTATCGCGCACCAAATGATTATGACACTCAAATAACTTAGAATGCAAGAAGGAATATTGGTCTTCAGATGGATATAAGACATCAGCAGGAGCTATTAAATTCTGTTGAAGTACAGCCACTGGTTGGAGCGACAACTTGTATCCGGTAAAGTTGGGATCCAATAGTCGAGAATCTGGCCGTAAATCCACCTGTTTGCAGTTCATTATCCAACTAAAAAGTTTGAAATATGAACGTAAGCAATACTAAATATCTTATTTGATAAACGGATTAATTAGAACTCTAAAAACCTTCAGAAGAATTTTTATTTTGAAGAAATATTTGTAAATAAATATGGTGGTTAACATAACCTGCAATTGAGTAACAAATTGTTTGTTATTGATTCGCATCGAAAGCATTTCTCATACACATCATGATCAAAAGTGAACAATATTAAAGAGTTTATTGTGGTAAACGAGTTTGATACGTGAGAGTTAGGGTAATCTGATGGCCACCATATAAGATAAACGGAAATAATGTCAGGAGAGACGAGTAAACTTCAAGAAGGTTGTGGTAGGGAAGGTTCGATTCGTTGTATTTTCCTTAGTGAATTTGATCCTCATGTCGGTTCTCAAATTTCCGTCCAGGTATGTGGTTACTAATTACTTCAATTAAAATTTTAATACAATGGTATTGCATATTTTATTTGGTTGTAGGTTCCAGAGGATTTTATAACGAAGGACGTATTCCACGCTATCAATGATTACATTATTCCGAAGAGTCACCAGTTACATGATTACAGTTTGACAGTGTAAGTTGGGTAACACTTAGTCCATAATGTCCAACAGTTAATCTGATAATGTTTACTTTGTAGGAATACGCTTGGCTATAAAATTGTGGGGTATCCAGTAAAAATAGTCAGTTCGAAGTACCTCAGGAACGCGTATTTATTCAATATCTGCTTTGTATGCTATGATTGGGCGCGAACATCACAGTATGAGCCTGTTGTAAAAAAATTGGCTGAATATGTGGTAATTAATCACAATATGTAATATACGGTTTAGTAAATATAGAAATTGAATATAATCTTTTAGCGAGTAATGGAAGAGAACAATAACTTTGTTTCCATTGGAGATAAACAAAGAATATCAAATTTTTTAAAACGAATAATGCGAGATCTAAACGAAAAGAAGGAATCATCTTTTATTGGTATATTTTAAATGAATTATGTACAGCAAACAAACAATGTAAACTTTTATTTACCTTTGTCAGAATCTGAAACAACAATTTTTTTAAAAATAATGGAACAAAGAAGTGATACTATGCCTGTACGAGAACATGAAGTTCCTATTTTAGATTCGCGAGCCGAAAAATTTCCTCTTGATACTTGGGATTTAACGACACGCCGAATTTTACCCTATATTAATGGTTCGAATCATGTAGCTAAAATAGCTGCCGATGCAAATGTTGATATAAATCTCGTTAAAAGTTCTGTTCAGAATTTAGTGCATTTTGATGTAGTGAGTATTTCATATGTTCGATTTGAAATTTAGATTAGTCTGTAATTTTTTGTTTTCATTTTAGGTGCAAGTAGTTCCAATATTCAAGTATAGCAATATCTACATGTGTACCAGAAAACTTCAGCGATTAACAAAAGATACAACGTTCCTGCAAATGTGCAGGTAAATTATATTCATTATTCATATTACTGTTCTTTGAAATAACTTATAATTGTGTATAAATGGAATCATTTTATAGGCGATGTGTTGCAGACAATCAGGACAGACCGTTACCAACGTTGCAAAAAATACTTTCTATTTATTCTGCTATGACCCACGGGGTGACACTGAGGACAATATGTTTACGACTAAAACCAAGAGATTATAATATCGATGAGAAAAAATTGGTAAACTTCGGATTGATAAGTAAATTAATTCGTTGTGTGCAAAAATATCCAATACATACAGGGTATTGCCCTGTTGATACTCAAAGTTATAACATTTATAACGGATTGAGTAATATTGATGAGATTTGTTGTAAAACGATGCGAACGACCTATGAAATTGATCAAGACGTCGACCGAGATACTAGTTTGGTTGTATTATGGAAATAAGGTTTTCACATTAGATATAGGGCTATGTTATATCATTATTATCCCACTTAGTCATTCCTCGCTTTATCACATATTGATTATTCCCTTCTATTTATATACACCTATATTCTATAACATAATTTATTTAAATAAATAAGATAATGTTGCTTTTGTCAATTTTTATTTGTATGTATATTTCCAAATGAAAAAAAAGGTATCAATTTTAGTCAAATGTAAAAGGATGTGTACAATATAAAACAATTATTCTTCAAAAGCTTCGGCTAAACGGTTAAAAAAAGCCGTTAATCCTCTCGAAAGGGTTATTGTTTTCTGATTGGCCAACGCTTCACAAATATACTCGTTTATCACAACACCCAAATTCTATTAGCGAATATAAAAAACATTCAAATATATTTGAATTAAGTTGATAATTTCTATTTCATCTTACTTCCACATCTTTACGGTGCACACCATTATTAATGTGAAATCGACCTAAGTTTGTTAATTGTAAATCAAATTGTGTAAGATCTTTACCGACAGCAATTTCAATCAATGAGCCGACTGTGTCCAGTACATAATCAGTGTGGTTATGCAAAATTGTATTATCTGGTGGTGTTTGTTTGAAAAATGATAAGTATTCAGGAAAGCGCTCAAACAATCTAAATGCAGTATATCTAAGAACCATATACATAAAAATTGATAAATTATTGCTACTTAATTGAAATATTCCTTGCATGTATTTCTTTACTCTGTTGAATTATTCGCCATGCAGAAAATAATGCTACTTTTTGGGGCATCGTAAGAAATGTCTCATCAGCGGTAACCTCTAATACCAAAGATTGAATCGGTTTTGGAAACATATTCAATTATACGCATTAAAGTGGCAGCTAGAATAAGATTCTTATAAGACTTTTGACGCGTTAAAATGTTACAATCTTTAAATAATTGCGCACAGTTATAAATGATCCGGCCAATTCTAGTAAAATAAACATCCAATTCAAGGCAAATGAAGATACTAATATTGCCTGTCTGGAAACAAGGAGTAACTTAAGAACATCCAAATTGGATGTGTATATAACGATAAACAGAACGAGACACACAAACACAGTGGGCAATTTCTTGAAAACGGACATATCTATTAGAGATGAACAACTAATTTTCTATGGCATTTCACAATGCAACAGCAATCTAATTAAGCTAACCAGCCGCTGGGAATACGTTAATGTACTAATTTTAACAGGTAACCAGTATTAACTAATTATTATAAACCTGAATAATGCTATAATAAATTTAAACATTTAAATTTCGTCGGCTTTCAAAATTTTTTTTTATAAATATCAACTGCAAGTACTATTTAAATGATAATTTGAATTTTACATTTCGACTCCATATCAGATAAATTTGAATGCAAAATAGTGTTTGAATGTGATCAAAATAATTAAATTTTTTGCAGTCAGTTAGACGTTTCAGAAACCTTAGATACCGCATAATATTGTCATAGATTTTTATAAGAGTTACTCACAGTTAATTCAGATTTATCCAATCTCAAACTTGATGAGAGATAATAGAATGTGTATTTACTGCATCGAAATGTCTCTTCATCGAATAAAGTATAACAAAAAATCACTGATAGGTGATTCAGTAATTGAAGCATGGTTGCATGAATATCGGGATTATAACTAAAACTGACAGGGTTCGTAGAGTCACTTTGATCTCCTAATTTGAAATAAACAGCTGGATTCATTCCAGCCCATCTATTTAAATAAATTACAAATTTATAATTCCATTTGTATTGGAAATTAGTATTTTTGAAAACCTTTTAAAGATCTTGTATGAATGCAATGTAAGCTGCGATTCAATAAAGGCCCATGAAGTAGATATAACGAATTTTTCATGGCCCGTTAATCCACTAAAGTCTCTATCTTCTGCAAAAATTGTACACTCGTCTTAAAGATATTATTGATTTAGTTTGCAGACATTACCATCTACAGTTTGAAAATCCGTTGTACCGGATTCAAAACTTTTATTCACATTGATTTGACCTTGTCCATCCATTTCAGATGAACAATAAAAAAACTGGAAATCCTTACTGATTATAACTGGTAAACCCTTCACTTATATTATTCACCTCCTACGTACGACTACAATAATTACACATTCAATAAAATATCAGAATTAATGTGCATTTATGAGAACCTTATTCATTGTAGCGATATTATTATTGAATCACACATATTCGCAAAGAACCAGTAAATCTGATCTGAATTATAAATAAATAATATTTTATTTCGTTATTTTGGAATTGAACTATATGACATTGATAGCCCAATGTGATGCAACTATTGCGCAAAACATACTTTAAAATTTATAACATCTTGTAATGTTTGAATATAATGTTTAGGTTAATTACAATTCACAAATTGATAACTTTTGTTAGGAATGACAGCGGACAGCAGACACGAGTTAAACGAAACAAAGTAATTTCCTGACTATAGTTTTCTGTTTAAAAGTTGAATGGTCGAATGTGGAAAAAATCGTGATATAAATATTCCAATTTTTAATATTGTCCACTTTTTTTCAAGTTTAAGTTCATCATTAAACAGAGACTGTTTGCTGTTGATGTAATAAGCTGTGAATGAAAACACTATGGATTATCAACCATAATGAATCGAACGCTTCAACAATGTGTGGATTGTCGGATTTGTGACTCTCTTACTAGTGTTTGGTATTGAGTGTACGAGAACTACTGGACTAAATAACTGGCATAGTCGACGTCTAGATCTCATAGTGGAAGGATCATTCGGTTTACATACTTTGTTTTAGTCTATAATTTTAATTGTTTTCTTACTTGTTAATTTAAATTGTGAATTAAAAGGTGATTGTATCATTAATTTTTTGTGGTAAGTAAAATTAAGATGAGACCAAGTTTGTTAATTTTAGTGAACATTTTTAAATAATTTTTCAATGGAATAAGGGTTTAGTTAAAAATAATATGCTTTTCTTGGAGAAATTATTTTTTCGTTACATAAGGATGATTTTTTTTATGATAGTTCGAAATGTTGTTAAAGATAACCTTTTCAAGGGTAAAACTATTTCCTCGCTGACCTATTCACCTAGTTTCAGTTCAATGTTTTGTAGTTTGTACCAAAAATTATTGATTTTTGAGTATTTTCATTGCCGCTTCCTAAGCAAATGAGTTATTGAAAGGAAATAAAATCTCTATAAGAAGAAAATACATTTTTCTTTGAAATATTTTTATCGTTCTTCATTAATCATTTGGGAAAATATTTTGTTTAAAAAATCCATAAGAATCATAACATTTTTAATTAGCATTATAAAATAAAATGATGTTTCTATTACTACGAATATTACGTATTGTATACACATAAATATTTTTTGGTCCAGAGTAATCTAGACGATAGTTCAGAAAAACAAAACAATATTTATAGAAAACATATTATTCATATGTCTGCAGTTGAAAGAGAGTGCTAATTTCTATAGAACGCGTGTAAGGAAACCTCATTACTGACAAAATAAAAAAAAATAAAAATTCCCAAAGTAATTATCATGGAATTTAAAACCGAAGTAGATCATAACCACATGCATCATACCGGTTATGTGTTAATGTAAATATACTACGTGCCATAGTTTATTCAAATTCACATCTTGTTACGCATTATATTCATATTATCTTTTGAGCCAATGACAAATATTGTATATTGTCATACATAACTGATTGGACTTTATCAGTTGCAACAGGTATAATTGTAATGTGAAGAGCCCAAAAAATATTAAGCTTATCATAAAAACATTTGAAAACATTTTAATACGCAATCCAAATAAATTGTTATTTCACGAGATATGTATACTGACATGTACCAATCACTTGGTGATCGAATGATTAAATTACAAAATCAACTAATTTCTCAATGATTAGTTATTATATTGTCCGTATTATCTTATCACGTGTATTCGATATCCTAATGATTTACACTGTTATCAGAAGAATTGAAATAGTAAGGTAATATCTAGTAAATAGATTAGTTACTATAGTGTAAGCAATATAATAAAAATTAATCTTCAGCTAAATGCTCCCCCAATAAACTGATTTATTTACAGTTGTCATATTTATTGTCCATTCACAAATTGAAAATCATCGATTTCACTCAATGGAAACTGCATTGAGTAGTAGAGAGGCATTAAATCATAATCAAAGGAAGGAAAAATACCGGCTATTCAGTATTTTGTGTCTGTTCAATAGATTAACAGAGATTTAATTGTTTAGCAACAATGATTTTGTAATTTATTTAATTGTTTATTATTGTCTTTTAAATTTTAAAGATAACCCCGAAACTTTAATGACTTAGGCATACATACGTAATACGTATGTATGTGATTCTAATGTATTCAACATGGACAATACCCACGTGATGTTTTATTAACAAAATATAAATAAAAACTAACAAAATAAAACCAACTGCGATCAAATCTATTTTTACCTCGTCTGTTGATATAAATTTAAGTTTATCGGTTTTATTTTTTGGGTTTTTCACTTGAAAAGAAATGGTTCAGTTAGAGTTCAATGACGATTATCAGACACAAAGATTTTGTTTCGCTGATTACACTTATATTTAGATGATGAAAAAAAATAAAGAAGGAAAACCAACCAGATCTTTATTTTATATTATTTATATGCTAACATGAGAATTTGAATTAAATAAACGTGGAATATAACAAAGTAACAATGTGAACATAATTTAATGTTAAGAGATAAACAGAATGTCTGTTGCACACGATGTTTCTAGTCAATTTCCTTATTTATGAAAGTGGGTGTGTTACAATTCAACAATTTTAATCATATGTATGTAAATAAGGCATATCCGATTGATTAGAAGAATACACGATTCTATTTTCAAATATTTGTATAATATGACGACTATTAAGAAATTACAGATTAAATTTCATTCAAAATATTCTTATTATGAAGTGTGTTACGGGTATTCAATAAATGTCATCTTCTATTGAATTATTAAATGCATCGGTTAATAATTAACGTGGTCTTGAAAATTTTATTATCGTCGTTTCAAATATTATTTCAATTGAATTCAATTACTTCCTAGTTAATGCATAAATTTCATTAGAAATCAATCGTATAATTCAGATGCAATTCAATTTGCATATAAATTAACTAAAATATGGTGACAAATAAAATTTTTTATAATCCATAACACTTAAATTATTAATTCTAATCAAATATTAGTTCATCAAAATTCAAAGAATAAAAAAATATGTAAAATCAAACAATTTATTTTGTTGCATTTCATCTTGCAGTTATCGTCATATGTATATACTTGTAATTTAATTTCGCCTACGATGTAATTTATATATAAAATGTATCTGCACTTCGTAGTTTATGTAAAGTAGATAAAAATAAATTTCAATAAAATGATCGGGTAAGAAACGCATAAGACTTTTCTTACAAAACAAATAATTACGAAAATTAGAGAAGAATTTATTTGACAATAGTGAAATTCGAAGGGACAATTTTGAATTATGTGACCACAGTCCTGATTTGTAAATTATACAATTCAGTCGTATTTAACTGTTGTTTTGAAGACGTATAACTCTTTTTGGTATCAATTAAACGAATAGTGATGGATACAGAAAAAATGACAAGAGCCATGGCTCGTTGGTGGCAGGTTAATAATAAAAAAATATGATTTTGTTCATAATAGAAATTAATGTTTTATGTAATACTGATTCGTTCCTATTTTACAGACAATGAATGAAAAAGATTCTGATCCCCAAGCAGCCAATCCAATGCTCTATGATCCGCTCGGTGAAGTGAAAACGAAACGTGTAAATCAATACCTAGCAACTTGCATTGGTAATTTGCATCAATAAAACCAATTAAATTGACACCGTTATTATATTAACATTGTATATTGTTCCATTTTAGTTTGCCTCTGTGCAGTATCAGCTGGAACAGCACTGTCCTGGACTTCACCAGCACTTTCAGCATTGCTAGATAAGAATTCAACTTTGCCCATTACCCCATCAGAAGGTAAAATTCATTAAAAGAATTGTCTGTTATAAAATTTGTTTTGATTGTACATGGTGTCCTTCATTTCTGACTTAGTGACGACGCGTTATATTAGAAAAAAAATGTACTAACGTTGAAAATACATCATAAACAGTGGTTTTCAACAATAGTTATGTATTTTAATCGTAAATGTCACTATTTTAAAGTTACAAATTTTACATCAATATTTTTTCTTAACGAGTAAATTAATTTCTTTAAATCGTAATGGTAGAGTAATTTAATGAAATCATTATATGTCAAGTAATCAGTATTCCGTAATAAGAAATAATTGTACATTCTAACATTTTTAAACAACTTGTTGCATTTTCATAGGTACATGGATCAGTTCGTTATTAGGAATTGGTGCAATTGTAGGAGCAATTCCATCCGGAATAATTGCCGAACTAATCGGACGCAAGTATACATGTGTTGCTGTTGGAATTCCGTTTATAATTAGTTGGGGTCTTATTGCATTCGCTAGCAATGTGACAATGCTTTATTTTGGCAGATTCTTAATTGGTGAGCAAACATAATAGTCCTTGATAAGTATTTTAATTTCATTGCTAAAATAATGTAGGTGCTGCTACTGGTGGATCGTGTGTTATAGCTCCTATGTTTGTATCGGAATATGCCGAAGCTAAAATTCGAGGACAATTGGGCACTTGCTTTCAATTATTTTTAACAATTGGAATTCTCATCTGTTATGTTCTTGGTGAATTAGTAGCATGGGATACATTAAGTAAAGTATGTGGAATTATTCCGATCGTGTTTGTATGTCTTGTATTTTTATTGCCCGAGAGTCCTGTGTACCTGTTGAAAAAGGTAATTATTAATTCGAACAATTTTGATCATGAATTACTTATTACTCACTTTGATTTTCTTTTTAGGGAAGAACCCAAGATGCTACATTATCTATTAAATGGTTTTGGGGTCAGGAATGTGATTCACGTGCAGCGATCCAAATGATCCAAAAAGATTTAGAAAACTCAGGTGGTAATGCCGGTCTACGTGAATTACTTTCTGTCCGAGCAAATCGAGTTGGCTTTATAATGTCAATAATGTTAATGGTATTTCAACAGCTTTCGGGTATTAATGCAGTTATATTTTACACGAAACAAATTTTCACTGATGCCGGTAGTACATTGAAACCAGGTGTTTGTTCTATTATTGTTGGTATCGTGCAGGTGTTAATGACTTTTGCTTCGGCTGTACTAATTGAGAAAGCGGGCAGGAAGGTTCTATTAATATTCAGCAGTTTAGCAATGGGACTTTGTTTATCTGGATTAGGAATATATTTCAGTATGAAATTATCTGGAAAGGATGTGACAGACATCACTTGGTTACCGTTGGCAAGTGTTGTTATATTCATTGTAGCATTCTCACTTGGTTATGGACCAATTCCATGGATGATGATGGGTGAACTATTACCAACGGAAGTCAAAGGAATTGCGACATCGTTAGTTGTTTTATTCAATTGGATTCTGGTGTTTGGTGTAACGAAATTTTTTGAACCATTAACCACATCACTGGGTCAGCATGTAGTTTTCTTTGGATTTGCTGTTGTTATGTTAATAGGTACAATTTATGGATTTAAATTTGTATTTGAGACAAAAGGAAAAAGTGCTGCAGAAATTCAAATGATTTTGTCGGGTGACACGAGTCCAAACTAAAAATGTATCTTATACATTAATTCAATAGATAATGCATACATTAATATTGTTCTTCATCGTACATTAATTTGAATAATTTTTCATTGAGTTCTGTTTCATATTAAAATTATGAAACAAACGAAGTGTTGTAATGGTAAATACATCACATAAAACATAATATGCTCTTAGTTGCAGTGATTTAATGGTTTTATCAATTGTATTTTTTATATATTTAATGCAATTAGTAAAAGAATAAGAGTGTTTGAAGACTTTTAATGAAAACAATTAAATTGTAATTTCATTAAAATACCATACTTAAATATTAATAATAATAGACTAAACATAAAGTAATTGTGATGATTTTCATATATACATAGTGTAATAGTAGTATAAGTTGTAAATTAATGATTGAAAACCAAACTGTAATGAAAGGAATAAACACACAAATATTTAATGAATATTCAGGATTTTATTATGTAAAAGTGTTAATACTAATTCAGCGAAAGTTCACATTAAATTTCACATATAGATAGTATATATATGTATGCTTATTTACATGTAGTTATCACTCACCGACTATTTTTTTTTTTGTATAATAAAATATTGACAATGAATTTTTAGTGTTTCATTTGGTTTACAGTACTTAAACTTGATGTTATAAAATAATATCGTGGTCAGTTTAATGATTGTACTGATTACAATTCAAGTGCATTGATTCAAAAAACAAACCATCGACTTACATACAGTTACAAATAACCTTGGTATTATATTGTATACTATTATAATAATATTATTTTTTAAATCAGATTTGATTATTATTTAATAATATTGTGATGTGTAGATTATCAATTAAATTAAAAAGTATCATTCAATTGTATACCGCCAGTAGAAGAGTTAATTAAGTATTAACACCCTAGAGTCGCCACTACACGTAAGCAGGAACTTCAAATGGATATCTGATTCATGAAGATAAAGATTAGTTTGTTTGATAATTTTCTTAAGTAAATTTAATTCAAGTAATTTGGCTCCCATGAGAATGCGACAATAAGCATAATTTCAATGACTTGTGATTAATTAAGATTCTATTCAATTGCCTGGAGTAAAGTTATGTGATAAACGAATCATTTCCTGTTACGAGGATGTACAGTTATATGTTTGCCCGCCAAAATACTTGAATGATTACGTACATATCAATAATGTAAATATTACTTGATTTGATTTTCTAATTAGTTTGTTAGTTTTTATTTTTCTCTAGTTTTATTGTTTATGTTATCAAATTTATTGAACAAATGATTCTGTAAACAAATTTATTTTTAATTACTCCCCTATTTACTATAAGTAATCCATGTGTCTCATCTCTGACTTATGTCCTATATCAACACTGACCATAACGTGTGCAGTAATTAAAATTTCTAAGAAAGGCAAATAAATACATTAAAATTTAATGAGGCATTTTAAACTCCTCCATATAACCATTCGAATTTTTATTTTACTTTATTTTATTGCATTCAATTTTACATAGTTTGATTGGAATCTATAATATTTCGTTGCACACAAATAATTTCTCATTTAATTGAATTAATTTTTTGTCAGCGCATCTTTTGTTCAATTATTCATTGTAGATATAAATTTATAAGCAAATGAAATAAAAATGAATTGTTTATTCAATAAATTTCAATTTTATTTCTTGCAAATTTTAATACTTTGCATTTTTATTTTTTTTAAGTTTTAGTGTTAAGGTGTCATCGTTTCATTTAAATATGAATTATATTAATCGTATTTACTTTAATATATGTGTGAATAAATGTAATATAATGTCAGTAATATTGTTATTATTTTCATTCTATTATTTAATAAATATGTAATTTACGTAAAATAATAAAAGCATGTATGTATCATGGATGAATTAAAACGATCAGAATTTTTTTTTCCACGACATGTGCTTCGCTAAGTAAAGCTTCCTGTACTGCCAATTCAGTTGTTTCTCCTCAATCATAAGAAATAACAAAACAAATTTTTGTTTCTAGATCATCATTTCAATTTTGAAATCTGTTCTGAATAGACTGAATTGATCGGATTAAAATATTTTACAATACGAATTAATATTTTGTGTTTCAATTGGTGAATTTATTGATGTTATATTCAATTGTAATTGAATTTTAAAAACAATTCAATTATAATTTCAAGATCACATAATTGAAATTAAATATTATCATTTAACTGTGATTAGAATTTTTTGTTTGATATTGTTTAATGTGATTTATATTGATGGCACCCTTTTATTGATAATTTGTTATTTGTAAATCAATTCACTGATATTTGAAGTACATAAATTATCCAGTTTATTTTTTTATTACAGTGAAATTACTTGACTCACTATAAATTTTCAATAGATAAAAATTTACATGTAATTACTTGGGTCGCCAAAAGTAAAACAAGGAATACTTATATTTATAGTCAATATAATAACCAATCGGTACTATTAAAAATGTGCGGTAAGTTCATTTTACAATAAGTTTAAAGGTAGTGCAATCTCAAAATGCACTATGTAAAGATCAATACAATGCTTAGAAAAGTCTATGTAATTTTTGTTTTTTTTTTTAGTCATAATTTGTCTTATCATTGAATATTGAATTCCATTGATTCACTGATAATATCAGTACTCTTTGGATCATATTTATCAATTCAATGTATTAAAAATTCACTGGCATTCAAAATTACCAATTATATTAAATTAGTAAATGTATTTGTTCCGAAGTACCTAAATATATTAAATTTTATTGATAACAATGTCATTACATGGATGAAAAACGTTTATTTAAGAGCATAAATTTTTAAAAAAGTCCATATTTTAGTTTTAGTTGCAATTGAGATCGGACATTTCTAAGGATATCTATTATCTATGATCAATTCGAATAAATTAATACAGTGAAAACGGTTATTTTAATCTTAAAGTGAATTATCTGAATTTTTCTAACGCATATAGTCTTCCTCGTGAAGTAATTAAGTGAGTTGACTTTATGCATTTTTGGAAATGAATACACAATTTACAAAAATTGAAAAATTGTTAATAATAAATTCCGTTAATAAAATTTATGATTAAATTGTATAGTTTCTTTTAAGTATTAGTCACGTTTACGTTGAATCAAAATTAATACAAAAAATTGATTTTATTTTTGTTTATAAAAACAATTGGTTCAATAATTATTTTCTAATTTTGTGTTGAAATGGAATTACAGGGAAGATCCGTAAATGAGTTCAGAAAATGTGGATAGAGATTTGCGTGTTCCATTTAATAAATTAGAATTCTCTGAAAAAATGGAAGAAGTAAAGGCATCTAAACAATTTATTGTGGGTGTAGCTGGTATGTTAAACGATTGAATATTACTGGAGAATTAATTAATATCATTTAATTATGATGGACATTACTTAGGAAACTTGGCTAGTTTTGTGGTTGGTACTGCCTTAGGTTGGACTTCACCTATTGTTCCAAAGATAGACGCTGGATTATCACCATTGTCAAAAATCCCTGATGCCGGAGAAAAATCATGGATTGGTTCAATTCTTGCACTTGGTGCCATTTTTAGTATGAATCATTTATTTCATATTTAGTATAACTCAATGTTAAATTATTAGTTTATACTTCTAATATACTTTAGCTCCATTTTTGGCCGGATTTTTGGCAGATAAAGTGGGTAGGAAATTCACTTTACTCTCCAGTTCCTTATTGTTTGGAGTTTCTTACATTTTATTAGCATTTGGTAAAAAAATAATGTTTGTTCTCATCGCTCGTTTACTTCAGGTAATAATATTAGTGTGATCAGATATCAATCGTTGTATATTAAATTAATATAAAAATCATTAATTAATAGGGTTTTGGTGTCGGTTTTGTAATGACAGTACTTCCAATGTATATAGGAGAAATATCAACGGATAAATTTCGAGGAGCCCTTGGTTCACTGATGCAATTGTTCATTGTTTGTAAGAGTATCATAGAATCAAGATAATTAAAATTTTATCTAATGAATCTTATTTTATATTAGCCGGAATTCTGTACGTTTATGCAATTGGTCCTTATGTATCGTATGTTGCATTGCAATGGATTTGTTTATGTCCAGTCGTCGTATTCACCGTAATATTCTTTTTTATGCCCGAATCGTGTGCTTTCCTATTGATGAAAGGGAAAAAACCAGAAGCGATGAGAGCCTTACAATATGTTCGAGGTCAATCTTCACAAGGTGTACAATCAGAATTAAATGAAATTGAAGTAAATATCTTATGATAGCGAATTTGAATTCAAATTTCATAAATTCAAATGAATTTTTATTTCAGGCTGATATTCTTGAGAAATTGGCTAGTAAGGTGAAAATTAGTGATTTAAATTCAACGGTTAATAGAAAGGCGCTTACTATATCAGCTGGATTAATTGCATTCCAGCAATTGTCCGGTATTAATATTGTACTATTTTTTGCAACCGATATATTTTCAAGCACTGGAAGTTCCCTTGATCCGAATATTGCAACAATTATTATCGGTAAGGAGCTAATTTAAATATTTTGATAAATTAACGTTCTGCTTAGAGTAGAATTTGATGCCTTAAACAATATTATGTGGTCTGATTACATTTCATTGAAAAATCTAGGTGTCGTTCAAGTACTTGCTAGTGGTTTGACACCAATAATTGCTGATCGTTTGGGTAGGAAAATAATTTTGATGTTCTCAGCACTCGGAATGGCGATCGCATTGGTAACAGAAATCGAATTTATCTAATGAGCATATTCATCAGATTTTTTTTATATTCTAGGCTGCACTTGGAATTTACTTCTATTTAAAATCTATTAATAGTGATGTACTACCATCAATTGGATGGTTACCAATTGGATCGTTAATTCTTTTCATTATTGTATATTGCGTTGGATTTGGTCCATTGCCATGGGCCGTTTTAGGTGAAATGTTTTCATCGAAGGTGAAATCTTTAGCATCATCAATTGTTGCATCGACCTGCTGGTTAATTGGTTTTATAGTTACAAAATACTTTAGTGACGTAACGGATGCTATTGGTCAACATTTTGCATTCTGGATATTTAGTGTATGTTGTACGGTCGCATTTGTCTTCGTATTAACTGTTGTTATGGAGACACGTGGTAAAAGCCTTAAGCAAATCCAAGATGCATTAGCTGGAAAATAAGGAGAATATTTATAGAGCAAATAATTAAATATTAATTATGATTATGTTTACAAATATTGCTTAAATTATTGCTTAAACATTGCCTAAATCTTTAATTTAGGATTAAAGATACAATGCTGTATTAGGAATTTATAAATTATTTAATATAACTCAAGTAAAATAAATAAATGTAACCAAATTCTTCGATGTTTCTAATTAAATTTTGAAAATTATACACCAGAATAGTTGATATAAAAACAAACTGAGATTTTTTGATTTAGGGAAAATAATATTTACAAATAATAGTGTTATAGCTAAATAACTGAATGCTATATCTAATTAACTATTTAATTTTTATCAGTTGATAGGTTTGCTGGTAAACAATACGCTTCAAATGTTTGAGGTATGATCATTTTCAATCAGCTGATTGACACGTAACATGTGAGGTCAATCTAGTTTAAAGAAACGTAAATAACAAATACGAGTTTTGAGATAATTCCGATTGAAATTTATAAAAATACGTATAATATAAGAAAAAATAATAATAAAATTCTACTCTGTAATAATTTGTTCAGTGCCAACTATCAAATATATACCATTTTACATATAAATTAGAACCTGTTATACTTCATAATATTTACGTAATATGTATTTACAAAATATTGAAAGACATTGATACCATCCTGTTAAGTTGAAGCAATGATATAAATAAAAGGTGTAATATATTTATTTATTTTTAACACAATTCATTTTCTATACCAATAACATTGCCCAACTGGACCAATTTAATTAGGAATTGGTGTTAATTTAATATCGATGGTAAATAACCATGTAATTTATATGTGCAAGTGTGTAATAATTGTGACTTGAATGTTGGAAGATAAAATGAGTTGGTTCGAGACTTCTGGTTTAGCCAGTTTCGCGAAAATTGCTCTCAAAGAAGCGCAAAAGACGATAGACAAGGCTTTAGATATCCAGGATGATGAAACAGATACGAACAGTGAGCATGACTCTACTGGAACTATGGTCAATTCGTAAGCAAATATAAATGAAAATATTTAGTTCATGATCTACGTACTAAGCGCATTTTTTTACTTCCAGTAGTGATGCAGCTAATGCATGGGAATCTTATTCGGAATCATTTATTGGGAACGTATCAGATGAAAATACTGAAACAGTGGTTACACCTCCAACAAGGGATAAAATGAATTTGATGCCAAATAAATCCAACGATGAAACTCGACCAGATACTGGAAATGAAATTGAGTGTAATGATAACAAAGTCCATACAATATCTGATAACGATATAACTCCGGATGAACATGAATATATTGGGAGTGATCAAAATCAAATGGAAACTTCGTCTGCCACTGATATTCAAACACTTTGTTCTGATTCGGTACACAGTTTTGAAGAAATTAATACATCTTCTTTATTAGATGTGGAACGATCCTCGTCATCACCTGATTCAGAAGGAAAAAATAGCGATATTATAAAAATTGGTTCCGGACAAACGTCAGGTGATGAGTTGGAAACAGCTACATCATCCGATATTGAAATTTTATCATGTCCAAACGGAGACTGCAGTAGTACACAGAGCAATTGTAAGAATAGTCCCATGAAATCGGGTCACATGCAGTCGGAGGACTGTATGACACATCATAAAAGAGGCCATTCCAGAGAGTTTTCTGAAGTTTCCATTGAGAGTAATATTAGCGAGGAAAATATAACAGAAACTGAAAAATTACTGAAACGAATTAGTGAATTATCTGAATTACTCGAAGCAAGGGAATTTAAGTTGATTGAAGTGAGTCGCCAAAATGTTGAGTTAATTGAGAAAAACTCCCTTCTCAAGTCGCAATTGGACAAGAGAGAATTAAATAATAGCATACATGATGTATCAAATGTTACAGAGGAATATACCCAAAGTATTTCTGCATTAGAAAAGAAATTTCAACAATCAATTCGCGAACGTGATGCTCTTAGAATTCAATTAAAGTCGACGCGCGATGAATTGATTGACAAAATATCAAAAGAGGAACTTGATAAAGTGATTGATGAAAAAGATGCAATGATCGTTGAATTGCGAAAAGAGGGTGAGCAATTATCAAAGCAAGTTTTGCAACATTCTAATATTATTAAAAAATTACGTGCCAAGGAAAAGGAAAATAACAGCTTAATGACAAACCAGTCTCAACAAATCGTAGATTTAACTAATGAAATGGAGCGATTAAAAAAGAGTTTGTCGGTGAAAGAGAACATTGAATGTAATCAAATAATAGCAGTTAATAAGTTGTCTACTGAGAATGATCGAATAGAGAAGGAGAACTTAACTTTAAAAAATCAAATAGAGGATCTAGTTCAGAAAGAAAGCTCTCAACAAGTCCAGATAAGCGCTTTGAAACAAGAGTTGAATGAAACTAAAAATCAGTTATGTGATATGAATAGAATAGTCAATAATTCCCAGAATTTGGAAAAGAATAAAGCAGCAACAGAAAAGCAACTGGCACAATTAAATGAAGAAATTCAGATATGTCGAATGAAATTGCAAGATGTACATTCACAAAATTTGGAGAGAGAACGCAAATTAACTTCAGAAAAAAATGAGTTATTACTTAAATTAGAGGAAATGGAATTGAAATTAGAAGAGTCGGCTGATGCAGTGTCATTAGCGACTAAACCACTTGTCCGTCAATTGGATTCACTGCATGCCAGCATGAAAATGAATTCCCTAACGTGGATTAGGCAAGAGAAAGAGCTTCAGGATAAATTAGAAGCAACGCAACAACAGTTAAATAATATATTATCAGAAAAGAAATCAAGTACATTAAAGTCAAATGATTTGGAATCAAAAGTGATGAGTTTAACAAGTGAATTAACTACAGCTTCTTTGCGGATAGATGACTTAAATCAACGATTAGAAACAGCAAGTGCTGAACTAACATCAGTATTAACTGAAAAAAAAGTATTGGAGAAAGAAAATGATAAATTGGAAGCTAAAACGAATTTTATGGATAAGAAAGTATTAGAGTTAGAAGAGAAACTTATTAAAATTGAAAAAGATAAGGCGACAAATATTTCCCCAAATGCAAATGTTGGTTCGAATATAGAACAGAAGTCATCGGATTCAATGCTTCAGAGCCTCATTACATCCGGTATTGATAAGCAAGATATAGAGAGATCGTCCAATAACTCTTCACCGACCTTGAGTCTTGGCAAAATGTCGCTAGCTGATTCGGCAAATAGCAATACTTGGCAACTGGTACACATATGCACATCTAGTCTAACCATTTAATTTTCTAACTATTGTATTAAATATTACAGGATGAAATGGAAAGTATTTCAAATTCTGGAAGACCTTCAATAAGTGGTGGAGTTAATGCGAGCTATTATCCCACAACGACCATATATGAGAACCTTCAATCCGCCCTTAAACAAAGAGAGGGAGAAGTGCATCAATTGCAATGGGAGATCCAAAGGTTGCAAGCCGAAAGAAATTTTCTAACATCTGAAATGTCATCCATGTCTAATAATTTGGAAAATGTGAGTTTTATATACTTGATTGTTAAACTTTATACTATTTTCTAACCATTATTTTAGATTAATCATAAATTAACTGAATATGATGAAATCCAGGATAAGTATGGTAAATTGCAGCATCAATATGAAGCATTATTAGAGATGTATGGTGAGCAAGTAGAGAAATGTAATGAATTAAAGTTAGATCTAGAAGACGTTAAGGAAATGTATAAACTGCAAATTGATGATTTACTTCGGCAACGCAATGAATTGGCAGCTGTTCTAAAAAAGTAAGCAACCTAAACATTATTAATTATGATATATATTATTACTGTAAAACACGGTTAAAGAAATATTCATATTGTACATTAAACGTAATTTAAACAATAATATTTATTTTATTTAATCTTTTTATTTCACACACGACGAATTAAAAAATGAAAAGTACAGATAATTATTTGAAAACGAAACAATATAGTAAAGTTAAAAATTAAATGCAAAATCTAAGACAAGTTCTATTCTGATTCAACTGCCAAACGTTCAATTTTTCATACTCATCAAGACATTTGTCGACTTGGTCTGGTGTATGGCCAGCAGTGACGCAACGGTCCATAATTTCCGACAATGGAATGTCTTCATCTCGTGTATTGAAGCTACACATTTTGTTAATAATAATATAAATTTTCTCTGATGTGCTTTGAGTACTGAAATAATTTCAATATTAAATTAATTATATAAGGTTCTGAAAAATATCGTTCACTTACTGTTGAATTCGGCCCACAATATTCTGATTTAGTGAAATCTTAGACATCTCCAAGAGACGAAGTGCCTCACGTACATCGTCTTTGCTGACTTCTTCAGCGAGACGGAGGCGTGCTAATGCAGTGGACAAACGTAAAATACCTAGAAGATTTCTGGCTGAAGTGAAGGTCATATCAGCACCAGATCGTGCTTCTCGTCTCAATTCGACATAAGATTCAACGATGAATTCAGTTAGATTTTTTGGTACAACTGGATTATAACGTTTACAGAGAGCTATAAAACGCCTTATTAATTTCATATCAAAAGGTTTCTTCTCTGTAGGTGGCTGTTTTTCATGACGATGCACGAATGCAATGTGTTTAGCTAATCGCAAATCATTATCATGTGCTGGGGTATCTTGGATTAGCCAGAGCAGATCAAAACGGGATAATAACGCAGCTGGTAACTGAATATTTTGTTCAATAGTACGTTTTACATTATAACGTCCAAAAGCAGGATTTGCGGCTGCCAATATTGATACTCGAGCATTCAACGTTGTGATAATGCCGGCCTACAAAACGTTCTTATAAATTATTAAATAAATATTATTATTAAACAGTTTTATTACTTTGGCAATAGTGATTGTTTGTTGTTCCATAACTTCATGAATAGCAACCCGATCTTGTTCTGCCATTTTATCAAATTCATCAATACAGCAAACACCTTGATCGGCAAGAACCAAGGCACCTCCTTCTAAGATCATTTCGCCAGTTAAGGGATCTTTCATAACAGCTGCTGTTAGACCAACACCAGACGAACCTCTGCCAGTTGTATATTGGCCTTAGACAAAAGATTGTATATTTAGTAAAATGAATAAAATATTCTTGACTAATATTTACTTCTTAATGCCAATCGACTAATGTATCCCAAGAGTTGGGACTTAGCTACACCAGGATCTCCCATCAAACAAATATTTATATTTCCACGAATTTTCATACCATTGGGTCGTTTATCAACTCCACCGACCAACAATAGCAACAATGCCTTTTTTATATCGACATGGCCATAAATCTCTGGTGCTAAACTTGCCACAATAGAATCTAAACTGTCAGGTTGTGACAATTGATTTATCTCTTCTTCACTTAATTCAGATGCCGCAGAATCATCATTATCAGTCTTATTTAAAGCTACAACACGCTATATAATAATGTCATTAGTACATCATATTAATTAAAAATATATTGTAATTACTTACGTGAGCTTCTAGGAAAGTTTCACTTAATAATCCAGAGACCATTTGCCGAAAACCAGACCGAACTAACGGTAAGAAAACTCCGGTTATTACAACATGATCACCAGGTTGAGCTAGTCGTGTGTTTTCCCCTCTACAATAAATTGTTAAATATCTGGGCATGTGGCCTACTGGAACTTGATCATTCTAAATTAAACATAATAGTTAATATAATATTAAAGAACCATATTAATAGATTATTGTTACATGTTCTTGAATTTTCAATTCTTGAAATTTGACGAACTTTGAACCGCGAGATTGCAAATACAGACGTCCACCAGCTTTATTTACGCGACAATCGTCAGATGGACATGATGATATGGGCATAAACACCATGGAATTAATTGGTTGGTATGTCTCTGAACCACATCGGTCGCAAGTATATGTGGCCACTACTAGCATCGGTTTGACTTCACTACATCGAGTCACTATGCCTCTAACGGATACCAACTTACCAATTTGAGTGGCACGCACTTCACGAATTGAAACCGCCTTTGAAGCTGATTGAGCTTTGAAATAAATTTCACTGAAAAAGAAATTAACAATAAATATGTATGTCTATATATCAGAAGGATTGTAACATGACTACATACAATCGTTTCATCAACTCGGGTGGAAAACAGTTTCTTTCATCGCGTTGCTCATTGCCAGGACGTAATCGCGATTCCATTAACCGTCGATGTTCAATGTATACGTCCAATGCGTCTTTTGCAAAAACTTGTCTATGTTGGAATGTAGGTAGCATTTCACCAATAATATCTGAGAACAAGTTAGCATAACGGCGAGTATTTACTTCGATTGCATCCGCTAAGGACTCATTATAACTGCTCACATCATCCAAATCAATAGTAAGTGCGGTCTAATAAAAATATAACAATTATCACATTCTAATCAAGATCCAATTATGTGGTATAAAACTCATCGTTAAATTACCTGCTCTCGATGGGCTATATGAGTTAGCTGGCCCGCATATTTGAATAGTTTCTTGCCATCATCATCCACGGTGCAGAATTCATTGAGAAAGTTTTTAATTGTCTCTATAAGATGAATAATAATGTGTAATTAAGGTAACGTAAGTGAATGTGTACAGTTAACTAATTACCAGAATCAGCGATGTAGTCCCTTTTCATTGTAAAATTTTAATATTCTTCACTTTCTTCAAATATATTCAACAAAATAAATTAACTGTTATCTTAACTAAACAATTTGATTTAGTTTTTAATGAGGAATATGGTATCCACTTTAATTTAAAAAATAAGACTTATTTAAATATTCAACAATTCAGAAACAAAACAGAAACTCATTTTAGCGCGGGAAAATGCATCCATCGTACATTTATCGGCTCGCGCCGAGTTACGCGTAACGAAATCTTTGAATATTGAAATAGTGTAAGATACACCGACTGAATTCACAAATACGTTGGGTGTTATCTACATTACGATTGAGTATAGAAGTGACGTATAGGCACACCAATTTACTCTGCTTATACAATTTTTCAATTGTCATCAATATTTTGTAAATATTCCGTAGAATTAATAAAGGATAAGCCACTGTTACAAAACGGTAACGGAATTTCAGTAGGACAATTCAATGATAATTGTAATTTTGATGAACAATATCAACAATAGGACTGGTTAGATTATCATTCAGTAACTTAATACATAAATTTACCCACTTAAGATAATTGAAATACTCATAATAAATTTCGTATAGAATTTATATATTAGAAGACAAGTTGGTTATTTTTACAATAAATACAAGATAAAAATCTGTATTTGCTTATTAAATTAATTGAAACGTAATTAAAAAGGAACAGACAATTCCTTTGGTCTTCCTACACGTTTACTAAACTACATTTGAATCATCTAATATTTCTGTTATATAACTTGCAATATCTGTATTCTTACTAATGTGTTCCAATATAAATGGACTATTCAATAGTTGTTCGTAATTTGAGCGATCTTTGCAGTTCTTCTGTAAACAAGAATCAATGAAATCCATAAACGATTCTGTAAAGACAGCACCACTAGAATTATTTCTCAATGTTGGTGGTGCATCGGTGACCACCTGAAATAGAAGAAAGGAGTTTAAACTACGTTCTACACGAATAGATAAAGTGTCTCGCACCTGTTTTAGTTGTTCAAATGGAGTTTTCCATGTATCGTATGGGAAATTTCCTGTTGCCATCTCAATCATACTTATGCCGAATGACCACACATCTGAACGTATATCATATTGGCCACCGCTTTGTGGATCAATTCGTTCAGGCGCCATGTATGGCTTGCATCCGGCGTCAATCGTTTTAGCTACTGAGTTTACCAAATATCCGGATATACCAAAATCACACATTTTCACATCACCTTTGCGGTTAATCAGTATATTGGATGGTTTCACATCACGATGAATCACCTTCAATTCAGTATAAAGATAATGTAAAGCACTTAGTACTGCGAAAGCAATCTGTAACAAAGAAAAAGTAGCCCTTTAGATGAACATTTTGCATAAGTTCAAAGAAATTGTCATACCTTTCCCAATATGTCCTCTGGCATCTGTTTTACACCTTCACGCTTGAACACTTTCGGATAAAATTTATCGAGGCTTGTATCCATTACTTCCATGCATATCCACACATCACCTTCACGAAACAGAGCACCATAGAAATGAACGGTGTATGGACAAGCACTGGATCTCATCGATATATCTAAATCCATCAGCAAGCGTTTCTATACCAATAAATAACTGTACAGTATATAAATATATTCAGTTGATGATATGTCTAATGAGTTTACCTGTTCCTGTGAGTTTACAGTTGCCGTTATTCGTTTCACAGCCATTACTGTACCAGTCTGGCGATGGCGCATCTTTTCAACAATACCATAGGCTCCTCGTCCAAGGTCACAGATTTTTTCCAAATCATCTGCTTCAACAATAAATGATCTGCCATCGATTGTAATTGTTGTACTCTTATCTAGATTCCTTGGGGCTGAACTGTAAGTACAATTGTTGATAAAATTCCTTAATAACTGATATGATAAATTCAACAACACTTGTGCACGACCTCTCCATCTTCATTACATCGGATAATAAACTTACACTGGCGGTGTTTGTGAATCGGCAGAAGGTATTTCAATCTTTAAACCTCTTTTAGGACGAGCCATTTTGCACGAATTAATCCGACTGACTTCAATTAGAATACTACTTGGAAAAGAACTTTATAAAACGCAAACTAATTATTCTTTACGATAGATGATCCTTCTACTATTTAACATAATCACATATGAACCGTATTAAAAGCTAGATGGTATTATCACTTAGTAATACTACTACTGTAGTTCTCCTAGACACTGTGTATAAAGCCCACACGCCGATTAATTGCGAACGACAAGAAAATTTAATAATCCAATTACAAATTATTGCCGTATTATTGACGTACTGTTACTGTACTGTTACCACATAAAATTAGTATTTAGTATTTATTAGGTTAGATTTTTTCATGCCATATCACTCGCGCAAAATTATTCGCGTTCGTTGACAAGCGATTTAATAAATATCGCATAATAAATTCGCTGCAAATTGGAGGCTACTGATCTTAATATCCGAATTAAATTAAATTCGTGGGCTCCTAATAGCACGTATATTAACATTTAAATTTAAAGGATTACGGAAATAAAACACAGGTTTCATAGGTTTATCGAATGTCTTCAGTTACTGTATCATATCAATTTACAAAATGAAACTTATTCAAGTGAACTAAACCTATTTTGTTAAAATTATCAATAATATGAATGCAATAATTGCAAGAAAAAGATACAAACGGATTCAAATAATTTCTGGTTCTCTGTGATTTGGTTTTTCAGTTAAACTGTCTTATATCGTCGGAATTTTAAATGACGAAACTAATTAAATTCAAAGTGGAGCTAATACAAAATGACATTAAAAGCTTCAAGTGATGCCAAAGTAAAATAATTATTAAAGAATACCTTAGGTTCTTGTAAATAGTAACTATCTAACAGTGAAAACCTATTACCGATAAAATCCCTTAAGATAATTGAGATATTACATTTTCACTCAGATAATATATAAAACAATATGCTTTTTAACTATATTCATACACTTTTGTAGTATGGGGCTCCACTTAACTTTGAATACGATTTATAATTAAATTAGAAAATTCAATTTGTGTTTTTAAATAAATGATTCATTCAAAAATATTATCTCCTTTTGTATTCTTTGTGTTTGTTTAAAGTAAATTAAATTAATTTAAGCGATTTGTCCACCAGTCTGTTGTTGGTAAACTTCAATTGTGTCACCTTCTTCCATTTCCAACGTTGTTGGTGTGTCATTTTCATTAATTGGTTGACCATCGAATCGGAATCGAACTACTTGCATGGATAGACCCTAAAATATAAATGGAAACTATTAGAAGAATTGCACCGAATATAGTTTGGGTAAATTAAACTTACAGCTCGGTCACAGTAGGCGTTCATTAGCTTCCTTAAGGGTGTATGTTTTTTAATCTTAAACTGGACAACTGCATTATCTTGACCTAATACTTTTAAGTTAATGTGTTCGGCTTCACCTCCCTGTTTGTCCTAGAAATAATGAAGCAGTCTGTTCAAACGGATAACAACTATTTTTTTTTTTAAATAAACACAATGGACGAAAAATTTGCGGTACTCTTTACTGCCTGCAAAGGATAGATACTAGGCGGCTGGGCAGTATGCGTGAAGAAATGTATTTTTGTGTGTAATTTGTTTTAGGCGCGATTATGGAAATGATTGAACCATCCAAATGCCGCTCAAACAAATATCCGATGTGTTTAATTGAATAATAGTGGAGTTTTTAGTATCACAATATTTCAATTATGGCGAAATTAGGGTGCAAACAAGCCCAACAGGAGGACATTCAACGAATCCAAAATGATGGCAAACCAGCATCAAGCGTCGTATAATAGGCGAGTGCACGGGCCAAATGTGAAATTTTCCGGACACTTTCCAACACTAATATCTCTGCGTTTACAAACTGTACAATTACCTTTTTTTCATCAGCCATTTTATTAGATGTTGGTGGTTAATAAAACACTACAAAAATGAAATAATATGTAAATAAATTTCTGGGATTTGAATCCAAAAAGTCTGAGTCTAAACACTGTATGGCTGTCTTTAAACAGTTCGGCCAATATGCAAGCACATTTACAAATGGCCGAATGGTTTTGACAATAAACTGGTAAGGATTGTCAAAACAGAAACAGTTTTAAAAACGTGTGCGCATGAACGCGTTGTTGTATTAAATTGCGGTATGTTCCATGAGAAGGCTCTACGAATAAATGGTTTTATGATTAACAATGGAATCGCTTCTCGCGATTCGTTATTCAAATAATGTACATGAATCATTTTTATTTCGACGAACCGGTAATTCTGCCGTACAACGAAAGAATGGTATAAGTGCACACTTACGACTAATTGAATTATTATTATATTGAAAACTATCTGATCTTGTATCAAATCGATGCGATTAATTTTAAATATTTAATATAAAATTTTTAAATTAATAGAAACAAATAATAAACATTTTATAGAATGCAATACTGTAAGTACATACAAAAACCATTCTTTGTACGGCAGAATTGTTCGACAACTAAAGTTACAACGCTTTCGCGACCGAAGAAGCCGCGTTTTAAAAATGAAAATTAAATTTGTATTAAAATGCGTAACTGCAAGACGCGTTAATTTTTTCGATTTCGTTTCACTAATTTGTAACAAATTGCCTTACTAATTGTCAACGGTAGTTTCGTTCAATTTGTCCCGAGTACAAGGATCGCTAATTTTCTTTTATTTTCAAAATTCGATCTGTTCCAAATTTGTTATTTGAATATATGTGTTTAAATTTTCTCGAGAGCATATTTTATTTTCATTTAGGCTAAATTTCCAATTACCAGTAACGGTTTCAGGTAATATATTCCAAGAATGAGAAAATGGAAATTCTAGAAAATTTATTTTTCAAATTAACGATAAAATAATATTTTATTCCAAATTGAAATTGTCTAAAATAAAATCCAAAGGGTTGAAATGAAAAGACTCAACGGTTTTGTTCAGAAATCACGAATAGCAGTTGTTTCAGGTACAAATGAAGCTGTTCGGAAATCCCTCTTACTGGTGAGAAAAATCGGTTGTCTGTTGTCTCACTAAAATGTATCATTTTAAGTTTGCAGAAAAATGTACGCTCGATGGCATGTCCGTTGTTTATTTTTCGACCCAACCAATTGAAAAAATGCCGATATTTTTGCGATACGATCGAAATTTAATTAACCGTTTCATATTCAAAGAATACAGCACATTCACTGAATTAACTGATTTAGTTATGTGTGTACAAAGCAGTGAAATTAATCCAAACATGTTGATCTTTGATGGAGTGGACAATATGGTACTGGACCAAAAAAACTATAGACAGTTTGAAAACATTCATGCAATGCTAATATCATTAATTCATTGTTGCACCAAGTGTATATCAGAGAAAACAAAAATGAATTGTTTCAGTGTACTACAACTGCCATCAAACGAATCGAAAAAACATTACAGGCGATTGTTTCCAATCCTAAAGGATCTCTATTGTACCAAAGATAATTTTATCGAATGTAATACAGACACAAATTCCGAATGTATCATTTTAAAATTAATTAAATATTTTTCAAATTATGAAAATCGAAATGATGGATTGTTACGGATTCAAATTTAAGCTTATCCAACTGGCAAACTGTATTATTTATTTGTGTTTTGAAAAAAGGGTAATAAATTTAAATCAAAAGAAATTAAAACGCCTCGGCAGGTTTTTCTTTAAATTTAAAAAGAAATTTTCTAAATTAAAATCTGTATTATTATTCGTATACATTTGGTTTTAATATCATTATGTACTATGTATATTCTCATAATATTGTATTTGATAATTCTACCACATCATCATTTTAAATAAATTGATAATATTTATTTTCCATACATTCAATTAGATATAATGTATCTTGTGTATTATAATGATTTATTTAATTCTAATTATTTTAATTACTAAAGGGATAATCTTTATCATATTTATGTAGTTCAATTCATTCAAGTAGTGAATAGTAACATTTTTTTTTTTATTATTATTATTTTTATTTCTTTTATAATCATGTACATTGTGTAGCGCTTTTATTCCAATTTTAATTTATGCTGAATATTTGAATTAATTATTTCATTTTTATTTTTTTAACTTGGCTACGTCATTTGAAAGAACTTTCAAAAGGTTCTTGAATTAGTCAGGAATAAAACTAATGTACTTTTGCTGATTTTCATCTACAAACTATTTTTGTTGTTCCATAATTGATTTTATAATAAAATTAATATTGATTAGGTATTTGAAGTGAAATATAAAGTCTGAATCAAAATTAATTTTTATTATATCTTATATACATACATATTGTAATTATAACTAGTGGTTGTATTTATTCAATCTCCAATTAATCATTATCAATTTGTAATTTCATCATTTCTATGCCATCAAACATGAAATTATCAATCAACTGTTCGGTATTTTGTACTGCAGGTGTAAAATTAATGACATTATTTATTCTTTTCTATTACTACAGATGAAAATTTTTTTTGTTTTGTTCTAGATCAAAGATGATTTTCAATTCGTCATATTTTTAATAATTTTTAAACTAATGATTTAAATTTGTTGCTGTAAGAACAACAATTATGAATATTGAATTAAAATTCTATTTATGAATTTACTATTTAAATTTCATCATAAAAATCATTAGTATTGTTTGTAATTTATAAAAAAATTATTTCTTATTTTCTTAAGTGTTTTTTTTTGTTTTCCTCTTTCTTTATGTGGAACATATATAAAAATATATTAGTTTCTATGTATTCATGATATCCAGAAAAGGTTCTTATTCACCAACAGATACTGATACAACAGGTAGGGATCAATTTAGTCCAATCAATATTAATATTGTAATTACAAACCGATTCAAGACTCATTTGTTTCCGTTCCAATTAAATTTCTGTATAACAATGAGATATCATATACTTAATTTAATTATCATTATTATCAAATAGAAATTTGAAATGTTAAGAACAATATAAAATGGAAATTGAATTCTAATCTTCTTTTTCTTGTTATGTTCACTAAACTTAAACACTATTTTTATTAGCTTATAATTAAACAATCAGATATCAATTGTAAATATTGCAATTTACTGAATATGTTCGATTCAATGTCTTAATTTCACTACCAAATAGTTAATATTCGTATGATCAATGATTTAAAAAACAACTGATCAACTGAACTTATACAATTATCTACGCCTTTAGGGGTAACTTCACCGTGTTAATGATAAAATATGCTTACGATTTTACACAACATATTATGTATTTTTAATTATTATAAATACACTACTTATTTAATAATCATGTTTTCCGTCATTCATACATTTACCAATCGAAATAGAAATCCGATTTTCATTATTTCAATTACAGTTCAATCCAATTAATAAGTTATTCAAGTAAAGTATAAAGTATTTCTTATATCGTAACAAAAATTTTATCATTAAAAATAGAAAAATATTTTCTAAATAATTTTTTTATGTAATTAATTATCATTTTAGAGTGACTGATGCCTAAGATTTTCTTAACATTTCAAGAGCAATATCAGATCTCGTATGAAAATTAAAATACGTTTATTCAGTTAGATGGCATTCGATTTATAAATCTGATGAATACTAAATGAATTCCATTATTTCATATTCATACGTAGCAGATCCTATTTAATATTAATTCTTTGAATTACATAATTATTATGTTTCTATTGTATGTACATACATCGAAATAAAGAGATAGAGGATTACTATTCGCTAGGATTTAAATCTGAATGCTCTCAAATGCTACAAATACTAACGTTCAGATTAATTTAAATAGCACAAAATTTGAATAGCACCATATTTTAAGAAAATATTTTCAATACATTAAGCAATTAGATCATGATATAATCGTATGTTACGTATTGCACTTGAATGTCGTAATTAGCTCTTGTATCTTTAGAGCTTTTATCATTATAAATAGTTGGATTAATGAAATCACAAAATCAGTTTTATTTATTATTATTATTTATAAATTGATAATCGACATAAAAATTTCTTTTACTTACGATATTACGCCAATTGTTCGTTAATAAAATTAGTACATCCTAATGAGTATAAATCGATTCTGATTAGAAATAAAGCGAAAATAAAATTATTATTTAGATTCTAATACCTACGATTAATGCGAGCATTGTTGATGGAGTGAGTTTGAATTTACCATAAATATACATGTATAAGTTATGTAAATCCTAGGGTATTTAACTATTGCCATTCATTTTAAGAGAAAAAAAAAAGAAAAGGGAGTCAAGGATGGTTTTTGTTAAAAGTAAACTAAAATTAAATATGTTATTGCCAATAGAAAGAATATGATAATATATTATGTAATTATATAATGTTTGCTTTTATTTAATACAAAATATAAGATCAAGTATATTAGATAAATGTATCTTTTTATGTTCTTATTTAAATTACTTTTTTTTCGATCGATCATACTGATTATATAAAAAAAAGGAAAAGATAATCTAAATTTAGTATATAAAACTATTATGAATGTTGCATTTATCGTATAATAATTACTTTTACCAATTATTATTAATATTTGTTTCTTATTTTTTTTTTTGTTAAATATTTAGAAAAGTAGGAAACACGTTATAAAAAATTAGTGTCAATTTTACTAAATGTGCATATGTTATTCTATTCATAATATCATTTTTTGTTTCATTCATTCACATAACGTACAATTATATACTAATATATCATGAAAATACAATTAAAATTCTTTTGTATAACATACAAATATCAATTCATATATTGTGATGATAAAAAATTTATTATTATGTTGTTTATGGTATAAATTTATTGCAAATAAATAAAATTATTATAATAGAAACTGTATCATGATTCAAAGAATACACGAGATCACTTGAATTAAATTCATGTATCGAGTTTTATTTATCAATTTGTTTTTTAATTAAGTGAAAAAAAAGAGACAACGTAATATTAATGATTATGAAATATAAAAAATAATTCATGATGATTGAATGTTATGGAACCATTAATTTTAATTTTTATAATAATTTTTTTCTTTAAATTAATGAATCAAATGTCTATCTAACGGACAGATTAATGTATACAGTACGATTTAATGAACCGATATTAATTCACTTAAATTTAATTAATTTGTCTTTTCTATATTTCACCAATATTTAAGGGAAAGGCAATCAGATAATGCTTATTAATTTCGAGTTAATCATAATCATAATATATCATCGAAACATTTTTTAAATAAATATTTAGTCATTAATGGACGTTCAATCGATAAGAAAACGTATGATCGATATCCAAATAAAATTAAAATCACTTTCAGATCAATATTTAATATTAAAACGTCTTGAATGTAATCAGAAATTTTAATTATTCACTACATCAGATATTGTGAGAGTGATACACCAATAATGACATTTATGGCTTGAAAACATCTTCACATAATATTTTCTTTGCTCAGCGACATTGTAAACGACCGGCTACAACAGAAAATAGAAAAACAAATTTTCTATAAAAAAAAAAAAACGAACGATCAAATATTTAGGGGACGTGTATGTGAATTACACCGATTCAGGTAATACAGTTATGTTAAACATCTCTAAAGTATTTTAGATTACTTGTTTCAAGTGTTTTTTGGTTTTTTTTTTTGGTTTTTAAAGTTCAATTTGTTTTTAATAAAAAAAATATTTTAGCGAATAACAAAGTAATTGTACAAAAATATTATAATACAAAAGAAACCATCTAATATCTAGGTAAAACATAAAATATAATATTCTAATTAATATAATCATTTATTATGACTTATCAATATAAATTATGTTAATTATTTCGCCGTTTCTTTTTTTTTTTTGTTATCATTCAATATAAAAATATGAAAAATGTATATTTTTTATGTTTATAAATTTCTTTTTTTTTTTTTGTTTCAACAAATTATTTTTAAAATATTTTCCTCTAGCAAATACCTGTGATTATACATACATATATATCTATAATGATTATACATATTTTTTCTATTAATATCATCTACGAGTAAGTCTAAATTTCACATTATTATTTTCCGACACTCAATAACATCGTCAATCATTATCATAAATCAATTCTCTATACTGAAAATTTACACGGTCTACGATTATTTTCATTTTAAATTAAGAACTATTAATTAATTCATTTAATATGTCTTCCAGTAATTAAGTAATAATATTAAATTTATGTAATAAATGTTTGTCGGTTCTGCATATTTCTATTAAATCAATTACATTAAATTTTATGAACCATTTTCATTTAATTCTGTGGCGAGTAAAAATGTCAGTTTGCTAGAGTTTTCCAAATTTTAATTCAGCATTCGATTAGTTTTCTTGTTTCAAGTAACCATCGTCTTAGCCATCTGTTCATAACTTCTACATAACTCTTAGGTATTTCTTTGTTTTTTCTTTTTTGTTTTAAATCAAAGGTTCAAAAATCTACGAGTTCATATACATAATTATTAATATATAGTTTTGAAAAACGTTCGTATTTTCTTGGAAACATAATTAAATCACATTATCATTCTTTCACATCTTGTTTGCTTTAAATATTTGTTGATTGATATTTATGATATTTTAGTTACATATAAAAATATTCTTTCTTTGCTTAATTCATTTCCGTTATGTTTGTTTTTTTTTGCTTGGATTCATCTAACCATTTGATACACTGTCAATAATAAAGCATCACATTTATTAATGAACTTAGTAAATAAAATTTGAAATTAATTCATATAGTAGTAGGGCATTAGTACTACAAGCACTGATTACGCATAAATAACATTGAAGATCAAGATACCGTTTGCTAATCAGTTTTGTTAATGAATTGCAGTACTGCCAATATATTGATGCATTATTACTTTACATAATTAATGGTAAACTCTTTTCTCTTTTCTTATTTTGTCAAAACGTTAGTCAATCATATATCAGTCTGTCTATGTTCAGGTTTTTGATGTTCTTCTGGTTTTTGTTTTATTTGTTTGTTTTAAAAACGTATCTTTGGTGTATTTTCAAATTCCAATCATTTAATTAGCAACCAACAATTGATGGTATGGTCCTGAATTCGAATAAAATGAATTCAAATTATCCAAAAGCTTTGAATTATCTTGATTACCACCAGGCGATGCAATTGGACTTTTTGGTGCTGGATTATTGTTGCCATTCAATTGATTTGGTAAATTTGTTGGGCCATTCATATTCGGTGCGACATTTTTCATTTGATTCGATTGTGTTTGTGGTACACCGTAGTAATTCGGTCCATCAACGAACGATGAAAATTTATTCTGTCCATTTGGTGGATACATATTACCAGAATCTGGATGGAAATGTGATGAATCGAATAAATTGCGTGCACCATTATATTGCGGTGGATACATTCCAAGTCCCATATTTGGGAAATAGTAGGGATCTGATTGGATGCCCAGTGACATAGCATTTGGCGATAGAGATCGTGATGGTGAGCTTGGACCAATTGGTCCAATCGGTCCGTTACAAATGTTATGAGTTTGATGGAGTTGTTGTTGCATTGCTCTTTGTTTGATATAGTTGGAAAATTCTGTTGGTGACATTCGACTAAAAATTCCAAAGTAAATTCAAATTAACACTTTTTATATAATCAATGATTGTTAAGAATAAATTTACCTGTTTGCACGTTTCGAGTTCGTTTTCAATTTAGTGCTGCCAAATTTCGTTTGAGCAAATGATGCAGTGGTAAATGTAAGCGGTGCTTGAGATCGTAATGCGAATGGTCCAGTTGGTCCCGGTACTGGACTACTATTTACCGTTCCTTTGTATGTTGGACTAGATGAGGATGTAGGTGGTGATCCATTTGATGAACCCTTTGGACTGAGACTCATATTATTCATACCAACACTTAATGAGTCAATTGGTTTAAAGCATTGAGCTTCGGGGTTAAAAGTTTTGGTTACTTCACGATCAGCAGATGAAGATTCATCGCCATGTTCACTGCTCTCAGAATATAGAACCTGAAATATGATTTATATTAAATTCAGTTTGTCATCTAACTATAGTTAATGTCAATTAATTACCTTTATTTGCCCCTTTTCACCTATTCGGTATGATACCTCACCAGGATCAGCCCATACAGCTAATTCAGTTGGCAAATTCTCGAGAATATCAGCAATTGGTACACCACTTTCACGGGCAGCAATCTCAAATACTGGATCAACTGGATTACCAGTCTTAAAGCATCGAAATGCTGAACCCTATTAATGAGAGTAATTAATTTAAATGTTTTGTTTCATTAGGATATATTTATTATTTATGGCAAAATATTATGTATGCATTTTAGAATTTATGCAATCAATTTAATTGCCATTAATTGTCTTTATAACATACCTTGAATGGTTTTTCTGGGTACCAATGGCCTCGGAATTTCTCCTTTAATGCTTTTTCTAATTCCTCGCCGAAAATGTTAACACGACGTCGCGGCAATTTGTTGTACAGGTATGAGATGACAAAATTTAATGCCACTTGTACTTCTATGTGCATTTTTAATAAATATTTTTGTTGCTGATGTTATTATAAACCTTTAATTCAAACTCTAATTCGCCTTGGTAGTTATTTGTTTCCGTTAAATTAATAGACAGCACTTTATTACTTTCTGCTGACTGTAGAAACGTATCAATCGCAGATTTCTTTTGTAATATTTCTATTATTGTTTTTTATTTCTGTAATTAATATTTACAACACTGGAATGTTTCTACGATATTCAAGTATTGTTTAGTGTTATTTGATTAAGCTTTTCTTGTTTATCCAAATAGTTTAAAACTTCAATTGAATATGTTGTTTTTGTTTCATTGAATATAATCCGATAAGATTAAGATGTTTTTGTTTCTTCAAGTAGATTAGATCAACTCTTTCTGAAATGAAATAAAATTGAAGATGATACATTTTTTTAGTAATTTAGTTTACGTTTATGTAGTAAAATAATTTATGCTTATTGAGATAAAAATAATGTACGTGATCAATTAATTCAATTTGATCGTAAATCTTTTGTCTATGCAAACTAAATATTCAGATCCGATTAATAAACACCATTATAAATTATGTATTTGTGCAAATAGATGAAGTGTACTGTAATAATATTCAGTCGATGTGTTTAGCGGTAAAGGTAATGAAATTTATTTCTAATAATACTAAATACTAGTGACCTTTATTGTTGGCTATGATGTAAACATACTGAAGTACAATAGATGGATAATTAAATTAATTGTTTTTTAAAAGTATAGCCGTGTAATTTATTTAAAATTATACATATTTGCATACCGATGCCACTGATTACTGATTACAGCCAAGATTAACGTAATCGGTGTCAAATTAGTGCAATTTAAATTATCGTAAAATTTACAAATTATTGGGCAGGTGCTTTAAATTTGTATATTGAAATGTAAAGGGCAATATTTAGATTTGTTTTCCACTATAGTTAATTGAGAAACCACGAGACTAGTTATTATATGAAATTTAATTTAGGCAGACTCATGATTTCGGTCTATTTATAAACGATTTCATGATGGCAAAGAACCGACAATTAAAGAAAAATAAAAAAAAAACAACAACATTAATTTGGAGCATACGGTTGTGAGGGGAATAAAAATTATTTGAAGTGTAATTAGGTCAAGTTGATTTTATCACATCACCTGCACTATTTGGAACAGTAAAATATTTACACTTTTATTTGAAATTGTTCGCTTATTATATTTCTGTTATTTTATCGTACCTTATGTACACCACACAATACACTGCATGGATGATAAAAGAGAAACACGTTAAATAAAAAAAAATTATAATTTTCAGCACATAATGCTATTGAAAATGAAACATAAATAACTACGTATATTTAACTCATAATCAATTGTAATTAACTTTTCATTAAAATTAAAATAAAAAAAAGCAAAATCTTAATACCAATAGGAACTTTTTTATACACCTTTACGACAACAAATCGAATCGATAAGTGAATAGAGGGCATGTGATATAAGACCCATAAGTCATAAGTCGGTTACTGTAATATTATTACCTAGTCACTTGGTTACAAATACCTATTTCGTTTTCGTATTAGGTGAACGTATATAATTAACTAAAAACTTAACGCCATTATCAAAAAGATTCACTTTACTAACCGATTACTACTATAAACCAACTAAAGTGTATGTCATTTATATTTTATTACGTACACTATGACTTAATTACGTTTATTTGTGTTACATGCATTTTACATTGAAGACGATTACAATTAAAAAAAAACATTATGTACGCATTTAAAGATACATGAATTATGAAGGTCTTCGTATATTAAAATTTACTGAGTTTGCACTTTAAAATTAAATTAAGAGAAAAAAATAAATAGAAAAATGATAAATAATTAACTATTGCAATTGCATTACAATTATTCGTCGACAGGTTTCTCTAGTTGAAGTATTAATTTAAAACAGATGATCGATCTTATATTAGAAAGGAAATTCTTTTCCATCACTCAGACACTAATCTGTTATTATAAAACTTTTTGATTTGGATTGATTGTATCGTATGTTTCACTTGATATTAATGTGTCGACTTAAAAAAATTGAGCTATTACAATCAATACTTCATGGTGAGTTATTTTTTTTTTTTTTGAAATAATCATAGTGTCTCATGTCTTTTAAATTTGATAGTCACGAGAGAAACGATATTGTTGATCTCCATAGTTCCACTTTATGACTATACTATCAGATCATATGAAACGGTTAGATCAAGAATTAAATTACTTCAAGATCATTAATGTATGAATACCTGGAAAAGATTTACCATGTGGTTTGGCTGCATGTTATTGAGACCGACTATCTAGTGAATTTAATTAATTATCACTTTTTCGGTTCCTAAAACCAACGAAGATTTCAACAGTGCTAAACCAAGGAAAAACATATTATGTCAAACTGAATGGAATATTTTAAATAAATCGATTTAGACAAACAATAACGTAACTCCATGAAATTCAATATTGTTCTTTCTAATCAAGTGGAATCAAGAAATTTTTAGAATAATATTTCCCCCCAATTTTAAAAACAATTGCCATTAAGTGAAAGCGAAAATGGAATGGTTTAGTTGATTCATAGATAATCTCTGGTAGTGATGCTAAACGGCCTATTAATAACCGAAATATTATACAAATTTTTGTGTCTCTAAAACTCATCACTGAGTGAAAAGAAGCAAACAATTTCGATTAGATCATAATCGTTTTTTTAAGAATCGAAGAAATTATTTTAAAGTAAATGAAAAATTAAATTATGATTTTTCAATATTTTGTCGATATTTCTATGTTGCAAAATCCATTGAAAATTCTGTGTGTCTCTTCATTAGACATATAATTAGATGATTTTCTTTAATGGAAAAAAATACTTCAAATACACAAATGATATTCCTATGGATCTATAGAATATGGATTCTGTATATTTAAAACTTAAACTTATTTATAGAGTATATGAGTATATCCCGAATACGCCAGTGTAAATAGTACCGGAATTGTAACCAGATTAAGAATCTTAATCTCTGGGTATTTACAAACGGGAAAATTGTGTATTTTTTTCAGTTGACTTTGAGGAGATTCCTAGTTGTTTCTCATCCACACACACACATACACTTTAGCCACTAATTTCTATGAATGGCTGATCATTTGCCACCTTTTATAGTCAACAATGTAAATATTTTCTGTTACAACTTAACTAAATGTTTTTCAATATTTTCATTGGAATGTTTTTCTTGTTTGTAATTTTTCTTAACTCAATTGATCTGGTCTTCGGTTAAATTATACGGTTCATGATATTGTCGAAGATATTAAGAATATACCCCCAATATGTGGGTATTCTATTTACGTGTATTTTAGTTGTTGTTTTGAAATTTTATTTTTGTATTACCTTCAGCACATTTGAATAACGTAATAATAAGTACGCACTCTTAAAATGCGGCTGCTGACTAAAAAAGCACAACGACTATCGAATGGAAAAATAAATTATATGATAACGTGATATTATAATTATCATCATAATTAACAGATTTATACTCTCCGTAGAAACTTAACCGAACAATTGAGTGCAACTACTTGAAAATTGTAAATGATCATTTGTACTTGAATGGTTAAATATACGTTACAATGATATTCGTATAGTATGACTGTATGTATGAAATAGGTGAACTCTTTTATAATTCGACATTACAAAAGAGGTGTTTCAATGTTCTCAAATATATGAATTACTAACAATAGGATCGAATGGGGACAGTAAATGATTCGGATCATTATCTACCAAGTTCATGTGGGGAGAAAATGCCCCTATAATTCAATAGTGTTTCTGATTATATGGAAAAATACACGGTAAAGTGTTGATTACTTGTAATGATAAAACATCGTTTAATTTAAAAGCACTTTATCACAAGTTCCGATGATGAAATACCAAATATACTGATTTAAAAACGTTAGTACACCGAAATACACGATTAACCACGTCGACTGGTTCACTGGTATGTGATGATGCATGCAGTATAATGAATCTTTTAGTTGATCATGCGACACTCTTGGTACGCACTGTTCTGTATAAGTTTTATCAGCGACAATAGTTAGTACTGAACGTGTGGCGTCAAAATCCCGTGAGTCTTGATTAATACGTATGCCCACCACATCGCCATGTCATATCAGTGGTGGAGAACCAAAGTCAGCAAACAATTTAGTAAATACGCGGTCTAATCCACCAGCCAGTTTACATGGACTGGTAAAAAGAAAATATAAACCATAAAATTCACTAAAAATGCGTCACTTAAGGTGATAAAGTGTGTTTTCGTCAATTACAGTAACAGACGAAAAGCACACAGAAACATTTATTTATCTAAGGGGAGTCTCTCTCTCTGGCCATAATCATTACACCGTTTTCAATGGTTTTCCTTAAAATAACGAGTGAAAACAAATTCCCATTACCAACTCATGTTAACATATTAAATATCGTGTATATTTCTCGTTGGATACTTCGTTTAATTGGAAATAATGACTATGGGAAGTAATAATTATTAATAAAATTTGTTGGTCACAAAATAGAAAAATTGTACAGTAAACGGAGGAACAATCATCAACCAACAATTGACTCAAAATGATAATCGACATTTAGTGTGTATTACAAATGCACTATGGCATTTACCAACGAGCTACAATATTCAGAGTCTAGTAAAATGTAATTGGAATGAAAATGTATTAAAAATGTCTTAATTCTTACATTCACTATAGGACTCGATAATAAAATAGATCGCGATTTAGGATTAAATCTGGTTCTTGATAGTTCGGAATAAGATTTCATATGAAATTGTAGTAAAATGGGTCCGTATTAACAATTTTCTTAAGACCAATTTATTGTTTTGGTATCTATTCTCTGATATTTCTATACAATCTTGTATTTGTAATCATCAATATCGTATGGTTAAATATGGAATTCTTCTTTTATGTTTTCATTCACGTGTTATTCTTCACAAATTATATAAAAGTAAAAAGTTACGAAATGAAAATCGATGGAATACAAAACACGGACCCGTTGATATTATTTTCTTCGACAAATGATTGGAATGAAAAACAGAATAATGCACTTGAACTATTCGTAAATGTTGTATTATAAATCATTTATTTGTTTTTTTAAAACCGATCTTAATGATTATCAGATAATAATTGTAAGTTTGTGCTTTTTTTTTTTGGGTAAAATAAAACGAATATGCTGTTTTAAATCGAAATTCCACAATAATAAAAACGGCAAAACACAACTTAATTATAATAATTGGAGAATAATATGTAATTTGATGTACGATTTTTTTTTAATTTGTTCAGAATTTGTCTTGAATTGACAGTTAGTTCAGCGGAAAATTTTTTTTTTAATTGTATTTTGACTCCTTGAAATTCAGATATAACCAAATTGTTACAGCTAAAGTGAAATATTTTCACGTAAATTAGTTGCCAATAATTCGGTACATATTTATCTACCAAGTAATGCACTAAAAATAACAAATAATTCTAGCTTCTATACGAATTAATCATAAATGAATTTTATGTTTTATATTATGTGATTTAATGTTAATTTTATTTATCTGTTAATTTTACTACTGAATAGTCACCCCATTTATAAATTTAGATAAAACAGATTAAAATTTTCTTTTCATCTTACAATTGTACTCAATATGTTTACAAATTTAGTTGCACAACACATAGTTTGATTATATTATTTCACGTATCTATAGTACGTTGCAATTCATTTTTCTAGGCACATTACCAAAAAAGATTTTCTTTTCCCCTGACTTTTTTCAAATGCCAACCGAGAAAAAAGAAAAAAAGAATAACGGTTAACAACAACTGTTTGATGGTAATAAGATGCACATCAAAATACATTTAACACATTTAGTGAAGAGTGCAAGAAAAATAAGAAAGAATTGATTGAGTTTAGATTGAAACGATGTACAAATATTAAAATATCTAGGGCAAATTTACATATAAACTAAGTGCATTTTAAAAAATCGTCATTATAAACGATAGAATAGTCTGATACCAACGGGGAAAAATAAACTCCACTATAGTTTAGGTTCTATTAAAAATAACTTGTTGTTGATCTCAATAATACTTTTCTATCATTATATCGTCTAATTTTAATTTGTTTAAGTCAACTTACAATGTAATGGCACTAAAGACACTCTATCGGTATAAAACTGCGTGAAAATAAAATTTTAATTGAGTTGATAAGTATTTCTTTTCGTTATTTTTCTTTTAAAATCACTTAATTTTCTTTAGGACCGTGTCTTTACTTTTTATCCCCACTCACAATTGACTTTGAATTTAAACTTTTTATTGGATATGGTAAATGGAAAAAAACTTATCACTTTAACTCCTTGTTTATTCTAAAACAAGTCGAGATATAAATTTTAATTAAATTTAACGAATTTAATGTTCTAAAATGATTCATTCATATAAAAACTCGTTTATAATATAAAATTAAAAAAAAAATGGCGAGAAAAGCAAGAAAAAAATAACAAAAATAACAATATTGTATAAAATCCAATAAAAATTAATTATAAAAAAATACGGTGGCACGATATGGCCTCTGTTCGCGACGGTGCACAATGTAATGAAATTTATATTATAAGGTGGCTTTCGGTATGGCACAGCTAAATAGATAATGCAAAAATTCGTGTCGTTTTGCTATTAAAACCATTTAGTTTGTTATATACAGTGAGATATAACAAATACAACATATTACCAGATAGACCGAATACACACCTACACCATAATATTATGATGATATGATGATGATGTTGGCCAAATCAAAATGTATGTTGGCCTGGCTCATTGAAGGTATTTTCAATTTTATTCTACTGAAGCTTTATTATATGTTTTAGTTCTGTTTTTTTTTCTATTCAATTTGGTTTAAATTTTATTTTGAGAACGGTCAGTATGGGGATTCAATCGTAATTTTAATATCCTGTAGTTGTACGATAATATTTAAATATTTAATTTAGTATTCTCATATTTTAATTTAAAGTAGATTTTAACCCGTATTGTACAAACAACTGTAAAAGGAAACAATTCACTAAATCAATACCTTAACGTTATTATTGAATCAATATCAGTACGTTGCATTGTAATTTTCATCATAATTTATTTATTACCATTGCACATTGATTTTATGTTTCGATAAGAAACAAATATACGAGTATACACTTAATTTGTAAAATAAAATTTAAAGCAAAGTTGTTTTATTGTAATTTTTTTTTATGTTAACTAAACTGAGTTGAGAATACGACCAACGGAACACTAATATACCACGACGACACTGAAACTACTGATCTATATTTTCCATTTCCCAAAAACACAAACACCGTCTCCATCCAAACATGAAAAGGAGAATATTTGTATTGCTGCATACACAATGTGACCGATATGAACAAAAAAAAATAATAAAACAGTGCCCAAGAAAAAAATTGTTACATAAAATAATTCTCTCATGCACTTGCTCAAATAGCACCATGTACAGAAGGTATATTCTGTTATTCCCATTCACATAGAATTAACCGAATTGAGAGCATAAAATCATTTATTAGTGTATTAGATCAATTACGTAAATTCTGTACATAGATTGAGAGAATGAACCAGAGGAATTGTATGTGTTCTGCAAAACGGTTTAGTTATCATTTATTCACGGATACTGCTGATATCCGTTTTTTCTTTCAGTTTTAACATTTTTCTTTTCTCTTTTGGTATTGTTGAGAGTCCTGGTCGATGGGAGCAATTACTCTATATATTTTGGAGCAGAGTTGCGTAGACACCAACGATTGTTCAAACACACCAACCTACATCATATACATATAATGTGATCAATTTTTATTCTAGTCCCACAAGCCAGTGAAAAGCTGTTCGTATGATGTACATAATATAACTACAATTTCATCTGGATCTATTTAAAATTGGAAGTGATACATTATGCGCAAAATCGCGTTGAAATATCGTCAAATATAGAGGTAAAGCTTCGTTCATATGGACAAGCGAGCAGCCATTAAAATCATTATTTTGGGTACCTTTACAGTTCTGTATTTTTCTTTTATTAATATTTTGATTGTGACGTCAACAGTTTTCTTATATGACGTCAGAAATTTTATCTGAATGTATACAATAGCACTTGTTTCGAATATCATGAGGCAGCTACCAGTCGACGAATAATAATCACTGTAAACGAATGATGTTATAACGATTCGTTCGACCAATAATTTTCTCTTGTATTTGACTGATATTTTGTTGGCATTACGTACATTTTCATTTCTTAGCTGCGATAAAATTGTATACAAGGGACGTGAAGAGGCATTACATTTGATATAAAATTAGCAACACATCATCGTTCAAGTCATTCAAATGTTTGAGTAGAATATGTAAGCAAATAACTAAAATACCACGATATTGATTTATGTTTCCTTCCCTCATATTTGGTATTAAAATTTTGTATATTTTCAAAATGATTTTCATTTAAGATTTGTATCCCCATACACACATATGAGCTAAGTTAAAAGGTATTCTGTCAGTGTGTATTAGGACTTTGTTGAAACGGATTGATATCATTAACATTTAACCAACACCTACTATAAATTCGAGCATACATAATATGGATGTGTGGGCTAATGAAAGTCCATTGAGGAACATTTAATTTATCGTTTTATGTTTATCTTCAATTGGAATAGAGGTTTTATAATTAGGTATTCACTAAAGTACAATTCCAATTAAATTCTAATAAGACCTTTTAATGAGCGTACAACATTTATGAAACGTTAAATGGTCTCTAGACTGCGAATCTCTAATAACGGGCGGATTCATTTGACCTGTTTGCATTTGATGTGCAGTCACATTATCGCATACGAAACGAGCAAGTGCACTCAGTTTTATATGGCGATTGAAAACTATTAAAAATGGAACAAAGATGGTATCGATTGGATACTTTATCCAGTCCTTGAAAGAGATGACCTATTTAATGTGTTTGGCAATTTTTTAAAATAATTCCCACACCTACCAATGTTTGTAAATCATTTTAGTGAAATCATTTAAATTATACATTAACTGTTGTTTACGATCGATTAACAAGTTTGCACCGTATTTGATATATTGAAAGAAAAGAAGAATTAAGTTGACGTTGACTAGAATGTTGATTACTTTTGAAAATATATTCTTAATCAATTATTATATGTATATTGGTCACATCAATGCATTGGTCATGAAGATCCAAAAATAGAATGTCTTAAATGGATAAAATAATAAAGCAAAAGGCATTATGAATTCATTTCGATAATCGACAATGAATGGACAAAACCATAGAGATGTTATTATATTCAATACTTTGTATAGTAGTTTATCATAGTGCTTTATCAATTAATAGGTAGATGATATATATTACAATTTAATTACTATTCCCTCACTAAATTCCAGTTTCTTTTTTTTATTGATACTTTATAGTGAGAAATATAGAATTGTTTATTAATTGTTTTGTAACAATACATTCAGATATGTAATCAGTGAAATAAAAAATAATAAATTCACGTTCAATGTAAGTCTCAATTGAGTGTAACCTAAATACAAAAAGAAACACAACTAAAGACTACATACATATCAATATTTTGTATTTATGTTTCTTTTTTTTAATTTTAAACATTTACCTTGATCATAAACAATGTATGTCTATTAATATTTTATGACCGTTAAAATTGTTGTATTGTCTCCACTATTTTTTTTTAATGATTAAAATAACTCATTTAATTTGATTAGACCACCTTGATTGATAAATAGTTAATTTATTCACATTCAAAGCACTACTAGAATATCATTTATTAATTTAACATTATTATAATGGATTTAAACACTTTATCAAAATTGATTTCAATTTATTAGTAGATTTTAATGCAATTTTTGTACATAATTTCATGCAAAAATTAAAAACCAAAAATACTTTGCACTTTTTTTTTTTATTTTGTAAGAAACTTTGCAAATCACTGAACGAACCGCACTGGATATGATGAAATTCGCGACTGTATTACTTAGAAGACTTGAGGGTTTAATATGTCAGTTCAGCTAAATACTGAAACTTTGCTCCAGATAACTGCAAACTATCACCATAATATTGGATTGGCTGTACACTGAACACGTTCTGTGTGTCCTTATTGAGGTTGCAAATGCAATAATTGTGAGTATACTTTTCAGTACATAGAAGACCCACTAAACAGCACAACATTGAAGAGCGTGAGAGAATGGCAGTAAGTATTACTAACAACAGAACCACTCAGTAGAGAAAGAGAGGATATTTCCTATTTCATTTTTGATTAAATGGGAATCTGAAAATTTCCAATGTTGGATGAAAATGTGTTGCTCTACTTTTATTTAGGGTATGTGATTGTGTACGACCCAACTGATACTGATAAACGACGATAGAGAATCTACCTCTGGAGTTTTGCATTAGAGTGATGGAAAAAATCATTTATCGTTTCAAATTCAAGGAGATGAGAGCTGTGGAGCAAATGCAAAACACAATTGGAGTTGTCAGTGTGTGGGTGTGACCTAGATTCCTGTTTTCAGTTATCCACAAAGTATCATATAATTCCGATCGGGATAAACAGGGAATGAAAAATAGGTTTCCACTAAAACTGATTTATGTTTCTTTTAAATATTCAATTGTGACACATCATGCGAGATATATTTATTGGAATCATAATAATGAAACTGCATTTTTTATTGGTTGTTATATGACAAGTTGTTAACTAAAAAGAAAAAAGGAAATCAATAAAATGAATAAGTAATCGATTTGAGAAAAGTACATTATTAAAATGTATATCCAGAGAAAAGTTTTCTATTAATTCAATATAAAATGTTGTTAGATAGATATAAATTGGAGATGATGATTCTCAAATTACCTGAAATTATTTGCAATACATCTGAGAATGCCCTCATTTTGTGTCTCTCGAAAAACAAAAACCTGAACAACTGGAGTGTCACTACATTGCAGGTCTAGGTCAACCTTGAGAATGTAATAGCAATAGCGCATAGCAGCGCATGCACTTCATTCATGTGATTACTATCTACCTACATAATATAAATAATGATAAATGATTATTTTCTAGGAGAGTCAGCAGTTTTTCTTTTCATCCATTATAAGTAGTTTTTTATGCTATTAGGAATCAAACTCTGCTCAGTACAAGTATAAACGGTACAATGAAACCATTGGTTGAAAATTTTTATTCTATTTTTATTTCGTTAGAATATTTTTAGTTAAAAATTATCCTTTTAAATTACATAATAACAGTTACTGAATGATGCATACAGGTCTCTCTTTCCAGTTCTCTCTCTCGCTCTCTCTATTTCGAGAACAATTGTTAGATTATTTTCACACCGTCAGAACTTGATTCCTTAAATAGATACAAAACATATTTATATCAAACAATACATAACCAGAGAATGAACAAATTTATCGAAATGGAAGGAAAAATGGAAACATACTGCGAACTGAAAGTATTGAATGTTTGTGTGCCACGAAGAAAAATCAATAAATTGCCTATATGGTTTGAACGGGAGACCAGGGATTTGATCATTAGGATACAAGGACGCATGAACAACCTGAATGATATAGAATTGATTTAAATAAAGTTCAATCCTCAAAATTAGGGCACATAACGAATGGGTGTTCCATTTCAAATAGTTCTATACAGTGGAACTACACAACAATTTTCATTCGTTATGGACGTCAATTACTCTTATTTGGAATTAAATTTGATGCCAATGGAAATTATTTATGCATTTTCCATACTTAAAATAGGTCAAACTATATATACTCTGATTTTGAACCAAAAAAGGAAATGTTTTCATATAACTTACTAATTATTGTTTTAAATTTATCATTTTTGTGTTCTACATAAAGCTCAATTCATAAATTGTTGTCTTTAAAATTTCAATTTAATATCGTCACCCAATAATATTATAATACGACATTTAATGTGATATTACCACACAGAACCAGAAAGAATTACTGATAACAAAATTAATTTACAATTATTATGCGACAAGTAATTTCTGCCAATTTGGATCGATTTAAAATTGATATTGGAATTGAAAAATTGAAATAACATGACATTAAATAAATTTCAGTAAATTTTTAAACGGTTTGTTTTCTTTTTATTTAATCAAGAATGTTTTCAGTGTCTTAGTATTAAATTAATAATTGTATTAATAGAATTTAATTTGTTATAATATGCAAAGAAATCACACAGTAGATGATCTTGCCAAACCAAAGGTATTCAAATCTAGCAAGAATCAATTGATTCTTAACTAAAAATCTATTTTATTAAAGGGTGTCCAAGAGAATTTTACAAGTACTGAATGCTCATCTGATTCACCGAATTCATTAAATTACTTTAAGTAAGTTATCTTTAATAAATGCCATCCCTCATAAATGTTTGTTAATTGTATCCTTTTAGCTCTAAGTTTTGTGATAATTCTGATAGCTCATTCTTAGCGGGAACTTCTACCTCAACACGAACTGGTTCTGGTAAGGTAATGAATGGTTAATTTATAATGAAATTAAAATTTGAATACTATTTCAGCAAAAGGTTCACCGGCATCATCACCAAGAGATCCTAGATTTCTGGCCACAGTAAAAACCAATAATATAGACAATCGTTGTACAAGTTCTGTTAATTTTAATTTACCTGTCGGAACAAACAATTTATCTATTATCACTAAAAATAAATTTATAGTTAATTATCCAACGGTGATATCAATGAACAATCAAAAACAAATTGGCGAGAAATCCCTAATTGAAATGGGATTTCAATCATCTGATATTCAACATTGGGGGGGAATAATTCAACCTCACAAGCCTGATTTATTAGAACTGCTCTACAACATGATCAAGAATTATGAAAAAACAAATGTTCAAATAAAAATCGCCGATACCACATTCAATTGCCATATGATGGTGTTACAATGTTATTCAGACTTCTTTATGGATCTTAATAATGAACAAGTGGTGGTATTGCCGCCAGAGAAAGTGACACCACAAGCGTTTGTAATGGTTTACGATTGGATGTTATCTTCGAAACCAGAGGTTCAGCGTGACGGAATTCTAGAATTATTTAATGCGGCCCAATATTTAAAAATCAAAGGATTAGTTGATCAATGTTGGGTGTGTTTAGATGACGACGAACGATTTTGTGAAGATGCTGCTTTTCTGCTATATTTGGAAGCCCGAAAGTTTGGCCACGAACTCATTCAACAACTGATGTTAACACGTGTTTGCAAATTTTTCTTAACTTTGGTCGCATCCAAAGAGTTTCTTGATTTGACCCCCAAGGAAATTTGTACACTTTTACAATCAAATTCTATTGGTGTAAATGCAGAAACGGAGGTATTGATGTCTGCTGTTCGATGGTTATTATTCAATTGGGAAGAACGCGAGAAATATTTATTAGATGTTATGAAATGTGTCCGATTTGGTTTGATGACACCTTGGCAATTAGTGGAACTTAGGCGAAATTCGGATTGTCCTGAAATTAAGAAGGTAGTTGAATTTCCAGAAGTTCAAAAAATGATTGATGATGGACTATCGTAAGTTAACAGTGAATAGGCTTACTTCTATTTGAATTCTGAACAGAATTTATATTTTTTCTTACTCCAGTTATGTCACCACCAAATATTGGTATGCAAGTAATCCGGAGAATTTATTTTATTTTATGGAGAGATTAAATTTAACAGAACCTGTTGAACGACAGTGGGTTTGTGATAAGGCTTGGACGACACCGTTTGATAGTCCAAATCAAATGTATAGCTTCTATGCGTCATTTCTAGCATATCTGGAAATGATACGTAATATGGGAAAAGACCACTGGAGAACACTGGAATGTCACGAAGGCAATCCAAATTCGGTAATGCAAATTTGTAATTATCCTAATAGTTCGGTATTTAATAATGAAAATAATAGAGCTGAAACGAGTCAGTTATCAGCTTAAGCTTTATGCTTTTTATAATTTTCATTAATTGATAATGAATTATTTGGAATATGAAAATGTAAATGGCACTGCACAGTGATAAACACTTCAGAATAAAATTTCTTCGTATTTCTAATGAATTCGGTAGCGAGAAATTATCAATTAGATGCAACTTTCAACACCATAAATCTTTATAGACTCTGTTTATGTTTTAACACGAATATATTTTATGTAAATGTTAAGGAATAGATAAATATATAATATTTATGATAATTATATTACCAATTCAATGTTATTTAAATGTTAGTTTTTCCACGTTGGCATACTTTGTATCAATAATAATGGCATGGATTCCCAAGGTAAGGGCATATTCTACCTACTATATGGTGTGTCGGCTGGAAAATCTCTTAGCTTGGGAAGTCCAGCCGATTAAAATTTCTATATATTGTCATTATAATTAAAATATTTTCAAATTTATTCTAGGAACAAAAAAGAGAAACCATTTCCATAAATGATATAAAACCTAAATCATCTAAACGGTTACAGAAATTGCAAGTAAAATCGACTGACGTCAATCAGTCAAGTGAAAACAATTTACCAACTACAAGAACAGAATTGGTAGAATCAAGACGACGGACTATTGGTACATCAATGTCAAACGAATCCCTAGATGAGTTGTTTTTCAAAATAGATTATGATAGCAGCAAACGATCGATTAATAATGCCCAATATCCCATAATTCAACGTAATATATCTTCCATGAAAACTAAATCGACGCAAAGTGATATTTGTTACGTAGATAACACACAAAGGAAACAACATAATAAGGAATTAAATAAACCGAAGCCTCGAAAGAGTGTGAGCTTCTTTGATTCTTGTTGCTCTGCAAATCAGATGAATCCAAACAGGAATGTTTGTTCATCTATGCCAATAATGAAAGAAGAAATTCATAGTGAAAATGACGGTAAAGGAATTCTTAGAAGCACCGTGAAATCCCCACAATATCCGGTGTCTACTTATGAAACAAATAGTAATAGTTTTATTGTGCCTGGACTTCCAATATACAATCATGATGGCAGTGGTGACAGTTCTTGTTCGGAGTCTTCTTTCACTGGTTTTGTTGTTGACTCGACGGATCTTCTACCACAATATAACAAAGACCATGCGATGCGAAAAACTGATTTAGAAATTGAACGATCTAAATCAATTAACAATGATTCTGTTGATTTTTCAGAATCTGAACAAACTTCAATTGACTCTAATCGACTGAGTAATAGAGGTAGGATATTTCGGCCGAGATTTACTGTAACCAACTGCCCGATGGATAAACAAGTAGCTGAGAACATGAAACATGAGGAATTATTATTTTCAGAATTGAAATTGTAACTACATACTATATATATTAACAAGTGTATTTATTTGAACTTTTGCATTACTTGAATCAATTTCTATTCACCGCATCTCATATAGACAAAGTTCAATGAAACACCTTCCGAGAAGTGTCGAAACAATTTTATTATTTGGTGGAAATGATCCAATTCAATTAACCGATGATATCCAAAAACAAGCAAATGTGTTACATTATTATTCTTTAACGAATAAATGGAAACCAATTTCACAAATGCCTGAAGCAAGACAACATCATTCGGCTATATATTTTCAAGAGAAAGTTTATGTGATTGGTGGAACCAAAATCATGATAGGACGAAAGGTATATTCACTAAATACTGAAGGTAAAATAATGGTTTTAGAATTAATTGTTTAGAAGCTAGCGAAAGAGATGTGGAGCTTTGATCCATTGACAAATAATTGGTATAATGAGACTCACATGCCATATCCTCGCAGAGATTTCGGATTAGTGGCTACACACCTACAATTCTATGTAATTGGTGGGGAGGATGACAATGGTAAAATTCTGAATTCCATGTTGAGTTATGATCCCTATAATAAAATTTGGAAAGAAAAGCGACCACTTAATATTGCACGAACTGGTGCTTCCGCTATAAAATTTAAAGACCGAATATGGGTGGGTGGTGGACTCATAAATAAAATCGATGGTATTATAACTAAGTCAATAGAGTGTTACGATCCAATTCAAGATAACTGGATTATTATAAATGATTTAAGAATACCGAGGTGTTATGCATGTTTCGGTACCTACTGTAATAAAATTTATATTGTTGGTGGTGCATTTAAAACTAAAGAGGGCCAATATGTTTCAATTGGTGCAATAGATTGTTACGATGAAGTGACTGGAATATGGGTGAAATCGAACGAGTTGAAAATACCAAGGTGATAAAATTTAATCCCCTAATTAGATTAATGAAATTAAAATAACTAAGGTTGTATCACGATATTTTGACTGCTATTGTTGTAGACACGGCCATGAATTATGTTTCATCGATTCCCAAATGTTTATTATCGGCGGCGTTACCACAAAATATGAACGAACCCTTAATTCGGTGGAATGCTTTTGCATTAAACGATCCAATTGGATTGAGGATGTAGCCGATTTACCTGATCCGAAATCTGGAATGGCATGCATTGTCCTTCCACCAACAAATGATTCTGAAGATTTTCAATATTAATTATTCATGTTATATGATTGTTTTTATTTTCCGTTCTTCCTAATTGTTAGTGTTATAAGTACTATTAATTGTTACTATTAATATAAATAATTGTATTCACATATTAAAATAGTAACATTTTTACAATACTTTAAAGACCGGGTAAAACTGCAGTTAAAGAATCCAGGAAGACCTGGTAGATTCAAAGAAAATTTGTATGAGGATAATTTGTGCAATCTAAGGGTTATTGTATAACAATTTTCTCCACTGATGATAAGGCAGTTCATGTAGCACATCCGTTCAATTTCCATTTATACTCAATTGTAAATTTCTACAAGATTTGTATAACTCGTAATAAATTATGAACTATGTGCTATCAGATGAAGGAAAAATTCAATGACCGGGTCATTATCCATTATTTTGAATGTTATTTATTATCTTTGAAACAATGTAAAAGTATATAATTATAAATCACACGAGATCTCTTAAATACTAATTTATTTGACGAGATTTTAAATTGCCACTTCCAACGCTACCCGAACGATTTTTGTTTCTGTCCACAGATTCCTTTCTTCCCATAACTGGACTACCGCTTGAACTAATATTCCGTATTAGTGAACGTAATCCTCTCGTTTGAGAGTCGGCGTTATGAGTCATATTCGCGTTTTCTTGGGCAATTATATAAAAGTCATCAACAATGTGTGCTGGTGGAGGAATTTCAAATGGAACCACATCATTCAAATTCCTTGGGGTTGAATTTGTTCTTGTTTGTTTCTTTTGTTTTTGATCATAGAATGTGGACTGTCGAGATTGGTGTGAAGTATTACCACTGGTAGATTGCTGTACATTGCTTTGTTGGCTAATCTGTTGAATTCGTGATCGAAGCGCTTCATTTTCATCTTGCAACTTCTTCACCAAAAACTGTTCACCACCTACTCTTGATAAGGTTGGTTGAGGCATACATTGATAAATTGTAAGCAAAAAATTGTGGAGAGATAGAATCAATGTGTCCTGCCATTGCTTTGAAAAACAGATACGGAATGTTGGATGGTCCTCGGGGCTTTTGCAAAATGGGAAAACTAAAATTATAAAAATGTATAATTATTACGTCTGATAAATGTAATTGATTTCGGTAACATACAGAACCACTCTTTCCATTCGGAATGATTATTCAACTCGGTTGACATTTTCGTAAAGAATTCGGTCACTTTATCAGGCTTATTAGATGAGTATGCAGTTATTACGTATAATTTTAATATTCCATTCTCCAATTTATTGATAGCTGTGGGTCAACGAGAATAAATTAGATCAGAAGAGAAACGGATTGGTGATAAGAACTCACCAGATGTGAAAGTTTGTTCCAATTTTGTGAACAAATGGGTGTCAAGATGTGACCAGATATCTCGAAGTGACTGCAAATCCTGAGTGTTTATTGCTGTCTGTATAGAATCAACAATTTTATCGGCCCTAAATCCCTTGTCCTTGTCCACTTTTAGCTCTGATTCAAATGTTTTAAGACTATTAGAGAATCCACGAAATATCAGAAACTCCCTCACTAAGCCATCAACGTATTGAATATGAGCCATATTGCAGCAATCAATGTGATGCTATTTACTACTGTAACCACCACAATTTAATAATTAATAGTTTTTGTTTTTAAAAAACTATGAAAAGTACTTTGAAAACTTTCAGCTATAATTTTTGGCCCAAAAAACTTTCTTTCTTTATTTTGATTACAAGTCTGACCCATATGTCTTTAGCAAAAAACTTATTTGTGTCGGTCGATTGAAAGCAAATCAAAACAATAATAATGTGATTTTGACAAGCAATTATAATAGATGCAAGCGACATCTCACGTTCGGCAAACGGCAACTCCCTATTTCTTAATTAAAAACAATAACAAATCGTTCGCTGAAAAATTGTGTGGCTGAAAATTTAATTATTTTAAATTAAAAATGAGTGCAAATCGAGTGAAAGTACGTGAAACAAAAGCCGGTGAGATAGTAGCATACAGCGAACTAGCAATTAGACATAATGCTTCAACAGTGGAGTACTGTAGAACCTCAATGGCTGCCCTCTCTGGTTCCACTGCAGGTAAGGAATACGTGTTCTTCTCCGATTGATGAACTCTGACCCTAATGCTTCTCTCGTTATAGGTATCTTGGGATTGACGGGACTCTTTGGATTTTTCTTTTACATTATCGCAGTATTGGTCCTATGGTTTCTGCTGCTATTAAAGTCCGGCTCCAAGGATAAAATGTTCTTCATCAATCGTACTAGTCTTTTAACCAATGGATTCCTAGGTGGATTATGCACTTATGTGCTGTTCTGGACATTCCTGTACGGTATGGTACACGTCTATTAGTTAATAAGTGTCTCAAACAGGTGTATTTGAATTATTATCACTGTAACATTAAGTAATAGAGATATTATAAACAATCCGTGTTATAATAAACGCTAAACTAATTTGTAAATTAAACCATTTGATGTATGCTAATGAACTTGTATAGTAAATTAAATGTCTAGCAAAGAAATCGATAAATTGAAGAGTAACGGTTTATGATAAATTTTATTATCTGATTCGAATGAGTGGGGCTTCATAAACCAATACTCTAAATTATTTTCCAAGTGTTATTTCTACCCCCATTTCATATTAGTCCATTGAAACGGCTGTATATCACTAATAGAACGATCAAGAAATAAAGTTAAATTGTTTGGCTTCCTGTTTTCACCCAGCGCACATAATGTCGACGATTATTTATTGCTCTAAAGACTCATGACTTAGATGACGCCAAACAGCCTAGTAGCACCACATTTCCTTATATGCCATAAGCCATCATTCGACTGACAGAGAAATTCATAAAAGAAGAGAAATAAAATATTAATAAGCTATGATTTCTTTCACCTGATAATTTCATTCTGTTAATTTAAATTCAACGAAAAGTGTGTATATATAATCTTATTACCAAAAAGGAACACGATTGTAATTGAAGATTTTTTTCCAGGGGGTACCTCGACAACATCACAGCATTACCATTGAGCATGAGCATATGTTTAGTCCTATCGAACGAATATTTCATTGAATTTAGACTTTTTATATTTTTTCAGCGGTCACACTGTCCTGTAACAATAATACTACTTATCCACAGACCAAAGGATATTTATTTCATTTAACAATAAATATCAATTAATACATTGCGCTAATGGACAATGTGGTTTTAATACGGGATGATCTTGTAATTGGACACCAGTTGAAAAACAAAAAAAAAACTTTCTTAAGTTATTAAGCGTAACGGACATTTGGCTGATAGAGTTTTAAACCAACAATTCAAGAAGAAGAAGATTAGATGACAAGGATATACGAAATTAAATATTTGCGAGTATACCAATTGTCAGAGGAAGTGTGTGAAACATGGAATAACTGATACACTTCTTATTGAATTTTAATAATATCGTATTATCCCAAAATATAAATTTATGTTTGTCTATCCCATGATGATATTTATCTCTAAGTGATATGATTACTGGTTACAGCCACACTCCATTTATCTGATTAAATGTGATACGAATCTATAATTATCTAACGATTTCTATATCATGAATCTAGCAAAGCTATCATATATTAAAGAAAATGAAAAATTAATTTAACAAAACACTTGATTCATAGATTGAAGAGATACATATATAGAAAGTAAGTTTCATCGAATGCTTCATTGCATTTTTAATTTCAATGGTAAACACAGGTGGTTAACGTTATTATGGACCAAATAAAATAATTGTTTAGTCAAATGTGATAATGTAACAATTCAATTTCTTCCGAGGTATCAATTTACCAGTGGCATGTAGCTATTTAGGTAACTTAGGATCGAGTACAATAAGGACAATAAAATCATCGAGATAGTAATCATCCCCTAACCGAACCGCTAAACGGTAACAGCATATGTAATTAATTTCGAGGGGTTGTACAATGTACTTCCATTGATGCGAACTCAAACTCATCTCTCACTGATTGATTAAAGAGTATACGTGTGTTGATACTTATCTTTAATTTGCCCACTTGCATATTTGCGGTAATAAAATGGTACAATCGTTAAATTAACAGTAACCACTTTTAAATAACCGCGATATCATCCCAGTGTGATTTCTATTATAAAGAGATTGCTAGTCATTTTGTTTGCTATTAGGATCAATTTGCATTGTAATTAATAAGAGTAAACATTTCAGTAAATCGTTACGGATTGCATTAAATAATAGAATGATCTGATACCTGATTGTTTGATGTTGTGGGACCGTGTACCTAAGCAGAGACAAATCTATCATAGATATCATTATTTCAAATGGAAATTAAGATTGAATTACCTCAAACCAAATAATAAATTTCCACTGATTCGATTTCAATTTCAATTTCCCAATTACATAAATTGTATGTAAGACTTAACTACATATTGGATTTGGTGATTGCTCAACTGACAAACCAATTAATGAAAAATAAAAAATGATTGTTATATCATTTCAGTATCCATGAGGCATTTTATCATTTTATTTTATATTTATGATATAGAATAGCTATTTATCTTATAAATTTTTATTACAACGAGTTCAATTCAAAAGGAATCAATCAATTGGAAATTTTGCTTGCCATTCCCATCATCGGTTTTGGCTTATGTGATACATACTACACATTTAAGACATGTGAAGTCTCTCCGTTACCATTTGGCCACTTACATGTTTTATTGGAGCTATATTGTGGCTACGGTATTTGAATATCATTTTGAATTTCCTCTGTGTGTATTTTACTATTAATATTTTGTAATCTGGAATTTGCAATATATTTTCACAGAGTATTTTGTGTGTTTTTAATTCAAGAAAACTGCTTATTCTCGGTTTTATTTAAGTCTGTTTGTATTTTATTTTCTTATAAATTAACTAAATATACCTTGCCTTATTGAGGGTGTTATGTTACAGTCATACCTTCACATTAGCGACAATTTTCATTGAGACGTATCCAAACATATTATCCCTCATACAAACATTATTCTTATGAGATAGAGCATACCAATTCAGTATAATTTTATGGTACTCGTGGATACTTTGGATGGGTAGCATGAAATTTCATTGAATAATTTTCAATTAACCGTCTCTTCATATTCACTTAGTATTAATTGATGCTTTAAATACATTAATGTTTTGTCCACAATGCAAATATAATATCACTGAGAAAATACCTTTTGGTGTGTATCAATTTTATACCTTTAACGTCCAATTGAATATATTTTTCCCATGCCAGGAGACAAGAAAATTCTCATTGAAGAATAAGATCTTTGCAGTTAGTACCAGCTACTTTTGTTTGGTTATATGGATGTTGAGCCAACTATGAATGAAATAATGTGAATACCATTAAAAAGTTTCCTTCAGGTCGTGCCATGAAACAGAATTCTATCAATGATGTCTCTGTGTAATCAAATGAGACGACTGAAGAAATCATCTATCTAAAATAACACGATATGTGTATGTGGAAGAGATCAAAAACCTTTTGCATTGATGACCACGACCACCCGGTTGCATTTAGTTTGACTATATGGTATAGTCTAAGCAAATCGAAAAAATGTCTCATCAGACTAAAGCTTCCTTTTATGTTGAAGCAACCGTGCCTATTGTCATCGGTGAGAGCATCGTCGCATAAAGTTCATTGGATTCGATCAAGAATTTTCATTTTTGTCTTATACATTCTTTTACATTTATCATTGGGTTTTTTAAACTTTATGGAAATTGAATGTGTCGTTTAAAGATGATCCTTACTGAAATTTTAGAATTTCCTACCACACCAAAGAGACAACTTTAATGTGAGCAGTATATCGCATTAATAATTTCGGTGAAAAATCTATTTAATTGTGAAACATCAGTTGAATAGTTCAGTGAAGGGGTGGATTTAGTTTACTATACAAAACTTATAGAAATCTAACGCACCGCCATTATTTATATGTAGTAAACTGATTTTGATTTGATGTTGTTCTTACCCTCAAACTAATACAAATTTGTTTAGTTGTAGCGCATAAACTAACAAAGTAATTAGTTTATTACATAAAAGACCAATAATATGTTGTAGATACTGAACATGTCGTCGATCAAAGATAATATGTGTCAGTCATCATGAACATATTGATATGTATGTAAAACATACTGGATATAGAGTTACATATTGGATAAGGTACATGTTATTGTTGCCTTTAGTTCTGTATTCATTCTTCATTGAAAGTTTCCATCGGTCAGTTGGATTTTTTTTTCTGACACGGATCGTAAAATTCGTTTTAAAATATTGATTTGAAACCAACGGGTGCAGTGAGTTAAAGAATTTTTTATTTCAATATAAAAGAAAGTTACCTTTATGCAGTGAATTATCTATTGGATTTAATAAATTCACATAAACCGTCATCAGTTGGATTATATCGTAGGCATTAATTGAAAATAGGAATAGTGTTATTAGTTAATATTGTCCAATGTTAGTGATAGTGAGTGAGTGAGGAAAATGTGGTCAAAATCAAAAAAATCAAAAAGAAAAAAGTTAAATAATTTATCCATTTAACCGAATATTGATTTAATCATGGATAAATTAAATATAATAGTTTAAAACCAGTGTCCTAAATTGAATAATTATTATTAAACGAGTAAATAGACTTAATATTCATTTTTATTTTGGATTTAAATATTCAACGAAATTAATTTCGAGCTGGGTAAGATTTTTATTATAAAAATGATGTGGATAAATACGAACTCTGTACAAATCAAAGTTAAAAAAAATCTGAGGAATAGTATGAAATATTAAAAGAATTATGATTAAATGATGTAAATTTATTATTATTAATTTATTGATTCATGAAATTGACGATGAAAAATTTAATGCAATACGCTTGAATCAAATAATACGAAAATGACACGATAATTTCAATGATTTTATAGGCGGTGCTAGATACATTCATATTGATTTTTCTTTTGAGGCGTGTACATTTCCAGTTTTTGGATTTTCTTAACATGTTACAGAATTACCATCATAAATATTGAATATTTACCGCATATTCAATCAAATAAATCATATACCATTGAAATTGAATTATATTTGAATTAATAATCATATGAATTTCTGTATAAAAATTACCTGATATTAGATTTAGTAGCAATGTACAAGAGATTTCAATGGAAAAATGAATAAAGAATTCATCAAATGTGAATCAAACTTCTCCATGACAACAGAAAATCCATTATAATTATTTCTTGAATGTTCATCAATAGATCCTGAACACGAGGGTGGAGCAATGTACATCTCATTTGGTGAAAATGGTTCTTCTTTGGAACCAGAAGCTGGTTATGTACCCAATAATCCATTATTGGGACTACCTTTGGAGAGTCCACAGGTAAAATTAGTTCATACGGATTTTATTATGCCGAAATTTTAATACATAGTGAAGAGATAAGAATAAATTAATAATTTAAGAAAAAAATCAATTAAATAATTATCAAACAGGAGTGTTCACCAAGTTGTAGTGGTTGTAGTGACTGTCAGGTTGGTTCATCCATTCCAATTTCAATACTAAATGGTTCGGATTACGATTGCGGAAATTGCCTTGACCACAACTCAACTCTAAGGTAATTGAATACCATCTAAATGCTTGTGGTAGACAACACTTTAACTATATTAGAGATGATGGCTCAATTCTGTTTTTACTATTCGTTAACAGTAATTCTCAAAACGGTTCTCAAACAAATTTATCAAACTATTGGTCAACGGTAGACGATATGAATTCATATGCTGGTATTCCGCCGCTAGATTTAGATCCTTTACCGAGTTTGTTCCCGTTTACATCAAGCGGTTCTTCGTACAAGTGAGTGTTACTAATCATCTAAATACTATGACTCAATAAAATTGACTATAATATCAATTCCACTTAAATTCCATAAGTCGACCTGAACGACCTCCTCATGACATGGCCGATGTTCTACTGTCACTGAAACACGCCGTTCTTCGGCACAGTCCTGAGCCACCAAATCAACTCCAGACACAAAACCAGAACTATGGTACACCAGGTGCTGGCGCTTCACTCTCATATACAGTACATCCTCAAATGTTGGTACCGTCACCAAATCATCATCTCCAAACGCAATCACAAAATATGTGCTATGGATCATCATCAAATTATTATGAACCATCGTGTAATCAGCATTCAACATCACTGTATCCGAGTATGAGTGTAAACGTTAGTATGAATATGACAATGCATGGCTTTGGAACAGATGGAAATTTACCCGTACAATGTTCACCTGTAATACGATTACCATTCATTTATTTACATCTAATATAAATGATCTAAATCTCATTTCAATCATTCAGATGCAATGGAATCCATCGAATTCAACATCACCAATGAATGTATTATATCCACCATTATTAAGTCCTGGTCACTATCCGAGCGGTGCTACATATTCATTTACCGCCGATTTTCGGCCACCATTATCTTCATCGTCTGGTGGTCAACAGCCACCTACAGTATCGGTGCCTACAGATCAAGTGAAAATGCCACCAGCATCACCACAACGGCTCTATTGTCCACCAAATCCATATCCGACTACAAAAAGTCCAACGGCTGTAACACAAACCAAAGTACGATGCACAAAAAATTATGCACTTGGCTATGAAGAAGATGATAGTGGCGATGGTCTAACTGGTGATTCAAAACCAAACTTATGCCGACTTTGTGGTAAATCCTATGCAAGGCCGAGCACCTTGAAAACACATCTGAGAACGCATTCGGGTGAGAAGCCCTATCGGTAAGTACACGATTTTAAATTCCTGCATCGAAATAATATACCGAAATGTAGTGAAAATTTAATGAAATTGAAGTGAATTAAATAAGATTTGTTTTTTCATTACCGGATATTCGATTATAGATGTCCGGATTGCAGTAAAAGTTTTTCACAGGCAGCTAATTTAACGGCTCATGTACGTACTCATACCGGCCAGAAGCCATTCCGTTGTCCAATTTGTGACCGACGATTTTCCCAAAGTTCAAGTGTTACAACGCACATGAGAACGCATTCAGGGGAACGGCCATACAGATGTCGTGCTTGCAAGAAAGCTTTCTCAGATAGTTCCACTTTAACGAAACACTTGAGGTAAAATAGAGTAAAATTTTGAATTATTCAGTAAAAATGTATGATTTGTATAACATATTCCTATTTCCACAGAATTCATAGCGGTGAAAAACCTTACCAGTGCAAACTGTGTCTTCTCAGGTATGTACATATTTTCATAATGTTTAATGTTTGAGGATTTTATATTAAATGTGTGTGATATTGTAAAGAAAATCATTAAAATTCATCATTTCAATTATCTATTTCATTTGTAACATTCTTTTGCGTAGATTTTCTCAGTCTGGTAATTTAAATCGGCACATGAGAGTACATGGGGGAAATGCGGCATTAATAACGTGACAAAGGGAAATTCATAAAACATTAAAGGCTTCCTATTCATCGACACTCGATCCGAAACATCAAACACCAGCAACGGTGGCCACAGTTTATTCGTCCTGTTCATCATCGACCGCTGCTGCTTCCGCAGAACAGTATGTGCGAGACCGTTCCTATTTTGAATTTATCGCATCTCATACGTTTCCCAATGATCGTTGTAACTTCAGTGGATTCCCATAAAATTTAGAATATCCATATGCACCTGACAAATAGTTAAATTTCTGTGAATTCAATATGGATTAACTTTGTTTAATTGATAGATGTGAGTTTTTAAATGTGAATAGTGGTGCCAAAAAAAAATTCAATGTGAAATAAGAACAAAATTTAAAATTTATACTTTCAATTCAATAGGTGTTTTACTAAAAATTATTATAGTACTTAATATGTATTCAATGGTAAATATAAAATTATTATAAATTAATTTATAAAAATCTAATAAAATTTCTAGTCACTGTACAGTTTTAATATTTTATTAACGGGAAAAATGATGTTTGCTAAAAGCAATATTAACCGATGTTCTCTTTGTTCATGAGCCTATTTCTCTCATCGGCGATTGACATCAGCACCAACTTAATATGTGCACGGGTTTTAATACTTTCCTCCCGAATGATATCGGCCTGTTTGTTCAGAACATTTATTTTCATTTGGCAAAATTTTAATCCTTCTGGCAGTGTAAACTCGACGAAATGATCACAACCAACATTGATTAGAATGTGTTCTGTATTCTCAATCTTGGCTTGCATAAAAAAATTACCTCCTATATCCATTTGGGTTTTGAATCCTTGTTTCAGATTAGCTTCAATGCATTCTATCATATTCTTCAATTGAATATATTCGGTGATTTCATTATTTAGCCGGTTAAGTTGTGTCTCGTAAATCTTTAGATCCTCCCGCAAGTAGTCGTTTACAAACACTTCTAATTTATCGGACATAGAACCATGCAGATTCCGTAACTCTTCCATTATTGTGAATTTTTATAATTATCACATGGATCAGCAAATCGTAGATTTATGAACTAAGTTATCTGAAACTGTAATTATGGAAAAAATCAGAAAATGATAAATCAACCATCCTTTGTATTATTCTTACCTGTGTTCAGCTTTAAGCAAATATAGAAGAATGCTGATATTATCTCCTCTATTCGATTCGGGTATTTATTTTCTAACTTTTTAGACGCTGTAAAATTTTCCCACACAAAATCAAAACAATAACAAACAAGCTACGCTATTTCGGAAATACAAATGATGCAAACGACCATGAAGATATTCATTCTAAGAATGTCCTATCCGTTTGAATAACACACATATAATGTGACACCCGTATGAGATGCATGAAGGACAGCTAGTTGAATTCATACGAAAATCACAAACATGGACTCGGACATGTGAATATGTACGGCAGACTTGCAACGATCGTTTCAATACTTAGCCGTTTGGTAATGGAATCTGGTGTTCGGGAGAGCGAGAATACAACTAAGACAGTATTAATTTGCATGCGATTGGAGCAAAATGTGGAAGGATCTCAAAATTCGTCCGTTTATACGGTCAGAATCAGAAAACTACATCTTAAATTTACGAGAACTATTGCGTATTCGGGTATTTATTTTCTGAAAGACTGTTTTCACCGATTGTTTACAAAAAATGTATTTAGTCACAACTGTTTTTATTATTGAATAATTGTATTATTCATCCGAATATGGTTCGAAATACGCTATTTTCAAACAGTTGGTAATATGTGATAATCGATATTTGTACGATTCCCGGTATAACGGTTGTGATACCTTACAAAGTAGATAACTCCGAATAGGATATAGTTGTGGAACATTTCTAATGATTTACAATCAAAGTAATTTTGAACAAGTCGGTGTTAATTAACATTAATTAATATCATTTAGCTCAAGTGGTAATCAAAAGGCCTTAATATCAAGCAATTGAGGTCATAAAAATTTCCTATAAACTGGTTTAAGTAACATTAAACATTCAATTAATTCTTGTCTCTTTGCTATGAGCCAAGACATTTGAATTAAGCGGCGGTATCGGCTAAAACGTAAACTTTTCAAATTTATGAAAACTAATTTATCTATTCCAATTAAAAGGACATTAGTTACAAGAAAATTCAATACGTAATACGGGTATACCTATTTAAGGGAATTTCAATTCACAACTAATTCAGTACAACATTAATAATTACACTACTGCTACATTGTTGTTAAAAGTAAATTTCCATGAAAATTCCAAAAGTTTCAAAATTGTTGTTGTAATCCCTTTTGTGTGTCGATGTATTGTATTGTAACTCCATACTAAAATTATGAAAACCGCTCAGATTTGAATAGTTCAAATATTGTTGTAGTAATCAATAGTGGAATTGAAGGTCAGAGTAGAAGATTTTCTGCAACTACAAGTATTACATTTCTCCAAAAGTAATTCATATAAGTTTCAACTTTAACACTTAATCCTATCTATTAGTTAGTTTTAACTTAACATTGAAATGATAATGGACACTCGTACAATTTATTTCACATCAGAATTTTATTCCAATTTAATCGATTAATTATCGTAAATTACAAATGTATTTAATTCTAATACTATGTGCTTAAGAATACGTTGAAAAATAATTATGGATACCATTATCTCACATAATATTTCTCTTGTTAGCATATATTTTATGCCATAACGATGAAGTATAAAAGTATTAAAACGATCTGAACATAAATCAATGATTAAGAAAAAAAAATAATATCTATATTTATAAATTGTGAGGAAAAAAATATAAAAAAAAAATAATAAAGAGTTTATATTCTTCATCATCTGTGATTGGGAAACGGTAATCTATTTGGACAATTAAATTTTCTTTTAGAATATCGAAATATTAATTCTGAATCTACTAAATTTAAACTTAATTTCTCATTTTTTATAAAAACAATAACTGATACCACATACACATTTCCGTTTGCCATTTATAATTCTTCTTGTTTTTTTATGTCTTACGTATCATTAAACTCCTTACTTACACTGAATGTCTAAAGTATTCTACTTAATTAGTAATCATCATCATAATTATCATCCCCAATCCTATCATTCTTACTACACTTTCATTATCAGCCCAAAAACTACATATTATTTATAAATAATCATTGTTATGTTAAATTTCATATAATGAACTCTTCACTTTCACTTTTAATTTTTGTATTTTTATATTCATCTTGGACCATGTTTCATTATCAATTACATAAACCTTATAGTAAACATAATTCATGTGAATATAAAGAGCTCTATTTAAAAAAAAAAATTTCATTATATTGGCCGTTACAATAAGTTCAATTATGCGTTTTATACATGTTCATTATTCAAAAATTCTATACTTATTTTAAATTAAATCCAAATTCTAAAATAGTCCATCAACTGTATTAGAAGTAAGCAATATACATTATACAAGTTCACTCAATCATTTTAAACAAAAACATTTGAGTATATAATATATTCCTCAATGAACAACTGTTTAATAATGCAATTGTTTACTATTGGATTTTAATTGGAGGCTGCGAAATGATAAAGTCTATCAAAATAAAAAAGAAAAAATATTACGATTACATTTTTTTTTACTTATTAATGGAAAATTTCTAATAAATATTTTCAGTTTCAAGAATCTTTTATCTCTATGTTGCTGCGCTTAATCAATTCTATTTTGTTGCAATTATACACAACAACGTTGGCCCAATCACTGAATTTAATGGTTTTTATTCTAAGAAACTCTAAGAATTATATCATTAGTCATTAATAACAATCAAAATGTATATAATTTGCATTCATATCCTGTACATAATTAATATCTTAAAATTATCATTATTCTTGTGTTCTTTATGATCTGCATTTATATTTGTCATTTAAATTTTGGATAATCAGCAATTATGTATATGAGAGAAGTTTCATTTAATTTAAGAATTTCTTTATTATACGTCAATTAAGATTTGCAAAAAATATGTAAAGAATCTTTCCTTTAAATTGTGATGCGTGTTTATGTTCCGAGCTAAAGTGTTTCTTTTTGCAATTTATCCTCCAAGTGATTAACTTGAATCACGGAAAACATTTACTATGTATAATATACACTGTTTCAATCTCACTAAATTTATGTTATTTTACTTTACATATACATAATATCCATGGAGCAGATAATGTACAGTTCAAAGATATATCGATTTCTTGATAGATTTCCAAAAAATATTATTTGTATTTTAGGAATTAAAAAAAAAATATAATGATAATATTCAGTGATTTAATTTAAAATTAATAGTAACTAAGGTAATAAAGCATGATGATTTTTCTTCATAACATAGGAATTTAACTGAATAAAATATATCTCTTTGAATATCAATATCATATTAAATGACTTCAACTATGCAATTTTCTTTCATTTATCAATTTTTTAGTTTTAATTTTGTTTCTTTCTATGATTCATACATACTCAGATGTAATTATTTATTTGAATAATATTCGTGTGTTTTCAACTACATTACGGAAAGATAGCGTCAATCTATTTCACTTAAGTCTCTCATTCATATGTGGATTATATTATTAGAGTTTATATCATTTCTGTTGATCTAAATGTTAAAAGTTCTAACCATCAGATTAAGGGATCTTAGGGATACTCCCAAAAACGTTTGATGTTTTTTGATATCGTTTGTGAATTTGTAGTAGTTGTGGTTTTCTGTTGTAAATCGTGCAACTAATGAACCTCGGACTGTTCCGGTTTAACTGAATGGTGATTGCTTGGATCAGGGGCACTAAGCGGCTAAAATTGAAAAATTTATATATTAATAAAACGGTTCTTTTATTTTCTTACAATATACTTTAAATGGAATCTTAGTGCTATCGATTAACACAACAATTTGTCACAATTGGAATGATATTTAGTTCTAATTTTCCGGTATATACAACAAAAAAATACGGAGAAGATTTTAACTGAAGTTTGTATCTTGAAATTTCTGTAAATACAATTCCAATTCACTAGGTTTACTAACCGATTTGCTGACCATGGCATGTTGAATGCTAGGCGGTGGTGCACTTGTTACGGCTGGTGCTAGTGGCTGTGGCACTATTTGAGGTGGTGGTACTGTTGGTGGATGGCCTCCAGCACTTTGGGGTGTTTCATGTGGCGTTGTACTATGAGCTTGTTGTAAGCCACTTCCATAATAACCGCCATTTAAGTTCAATCCTATAGTAAAATGGGTTAATTTGATTAATCATATCACTTAAATACTAATAATTTGTTTCATTAATCATCCAAATTAAATTCCATGTTGAAAACTTCTTCAATTTTTGTCTCTGTATACTCATATATTCATTATGGTAATTACAGAGTTAATATTTTGTATTTTTTTTTTTTCTATTTCAGTTGATGCATTTTAACTTTGTGTTTTTGATGAAGGATGGTGATGGGATTCAGAGTAATAAACAATACAAGAACAACAACAGGCAGGATCAGGTCCATACATTTTGTAATCCTCTATATTTAGAATATACAACACATACAATTTACACTCAGCCTCTCATTCATTATGTTCTCATCTGTGTCAGTGTCTCAGACTAATATATCTCTGTTTTAAATAAATTTTATTTGTAAATCATTCACAGTTGTAAAATTATTCAACTTATGTTTAAAATCGTTTCTTTATTTTATATTGAATTCTGTGTTATTCAATTACCATCTAAATATCAGATGTGAATAAAGTGACTTTATTGAAATGCATTTTTTCATCTGTGCCCCCTCGATATTATCGCTTGTATCTTGCTTGGAAAATTGTTTTCAATTAATTATTATTTGATAAAAATCGCCTAACTGCTATGGTATTTAATAAGAGAAATTAGTTACATACATATTTTGATATAAAAGGAATAAGTGTAGAAGAGAAGTAATCCTAATTACATAAAAATAAATGGATTAAATTATTTTGTTTTGAAGTAAAAAGGTTAATGAAATTCACACTAAATTCAATTAAAGTTGTTTTATTCAATAAAAATGATATATTGTACGATTTTGTTTTAATATACTGTATATTTTTGTTATACAAAAAGGTAGGAGTACATTTTCTTTTCATGTAAAAAAAAAAATCATTTTATCATTCACTAAATAGTTTTGGATTCTTCATCTTCATATAACAACAAAAAGTAAACCATAAGAATTTATCCAACAAAAAATCATCCATCTTTCTCACATATAAAAGGATATCTGAATGTATTCAAACACTAGAGAAAAATCAATTTGAATTTGTTTCATAACAAAAAAAAATGTGTTTCGATTTTATTTTCTAAATTATGAATTTCCAATCTTTTTATTCATAAGTTTCCAAATAAACGAAAATATATTGCAAAGTTGAATTTTGGATTGATTCTTTTCTAAATTAAATAGAAAAAAAAGACACTCAAATGTTTGAGATAAAAATTCAATTAATTTCATCTAATTATGATTTCTTTTGTGTTCAAACGAATTTTGATATTGATTTTTCCACATTATCATCAGAGTACAGGAGATTTATTTTTTTTTTCTATAAACAATTTCTGTTATACGAATGTGATGGTACAAATAAAAACAAAAACGCCGTATTCATATAAATTGGGCTCAATTATTTGATATTAAATTTTCTTTTTTTTTTCCATTTCATGTTTATCGATTAAATAAGAAAAATCTTCAATGATGGATTATTTTTTCTTGCTCTTTTTTCAAATCCTTAATTTCTTTCTGGTCTAGATGGTATATATTCAAAAGTAAAATAAAATTTGTTGTGTTAATTTTTTAAATATTATTGCCGTCAATGATCAAATAGCATAATGATAATGAACAAAATAATAAAAAGAAAATATTAATTTCATTTTAATAAACAAAAAAAAAATTATATAAATGATGAATTATTGCATTTATAATTATTTACTTTGTACAAGTAACACATGTATATATATATGTAATTCATTTACTCAATAATTTATTCTTTTCTATATTCTATATGGGAAAGAATAACACAAATTATAACATTGTGTTTATTCGCGAATATCATTTTTGTGTTTTTTTTTCTTTCATTTTTAAATAATATTTTTCTTTTCCATTTTCCAATTAGAATTTTTAAAACAATTTCCTCGCAGATTCATAGGCGAAAATAAACGCGATTATATCGAAGGTATATCCGTAATGTGATGATGTGATAAAGAATGATTTTCGGGTATTCATTTATATGAAAGCAGCACAACAACTAAATCATTATTGAGCATAAACAAATTATTGGCATTTCTTTTCTATTCAAAATTACGAGGAACAATACACACGGGAGATTGATATATTGTTCGTTCATAATTGTATGCGAAATATTATGCAATTACAAAATCCTACTTTTACGTGTGCTTGTGTGTCAAAAACCATATGTATAATGGAGTTGCACAGTATCAAAATAAATTGTTTTTGGCTACATAAACGTCTACCATATTATCTGAGAGAACTTTGGCCGATGTAAATTGTTATAATTTATTTATTAAATTTATAGAACATTTAATAATTACTCTAAAAGTTTTCACTTAATAAAGATGATTAACAAACAGATTACTAAGAGGATCTACAAAATATATAATATTATATATAATAGGATTTGTATAAAAGGGAATTGGTGAATATAATACAAACTAGTTCTTTGGAGGAAAGCATCAACGTATTTTTGTTTTCATTTTAAATGGGATTTTGATTATAGAATGACAATTTGTCATAAAAATTATTTCATTTTTGTTTTTTCTTTGATAACATTTTTATACATTCGGAATTTAATTATCTCAAATAGCAAAGATGCGCGTCATCACTCAATATAATAAAAAAAATAAATTAAAAACATTATTGTATCTTCAATGTTTCCATGATCATTTTAAAATAAACGTTTACCAATATTTTAGTAGAAAAAAAAACAAATTTACAATTAATAACTAATCCTAATCACTTTTAAATTGTTTCATTCGCGTTTACTTTCACCTGTATCGTTGAAGATAACTATTTTAAAACAAATTTGATCATATTGAAAAAAAGAAAACTAAACAAAACAAAACTAGGATCAATTATAACAAATTATCCAAATGATTCAATTATATTCTTTTTGCCAATAAAGTAAATCTGATAAATTTCATATATCATAATTATTTGTTTTCTATTTTCTGTTAGAAAAGAAATAATAATTTTAACATAAATTAGGAAACAAAATTGATTTTCATTTGATTAGACTACAGATTACTTATCGAATTCTATATGCGATTCCAAAAAGAATGAATTATAATTTATTTGGTTCTTAAATTCAATTAGATTACGCAAATTCTTTACTTTCTCATTACCATTTATGATTGTTGTGTCTAATAATTTTTATGACAAAATTTCAGAAAATAAAAAAATAATAATAATAATAATAAAATAATATTACTAATTCAAATATTCTGAGTACTATGATAATTCATAATTCCGAGATATAGCCCAACATTATTCTGTGTGCGTGTGTATACGACAACAACACTAACTAATTTTTGATTGTTATTTCACACATTTCAAATGCATAGGTCGTATAATTATGTATATGATTTTTCCTTTTCATTTCAAATGAAAATCGTAAGGATTTTATTATGGTACATAAATATAGTACTAAGAGACAAACAACAAACGATGATATTCTTTTCTTTTTCATTAATTATAATATACAATTAATCAGTTTTTATAACTCGTTAATTTTGTTTTTCCATTATTTTTACTTGTATGAATCATTTTTCAAAGTGCATTAACAAATATATTTGATCAATTAACTCATTTGTTGGATTTTATGTTAATATGAAACAGGTATACACAAAAATGCGAATAATAATTTTGCATATCGTTCGATTTTTTATGATCAAAAAAAATGTTTCTTATTTAAACCAAAAACATCATTCGTATATTCTTATTTTGATTCAATTAAAATTAACTGTGTATTTGTTTTTACAATTAAATTGATATTAGTTAATCAACACCTGAGTTAATTACAATTCAATAAACAGTCGCGCGATTTTATTTTATGCACATGTAAATGATTCTCTCCTATTCTCAATTCGCTATAAAACATATTCTCAGAATAATGAAAAAACTTCCTTATTGTATTCAACTATCGATTGTATTAACTAGCTCTCTAAATCGAATATTGAATAAATTCAGATTTTCATTTCTTTTTTACTTGTTTGCCCATTATAATATATCAAATTACAATGTAATTACTAATTAGTATTTATCTTTTCTTTTTTTCATTTTCTTTTTTTTTTAGCAAAGTCTATAATCAGTAATTCTACTTTTGTTCTTTTGTCCTTACGGTTTTCTTTTTATATATTGTGACGTTGATAATATATTACAAATCTATTGAATTATATTCCCTTTAACTAGTATCTACTAAAATTAATATTATTATTAATATTTACTTGTTATACTAATACGTTACTTTTCATCTTAATGCAATTTGAATATTTTACTTTAAATAGAAAATATTTCATTATTTAATTTAATATTAACTTGTTTTTTTTATATCATAGTAAATGATCTTAATCTGTTTCAGAAGCCTTTCTCTATTCAACTGAATTATCAGTTAAATTATTATCAAAATAATGATATTTAACAGTAATGTAAAACGTTGATTGTTTCTTTTTTGTTTTAGTATATCAAATTCATGTAAATATTTTCTATCGCCTATTACCTTCGGGATATGTTGACGAATTATTTCTTATGAAATATTCTTTGTTGACACAGTTCCTTAAAATATCGGGAATACTGCCAACAATAGCTCTTCTAATTTCACTTGCTGCCATTTCTCTTAGTTCTGTTGCTGAAGCTTCGCTGTAATAGGCGGCATGTGGTGTACATAACACATTTTGGGCGTCTTTTAAATACCCCTAAAACGATATTTCATTTATTATGCTAGCAACATCGATTTAAATAAAATAATAATCATATTTTCCATTATTACAAAAAATATCATAAGAAATCTAAATGGAAAATAAACGCATACCGTGAATACATTTTGTGGCTCATTTTCATGGACATCAAGTGCTGCAGCGCGTATTCTTCCCTGTTTTAGAGCAACAGCAAGTGCTTCTTCGTCTACTAAACCTCCACGAGCTGTATTCACCAAAAATGCACCTGGCCTCATCTTGAAATAAAATCACAATAACATCAATTTTAGAATGTAATTCTACTCACAATTCAATGTAAATATATTCACCTGTTTAATAGTATATTCATTAATCAAATGGTGATTGTGTTCATTCAGCGTACAATGTAATGTAACACAATCAGATTGAAATAGGAGATCTTGTAAAGTATAAACTCGCACGATTCCAAGTGATTTCTCGATACCGTCCGGAAGATATGGGTCATAAAAGACCACATTGAAACCAAATGCTTTTGCACGAAGGGCGACAGCACTACCGATTCTGCCAAGTCCAACGATACCCAAAGTGTCGCCACGGATTCTGGCACAACCCTAAAAATTCCGTAACGGAAATAAAATTAACAGAAATGAAAAATCGCAGGGTTAGGGTTTATTGACTTTTACCTGTGCCGCCTCTCGTACTTGCTCTGTGCCACCAAATTTCTTTCCTTCTTTAACCAAATTGGCAAGCCAATATGTTCTACGATACAAATTCAATATCAAACACATTGTACTATCTGCCACTTCTTCCAGCCCAAAACCGGGCACATTACAGACAGCAATTCCTAGTTCACCAGCTGCCTTAACATCAATATTGTCTGTTCCGCTTCCAATGCGCACAATAATCCGAAGAGCTTTGAATTTTTCCAAATCTTCTTTTGTTAAAACTATCGTGTGCCACATCAATGCTCCAACAGCTTCATTTAATACCTAAAATGAATTAAATAATCATTATTAATGTAATTACAACAAATCAATTAGTATTGTATCACATACCTTCTCATGAATTTCTGATGTACTTTGTGCATCGCAGAAAGCGACAGTGGCAACATCTTTCAATATCGGCATTTCGATTGAACAATCTCGTCCATCGAGCAAGGCAACAAGTGGCCGTGGCTGCATTTGTGGTCCGTTTGCGATGGGGCCGCGAGGATCCATTCTTTGACGCTTCGACATCATTTGTGACCTATCCATAACATTCACTTAAGTTAAGTTAATAAAATTTCTCAATTCTACTGGGGGTAATTTAACTCGTTACCAAACTACTACTCTTTTTTTTAAATTACTTTTCTTTATCTTACACACTTAAGTCAAGTATATAGAGAAGGATAGATACGTTGTTCAATTTTATATTACTCGCTATGGTTTTTACTAGTTTTTTTTTCAAATCACTACTTCCAAAATAACGCCAATAATGTAAATACACACCTCGTTGAACAATGCGACAGGTAATTTTTTGTTTCTTGTTCGTTTCGCACTATTAGTTTGTATGAAAACAAAATTGATCAACTTCAATCACTTTATATTTACACCAAATTAGCACTTCAATGTTAAAGAAGTTTGTTTTCGTTTCAATTAAAATAAAAATTAATTATAATCGATGGAAAAAATCAAATAATAAATAAATCACTACACTCTTTTAGTAACTGACGAATATTTCCCAACAGAAAAGAAAATTGTAAATTTTGTATAAAATATTATCGTTCATTTAATATTTGCAAAAATTCATCAATCGAGCGCATCTGGAATATTATTTTCGGCGAGTAGTAACCCTCATTGTTGGGTCTTGCTCATCTAAAATGAAAAAAAAAATAGAAAATAATTAGTTAATAGTGTTTACTACTAGGACTTTACACAAATTTCATAATTGATAGATAAAATTCATTCTAATTATTGACTTATGATAATGAGAACAAATAATCGATAGTCACGTTATGCCATATGTCTAACCTGGCGATAGACACTAAAATGATGTACATGTCACCGATCTTGATAAAATTCCAAAAACCAAGTTCAAGGACATATTCTATTGATTTTAGTACATCACAAAGTGTCACTATCAGTTCTAATCTATAGATTGTAGTTTCAGATTCGTCTTAGTTATAAAATTTTATAAATTCATGTCAACCAATAATAACATACACTTTGATTATCATTTATCTTTTTGCATAACAAATCTCTAACTTTGTTTCCACATATTTTATAAATGAAAAATATGTAATCATTCATGACAAAAGGAGGACGTTGTTCTTCAATCGATATTTAAAACTTTTTACAACCCTTTCATAATAGCTTATGCATGATGTTTGGTGTTACGAAGATATAAACATACACGACACTCAGTTCTATCAAACAATATTTACAGCTGAATTCTTTTTCAAGAAATGTTGTTTCAACAATTTTTACGCCACTTCGTTTTTATATCAAACGCAAGAAAACTGAAACTTTTTCCACCATCACTCTGGTATGGTTAAGATGTTAAACTTTACCAAATGGGACATAAATATGACGAGATATGTTAAAAGGAAAAAAAAAGTTCATGTAAACTTCAGTAAACGCCAAAGACGATTCGAAAAAAGAAAATGTAATTTTTCCATAAGTCTTAAACTTTGCTTTTATGTTACTCAAGCATAAATGAAAACTTTCGTTAAACAAAAACGAAAGAAAAAGAAAACAAATAGTTTTTCTAACAGGGCAACAACAAAAAAGTGAAAAACAAACTTTTCAGGCAAAAGTTTGAAAACTTTTTTCAATGGATTTCTTCTTTCTTTGGGCCCTGGTTAATCTGTTACAGACTTTACTGCATATAAGAAATATTAAAGTGGTATATAAAAGGCCCCAAGAATTTGCAATCCAATCACATAGAAATTGATATACAATATCAATAAAAGATAACTGGTCTACAATTTAATATGATCTAATATCAATCATCAGTAAAACATTATTTCTAAGTTAACACAGTTTGTTCTTAATAGGAAAAACATTCAAATATAAATAATAAATTTTTGAATAAATTTAACTATACAATTAAAGTTAAATAGAACATTCAAAGAAAACAATTGTTTATCGCATAATGTCTTTAATCTGTTGAAAAGTAAAATATATGGAAATTCTTTTATAAATACCAGCTATAAATTTTCTCTGCATTCTGTTATGATCAAATACAATTTATAAACAGAAAATACATTCACACCAGAGTGTAACTAAGAATGGACAGAACTTTTAGCATGAAAGTTTGATGAATTTTCTAATTTAAACCATTTTCCAGAGATTCATACAACTATAATAACATTGAAAGTAATAATGAACAATTGATGAACGAAAGTAAAGTTTGTTTAACCATCAACTTTTTTGTGCCCCGAAAGAATAACTTTATCAAGAATGAAAAAGTTTACACTTTTCGCCAAATAGAAAGTTTTTGATTTTCATGTACCGAAAATTTTATTCCCTTCCTTATTCTTGTCTCTTACTCATACCTACTTTAAATAGAAATAATAAAGAGAACGAGAAGCTAACAATCAGTCAGTTAACCCAATGCGTTCATGCTCTATATACCGAAGAAGTACAAGAGGCCATTTAGGGGGTGGTATGGTGATCAAATTAAACAAAATCATCTCCGATGGAAAGGATATTTGTAATATTACATTTAGAAAAGCATTAAAACATAAACTTTTCTTATGTGTATTCAATTCACATCTATTGAAAAAAAAGTACCCAACAAAAGAAATAAACTTTAAACTTCACTGGTCTACCGACAAATTTACACACTCTGGGTTAATACGGAAATAGGATTTGCAATAAATTTGATTTAAGCACTTAAATATGACATTTCTTCTCAACAGAGGTGATATGAAAGACAAATAGTCATTTAGTGATGTTAGAAAACAATTTCATTTCTCTAATTGTAATTCATTGACATTTTTCCGCAGAATCTATCATCCTAAATCAAAATAACGGACACAAAATTGTCAAAGAATATTGAAGATGTGATTAATTAACTAACCGTCTAATAATCAATAAATTATAATTGTTAAGACTGAACACTATTCGCTATAAAGATAAGCTATGGAAACTGAACCGACATTCACTTAACTCTAACTCTTTACCTCACACTTCAGTGTCACTAGTCAAGTGTACTTTTTTGTCTTATATAAACTATGTAGCTGATGATGCCAATACCAAGTTTTCGTAAACGTATACTGTGTTAAAACTAGTCATAATGCCAAACTTTGTTGTATGATTTTTCACTCAATATAAGCACAAAAATTGTGTATGGAAAACTTTTAAATCCCCATCCCCATTTGAATTTAACCGAATCGGAAAACTTTTTAACGTGATTCCAAATGATTCACACCATAAACATTTCAGATAATTTCCACTACAGACATAGGAAGAACAAACACGATTGAAATCTGATGTCAACTTTTAGGTTTTTCTTGAACAATAAAGAATAATACAACACAAGTTTCCTAAATATTATACAATTCAGTTGCCTATTTGCATCCCTCACTGTAATATACTTAGAATATATCGTTTTTAGCAACTAATATTATTTGTTGTGAGCGAACATCCATAATTTTCGATTTATTTAACGTGAATGAGAATTAACTTTTGCCTAAAGAACCAAATACTGAAGGAAAACATCATTGTATAAAAGACCATAATAACAATTTGAATTAGCATCTTTTATATGCTACTCGAATGTTTCCTTAAATTTCACATACGAAAAACAACTTTTAGATTTTCTTCGCCATCTCGTAGAGAATAAAAGTTTTACATACTCGAATCCGTCCATCCTTCCAATATCATTGAACAAACTGACAATTCAATAAAACAGTTGACTATTAACTATAACCAAAGATAGAAGTTCCATGTAATCATATTTGAAAAAGAATTTACATGCATGAAAAATGAACAAGTTTACACGAAACAAAGTCTCCAAGAAACTTAAGTTTCCGTTAACCGAAATAACTTTTGTCATCTCCTTCAGTATCGTCTTATAACTATATTGCTACATATAGCTATACGCTACTTACTAAACAACCAACTTATCCTTATAACAAAATTCAGTTATATAAAGTGTTGTTTTCCATAAACAATAAAAGGGATCATAAACAACAACAACAAAGAGTAATAATAACAAATGTTTAATGCCAACAAGTAAGTCTCTTGTACAACAATTTATATGTTTTTATCCTCATTTTCATCATCGATTGATGACGAACAAATGAAAATCACCATAAATAAACTTATTAAGTTCCATTCGAATTCTATTAGATCAAATTCTTAAGCTCACCGATATTATAACAAAGGAAAGACATATGGATGGATGTGGTAGAAATTTAGTTCAGTTAATTTTCTTATTCATTGAAAACTTTTATCAACAAATACTTTCAACCTCCATTACCTCTGATTCGAAATATTTATCTCTCCCGCCACCCACTAAAACTCTCAGTTATTCCAGAATTTAAATTCCAAAAACTGATTCGACGTTTGACCTTTGAATCGAATAGTCATTGATTGAATTTTAATAAAATAAAATAAAATAAAATAAAAAAAAAATAAATAATCTTTTTTCAAATT
>JXOR01000718.1:0-45873 GCA_001014335.1 Coboldia fuscipes | reverse complement strand
ATGCAACTATATATTTTCTCTAGTTTCATATTTAAATTGAAAAACCAATATATGACCAATTTATAGGATTCTCTTTTCTTATGGGAATTTTTGTTACAACTTAGACGAGAAGAGAGAGGGATAGGACAAGCGGTGATCAATTCTTACATGTGCGTATATACAGACACATACTATATGAGAAATATGCATTGAAGTGTTGGATGATATGACTTCTGTATGCAATATACCGATTTCTTATATTCTTTATCAGTCTCTCTGTATGAATGATTTCCATCTATAATAGGTGATTCTGATACCAACATGTGGAGAATGAAATTATCTTTGCTTTCATATGCAAAAGGGAAAAAGATGATATGACCAATTTGACAAATTCAAGAATTCACTCAAATTAAAATTAGTTTCCTTTTACACTATTCAACTTGGTGAGAAAGGAACACCAATAGTGAAATTCAAATCAAAAGTGCAGCAAGTTCCATGAGAAGATACTGCGAATAAGAGGTTTTAAAAATAAGTTTTATCAATTTAACGCAAAGCGGTGATTCTTATACCTCTCGCAGAAATAGAACACGTATTTAAATTACTTATAATGACTAGTTGGTTACGTGGTTCTCATATAAAACTTGAGTAACGCAAACGAATCTGTTGTTGTTGGTAGGATCGCATGTAAAATTGCGTAACGTTATCAATGCGTCGCAGTGTCTCAATTTGTACCGGATTCCGACAGTTCCATTCGATTCGCTCTCCAAATGAATTTAATTGGTACGAAAATCGTATTCGTCGTCACTATCATGTGAATTTGTACGCCAGTCTTGTGCATAGCCATATCAATTAAATGGCATTTATTTTCAGAAAATTGAACTAGAATACACTCGCATTTCTAAAATTTTTTAAATTTAATCCAGAGAGTGGCACTAAGACAGAGTTAATTTACAAGGGATTGGAGCAAATTGTGGAAGGATCTCGAGAATTCGTCCGATTATGCAGTCAGTATCACAATACTTAACAACATAACTCCAAAAGTATCACAATACTGAACATTTTACCGGCCATTTCAAACCGTATACAGTTAATGTTTTTTCAATAGTTTTAATAAATTTTCCAATAATTGATTGATTTTTTAAGCGTTTTATTTTTAAATAATAAGATTATTCGTTAGAGAATATTACAATGAACATTACATAAGACTAGGAGAAAACAATTCGATATATTCATTAAATTTATGCAATAAGTTCTTTTAACCAATAGTCTCTAATATTAACATTAAAATTCAATACAATTTGTATCTAAGTAATGATTTTATGTATATTAGGTTCGCTATCATTATCCAAATTTGTTGATTTTCTAATAAAAAATGAAGATATTTTTAGGTTTATATACCATTTAACATTAAATTAATCAAATTACAAATTTTGATTCAGCATTTCATCCAGTGTGATTCTATATCTTTGATTTCATAGTTCAATATAATTATTTGTGAATGTGTTATGAAATAGGATGCCAATTTTAATAAGACAATATTATGATTCAACAACCCTAAATATAGTTTGATTATATGTAATTATGTAATACATTTTAAATTGTTTAATTGAATCTACTCGAAGTTAAATATTTTGATATTTTATGTTCCCAAAAAAAAATGGTTATCCTGTCGTGATTATTAGGTTTCACCTTTTGAATATCCCTTTTATTGTAATCCAATAGGTAAGATGTATATATGTTGAGGAGACTAGATTATTTTATAGGTATTTACACTTAGATACACATACGATGAAATTTATTATTTTGATTAATTTTTTTTAACAATTTTAATAATTTAATATCATAATTTAATTTAAATTCGTTTCAAATAAACACAATTTATCATAAATTTATTAATATATAGTAAGAATATATATGAACAAATGTTCCCATGTATCTTATACATTTGTGTCGAGTAACACTATTAAGAATATTGTTCTAGAGAATTAAATAAATTTCGTAATAGAAACAAGTGTAGCAAATCAGTCTTTTTCTTATACAAAACAAACAGTATTTTTAGTCAACAGGAAGAAGGTAAAATAATATTAGAAAAAAAATTAATTTGATATTAATAACAAAATTCACAATTGGCACCATTATTGATTTAAAAACCATTCCAATTTAAACATGATTATAATATGTATAACGATAGTGTTTGAATCCTTAGTTCATCTACTAATTGAATCGATCAACAATTCTTTATTCTTTCATGGTCAAATGTGCTTAAATTCTTACGTCAATTGCATTTTTCTACAATTACATAACCATTTGATGATTCTTGCATTCCGTTCGACAATTGATGGAGGCTCAGTGACACGTGCAGGTTGCGCTGATTGTGTTGTATCTGTGCTGTCTGGTAGTTTTGTTGAATCAACGGTGCTTACATCAGAAAAGAACACAGCACTTGACTGATCCGAATCATTATCACTGCTATAGTTAGGCTTTGGCATTATAAACTCCTCGTATTTCTCGTCATTCAAACCCAATCGATCAAAGAAATGTTCTAGTTGTGCAACACTCTCCGATCTGGTACGTGGTTTTTCACAAGGCAATGAAAGCTTAGCACCACCACTGAAATTTAATTCATTTAATGATGATGAATTTCGTTGCCAATATCTATCACAAATATCACTTTTTGATCGTAAAATTGGTTTGCGGTCTTCATCGGAACCACGTCTTTCACTTGATGAATATCTATTAGATCGGTACTTAAATCTCAAACATTTTTGTCTTTTAAATGTGCCTAACGGAGGACTCACTTCTCCATCAGGTGACGCCAATTCAGTGCCGCAATTATCTGTTGTTTTTGGTGAACCAGTTAAATAATGGTGTGAGTGACGACCAACACGTTGGTCATATGCCGACATTTTTATCGGTGTGTAATCATCCTGGAATGCTTCAGGAACTTCTGGTGTTGTAAAATTTAAAAGATTCTCCTTCTCTCGATGAAAGTCTCTATTGCCATAATGGCCTCCATGAACTCCATAATTATAATACGAATTATCACTATGCTGTGTCGATGATCCGCTATCACGTCGATGTTCGCCACCAATTATTTTACCATGTCGAGTCAGTTCAACACTATTGTCATGCTGACTATATATCAAACCACTTGGCAAATGAGGCTTCGATCCAGGTTCACTTCGATGTGTATAATGGCCTGACGACCCACCAGAATCACGATTAAATGAACTTCCTGATTTGACTGATCTATTTCCTCGACTACAACAACTAAATGTTTCACTACGTGGTGAATGGCGACTGGTTTGTGAATGTAAATCTGGTAACGATTTATGACTATTAATGTTATAAGTCGGGGAATTACTATCGATTCTCCTAGCTTGAGCATCCTGTGTATGTGAATTAGATCGATGGTAATTATGCCTAAAATAAATCAAGAGCATTGTATACAATCAATTTACCTAAATGAAAAAATATGCTACCTATTAGATCCATCAATTGGTACATCTGGTCGTTGAATTGCTGGCGATTCAGCATACTCTGCTGGTGGACTGATTGCTCTATAATCATCAGTTAATATTAGATTATTGTCAACCCCAATCGAGTAAATATCATCAACAGTATCGGTTTGCGGTGGCAGTGATTGGGGTGATAAAAATGAATTAGGAAAAAATACAGCTAAATCGTCGTTCTGCAAGTCAGCATTGATTGATAACTAAAAACGATAGTAAATATTTGTTATTCAAAATAATCTATATTGATTTTTTAACATGCAAATATACCTCTTGTGAATATTTATTTGACGGATAATGTGAATAAATATCATCCTTAGTCGATTCCGATTTATAATTTAATTTTGAAATGGCCAATGGATTATCTGTTGGTGTTATGGTTTCCTTACTATCACTGGTATTCAGCAGTTTCCTTAATTTTGTTTGAAATAGATCAGAACCAGACGATACGCTCCGTCGGCTTGTTGATGAACCTGGTCTAGTCAATGTGTTCACCATTCGTGATGGAGAAAAACCACCTTAAATGTTATATCGTTTCAATTAGAAATTGAATAACGACAAAACTAAAGGTAAAATTTAATCATTTATTTTTTCAAATTGTGCTTACATGATGTAAACGACGAATTCATTGGGCAACCACGAATATTTGGTTGCGGTTGACGATCTAACACAGACTCTGACTTAATGTAATAAGGTTTACTTTCGGCTAACAATTCTGCTGCCGATTTACGTTTTGAGTAACGAAAATTTTGATAAAAAGGATGATGTTGATAATGTGGAGACATGTATGAAGATGGTGGCATTGTAATACTTGGTGATTGATTTGGAGTTGATGATGAAGAGATGTAAGGTGTTGATTGATGTAATGGATTGGCATGAATTGGGGGTGCACACGATGCATTTGACATACTGCCTCCTGTCGAAACTGAGATTCTATTACTGTGATGCCTAGGACTGCCGCCATACACAATTGTTCCCATTCTGATTACTTTGATTTATATACGTTAGTTCTTTGCCAGATTAACACACCTATGCAGAGTAACTTTCGAACTCTGTTCACCACACAGTTGAGGTGTCAATTGTTTCTGAAATTAGATAGAAAATACGAATAACATTATTTCACAATTTCCATAACATTTTTACCTATTGTCTAGTACTGTGTGAGATGAATGATGCGTTTGCCTACAATTGATTATTTACACAAATAAAAATTATTTTCGTTTTTCTGTAGCTGTTGATGATGACCTCATCCAAGATCAAAATCTTATATTGCTTAATTGTAGATGTAAAGTAGTTAAAAGTTTGCAATACAACTAACAATTTAAAAAGGTAAAAATTTTTAAAATCTTTCTCTTCACGGTAACGCCAAGTCATTCACAAATAAAGGCATAATTACTTTTAAATCAAAGACCAGTTACTAAATGAAATAGAGAGAAATAAATACGAAAAACATAAAATTCAAATTTCATGTATACATAACACCTACTATAATAACATTAATTTATCAACTCAATTCATGTTAATAGTAAATTAACTTTGCCAAATAAAATATTTAATTCAAATGAAATTGTGATAATTTTTATGTTCAGTTTAGGTAAAATCACAGCTTCACTTAAAATTTCTTTTTAGCAATTTTGTATGGTCATTTATCCGATTGTTTTCATCTTAGTTATAATGCCATACTATTTATTAATTTATAATTTATACACTTCTCGCTACGATTCATAATTATTCTCTCATTGTCGTTTTACATTACGATGTTTCGCTAAAATTATAAATTTGTTTTCAGCTAATATGTACTCGTATTATGTTTCTGTTCAAATTAATTTCGAGTAACCTACTAAAGTTAAGCCACTTTTGGGAATATAATAGGCCATGTTGAGAGATTCAAGAATTATAAATTATAGAATTGAAGTGAAACTCATTTTATAACATATCGTGTTTAATTCATAAACTGAAATTAAAAGAGAACGATTAAGTGGCCATGCCAAATGTAATATAATGAAAATAGGAATCAGTACGACTTGAATTTGTATCCAATTGAATGTCTCCAAAATTATGCATCACATCTATTGAATTAATGATGCTTAACACTTAAGGAATCTGACTGCCTATATTCCTATTGTAGTTCTGATTTATTTAAAGTGTATTTATTCCAAATATACACAACCATTATTATGTAAAGATCGTATTGCAAACATACAATTTACATGTTTATAAATTCATAGATTTATATTCTTGTATTTAAAACATGTAAGATTTAAAGAACTCTACATTTACATTAATAGCATACAGACTATGTTTATCCAGTTAATAGAAATGTTCCAGTAAGTTGGGTCAATGTATTATACAATTTAAACTAGATAGAGAAATTAACAATTGTATACACTCACAAATCATTCATTAACCTCAGTCAATAAACAAAAAATTTTAATTAGTAATTTTTCTCAACAATTTATGATAATCGAACTGAACTGATTCATTATTATGATGTATGAAAGAAAAAACCTAAATTTACATTACTTAGCCCTTTTTTATTGATCGTATACATATGTCAATCAACGCTTTGTTCCAGTCGTGTTTTATTTCGTTTATACTTTTATAAATTGCATATTCATGATTTAATATGTGTTCCCCAATTAACAACCAACATAAGCTGTAACTGTGAGCCCATTATACTTGACATATTATTGTAATTGCCTGATAAGAATGCATTACTTTGAAGACTGTTCGGCGCCCATAAAGCAACGATCAAGTTTATTTTCTTTTCGCTTTATATCCGATTAAAATAATTATTGATCATTTTCTGTTATAACGAACAGTTTAATAGAAACAAAACTAATTTATATTTCAAACTTTGAACTGAACTAAAACCAAACGCATTTCCATAGAAATTATTACTAAAGTTGAAATATAAGAATTGCTAAACTTGCAATAAATGCTACTTTATTAAATTTTATTCATAGATTAATGTCGATCAAACCAAATTTGAATTAATTTTGTTATGGATAAATCAGCGAAATTAACAACGGTATGTGTCGAAACCAGAGGAGACAAGTACAAGACGGCACGCATTTCATATTCATTTATGTTACATTATGCTAAGGCACGGTAATTCCATATTAACTTCCCTCCTTATGTATATTCAATGAAACAAATAAAAAAAAATGTTCAATACAAAATATTTCTATAGGCAATGTGCACTGTATTAACGGTAAAGTAATCCAATGACTCCCGCAACATAATAAGTCAGATATTATGAACATCAAGACAAAGTAAAAACATAAAAAGTATTTCCTGTCATTGAAAGATTTTGAAAAGTCCGGCTACTATTTAAATTATATACATATTTCATTATCATTATCAATTAGGTATGAATATTCCCTTATAGTTGAAAATAATATGGTTTAACAAAAGTTGCGTTAACATAAAGCGTTAATGTAACAAGACAACCAACCATACATTATAGTTTTTCTCCATAATTCATTTATGGAATTAAAATTACATCGGTGAAACTCTTTAAACATATTATGTGTTTCCTTTTACCTATCAACATTGCAACAGCATTCAGTTGCAATGGTAATGATAAAGCCCTGACATAGTCTATATTAAATACTAATTATCCAATAGTATTAAATGAAAACTTATGAAATTTGCATTCATTAAAAATTAATACCGAAACGCATCATATCATAATAAAATCTTCATAAACATTAAAACAAAAAACATACATTCTCAATATGAATCCAGTATAAGGTGTTGAATTAAAATTTATAAATTTTGGAATTGATTTTTTTGCTGATACATAGTCGACATTAGTAAATAAATATTCATATTGTTTGCCAAAAAAATATATTCTCAACACCTTTTATGAATGAACATTTTGATTATACTAAACATGGTGTTATGCGCCTTAATCTAAATATATTTTGAATACATAAATTGAACGTAATAAATATGAATTTAAACCAACCACACATTTTATGTCCTTAAAAGTTAATTTCTATTGTTGAAGACTAAGAAGAACCATCAGCCGCCTCTTCATTACCGCCACCAACAGAATAGAAACCCATTAAGACGTTTGGCAATATAATTTTCAAATTTTTTTAATTTTATTCCCAAAATCTCATTGACCTAAATTGTCATCAACTCTCTGTTTAATTGGACGATAAACGGAACAGTTAAAGACACAATCCCTAACTAAATATGCTCAAATGTTAGTTATACCAAATCTTATCGTTCATTTTTTGATGCATTGAACATTAAACTACTTTACCATGTTGCTATTCTCATTAAATTTTCATTATTTATTCTCTTTGTTGTCGGTCTCGGTCAGTAGGGTTCATTAAATGATGAATAAAAGAGTAAAAAAAATAACTTTAAATTTTGTCCCCATTTTATAAATTTGTATAATAAAATGCAATATCTGATTTATGTGGATGGCGAATGGGATATTAAGCCACCAACTATCATTTTAATTTTTCAATAGTTTAAGTATAAGTAAAATCAGCTATTTGGATGACGCCTATTTTCAATCAATTCTATTTAATAATTTTAAATGCTTTCAATACCAACTGTGAACATAAAGTGCTGTGTAGCATTAATTTTAATTCTTCTGATTTATCAAACACTTTTTCTTTTTATTTTTATATTATTATGATTGTTTTTGTATGCCAACCAACTCTTTCGCTTTACTTTGTATATATTCAATGTAATTGAGAAATATTGATGTAAGAAAAAAAAAATTATTATTAAATTCATTACAAAAGGTCACCACTGTGAATGTGAATTCATTTGTGGCGCTCATATTCATTGGAGGGATTTTATGTTTTACAATTCATAAAGTCTTCAACTGTTAGCATTAAAATGTTTTCATGTTGTCTATATACGGTTCCATTGAATACTATAGTATCACATTGATATTCTTATGTATCACATTGAATGTAATAACTGAATAATAATTCAAGATGCAATTCAAATTTATCTCTTCCGTGGCTATGCACATCTTATGGATACTTTGAAATGGTTTTTTTTCCACAATTACAAGAAAATAGTGTACGACACAGCATCTTTTTGAACTAAAAACTTACATACAGAGTGTTGAATTCTTCTTCGTTTAACTTAAAGGGATTATTAGAATCAAATGATGGGATACATATTATAGCGATACAGCACTTTATGGAAACAAACCCATTGATTATGCATTCGAAATAAGATCACACTGAATATTACGGATTGTTCTTATGCAGGGCAACTGTAACACAGATAAGCAAAACTAAAATATTTTCTCAATTTCTCTATATTCTATACTAAATGGATCCAAAAGTCTTGAACCCCGGTGTGTTTCACTCTGTCACACAAACATCACACGATTCCAACACACTTCCAGTCACTTTTCTCACTATCAAAATCATATCAATGCCAGTAGTCAATGTGATGCAATCCAATAATAGCATCATCATTTTCGTTACCATTTTATAAATGCAACGCTCCAAATGTATAAGACGAGTCAGATGCCGATAATAATTTCAATGAAATCAGATCAAAAATTAGAGCAATTAAAACTATCGCAGCTCTAATAGAGTGCGTTTGATCGTTTATTAACATTCTGAACCGCATGTGGTAGGCCATCACAACTCTTAAAATGCAATCAGTCAGTCAAAACAAAGTGCATAAACATAATGTTATTTTAAAAATTTTAACGATATTTATTTTAATTGTTTTAATTTCATTAAAATAAAATGTAGACTTTTCAAAACTAAAATTTTCTTTAAATAATCATTTCATGTTTCGTAATTGTTAATGCACTCACAAGTGAATGCATCGAAGAGTGAAAGATTCTTTGCGGGCCAAAGTGGATCGTGTAATATCATCAACTAATTTTTGTTTTTTAAGACAAACTACCGACTGGTATTCAACTATTTATATTGTATTATTGTGTTATTTAATTAATATACCACCGCAATGAATATGGAAGTCATAGTTACTTAATACCACCAGCATCCAAGAAGATTAAACTAAACACAACTCAAAAAGCCAGACAACACATTATGTTTCATTTTACACACAAATTGAGATTATTTATAAGAAAAAGAAAAAGAATAAAACAAAACAAAGTCACTATGTTTTATAATTTCTATCCGATTTACTAATAAAATTTTATAAAACATGAAGAATTTTCTCTCATTTGGTTGGTATGATTTGTTCCTATTTTTTTTTTCCTTCTTATTTTGCATGGTGATCTATGTATACAAACAAGTTTACCATTATTCGCACATAATTCCATTAAATGGTAAACATAAAAAATAATAATATATATAGTATAACTAAAACAAATGGAAGTAACAAAACAGTACGGTTCTGTTACGCTGTGATTCATGTTACTTTATTAAACTTTAAAGTAAAATAAGAAACACCAACTAACTCTTAACAGGTATTACAATTGAAAGGTATTAAAAAAAAAAAAAGACAACGGAGTATATCCAATGAAACACCATTAGTGGTAGTAAAAGTGGATCTGAACGCCAACCAACCAACAATATTTGATTCCTTAATCAAATAAGACATATAAAGGAATAACAACACCAGTTGTTCAATGGTTACACTAGTTTAATGTTTTAATTTCATTTAAAATAATATCCCATTCCAGTTCGATTAAAACAAATAATTTCATTTGTATGAACGTTTATGCAATCGATCAGTGAATTTTAAAAATAAATAAATAAATGAATTACACACAGCAAAAAATTGAAATTATACATATTTGATGATAGTCATAAAATGAAAAATAAAAGGAACACCGTATGGTTTATGGTTTCAGCTGGTTCTGATACAACTCCAAATGTAATGAACGCAATATGCGAGTGGCACATTTAAGGAATGAATATTATTATGATGTCGATCTGGTGTATGGTATATCACATTTTGACCCGTATAATCGAGAGAGAGTTGAATGTTGTATTGGACACACTTTCATCTCCATCACTTGCAATCCAGTCATATTAAATTCATCCTATACACTTTACTTGTGTTGTTTTATAACATCAGTCTCTCGGTGTCTCAGTTGATATTTTTTAGTTCTTCTCATGTATTTATTCGCAAAAGGTAAAACGTAACATAATTTTCAATTTCAAGTACCAGGCAGACATGCGCTGATCTCCACCAACAATATGATGAAAATTTCCATATATTTTCATGGGGGACATTTCATATTTATACTTTACACTTCTACCAAAATTACAGCAAAATTTAATGGAATATTAAACTAAAATTTTGGTCAATGCCACTTGTTTTATTTTTTTTTTTTTGTAAATGAAATAAAGAAATATACTGTTTTTAATTATTTTGGATGCTTTCATCCGATACCATTTGGTTGAAATTCAATTATATGACTCTCTGGTTTGCACCGTTTTGTCGTCATTAACAAAGATAATCCACACAAAAAAATTTATTTCAAGTAAATATCTGGGCTTAACGAATGATAATATTGAGACAGAAATTCTATATGGCATAATTTTCTAATTTTTAATTATTTTAACGCAGAAACAATAGTCACTATTGTTTTTCGATGAGAGTGATTTATTAAATGTTCTTTTTAAATGTATTTTGTTCGAGTAACATACTAAATTCAAATTCACGGAGCCGATAATTCATACAATAATGTCCATCATTTATTTGAATAACATTAACATTAAAATAATGACAGAGGGCAAGAGTAATAAGATACGATTGTAAAAAACCAGCAATGAATTGGACAAAAACCACTCTTCATGGATTGGTAGTCAATGCTCAACTTCTAATAGTTTTTATCCCGCGACTAGTGAATTTTTATATCCTCAAAGAAGCGGAACATCATACACCATTAAACACCAGCAGCATATACCATTTACCATTTGTAATTCACATAGTATTCATTCTTGCTGTATTCGATGTGCGTTTTAAATTTTTTCAACTCTATAATTTGTTTTCCAATAGGTGTTACCATTTAAATAAACTCACTTTTGTTTCATAATTTTGATGGAGTTTTTAGCATTATTTTGAACATCGATAAAACAATTAACTAATCTGTTGTGAATAACATTTGTAAATTTCTACAATGACTTGGTTTGTTTCTAATTTTTTTTTCTTTTACAATTGCATTTATGGATTGAACACGCAATTTAATTGAAAAATTTATTCCTTTTTTGTTAAATACAATCAGGTAGCATGAAGCATTTCCACACACTTTCTCGCCATTCACTAACGTTAACAGTTTTAATTTTTATTTATACAATTGAATAAAAATTTCTCTAACAGAATGATGAGATTCCTCATTTTCACCGTTTTTGAACATAAGAATTTTAACATGTTTTATTTGTTCCCGTAGTCGAAATTTGATTTGTTTTGAAAGATTAATGTTTGATTAGGACATAATGTTAAATGTTACCTGGTCAAGAGTGCGAGATCAATTCTTCTAAACTGTGCCTTGGTGTTGTCTGTGTCTTTTTTATTTGTGGTTCTGGTCGTGTTCAATTTTTGTAACCTATCCAGCAGCTGCTTGAGCTCCCAGTTTTGCGATACAACCAGTTTTTTCATCAACCAGATTCGCTGAGGTTATTTTTTCTTCATTCAATTACATGTATATCTTCTTTCAATCTTCCAAATCGTTTCATTCAGATCAATTCGAGTGATTTATGTCAGTTAATTCACACGGTCACATTAATTCATACTCAATTAATAGTAGTCTAATATCCGTTAAAAAATTGGACTTGAATCAGCATCTTATCACATAAATTATCTTAATTTCAATAACAATTCTTGTTGTATTCTTTCACAATTTCCACACACATACGAAACACTTTTTTTTCTCTTTACCTTCTCCTTAATAATTTGCAATTGGGGGTTTTATTATGAACCAGGTAATCGATTTTCAATCACATGTGCAATTAATGGGACTTAAACATATTTAAAATTCAATAACGGTGAACAAAGCACTTGAACCACGACTTAATGAAGCTTTTTACACATAAATAATATGGATTTTAACAAGAAATTTCATTCAATTTTTAAATGGTCCATCTTCTGCTGAAAGAAAAAAATGTCATGAGGAGTAAAACGCACACCGTCTGCACGCCAGAAAGACCCAAAAGAAACTACAGTGCTCGTGTAATTTTGGAGCACTGTAATTCTCTCTCCCGCTTTTATCGTACCAATCAGCTGATGTATGTCGTTTCTCGGAAATGAAAACAGGCATACCATCTTCCACGAAATGAAAATGTTGATTCGGATCCAAATTCGAACTATAAATTATTAATTATTAAAACATCATATCTGATATATTATTTCTAGTCATACTTTACACCTATTTCATTCTCGAGAGAAGACTTTCCGGCAGTTTTTTTCAAAAATAAATAAATGGTCCGACGTTTGTGTTCAAACAAAGTTACCGGGTTCATTGAATTTGATGTAGTAAATTAACTCTATCTTAATGGTACTCTGGCTCTCCTGCACACCAAATTCCATTGCCAAATGGCTAATTCAATGAAACGGTCGTTTCAAGTCTGCCCGGCATCATACATGGACTCTGACATGTGAATGTGTACGCCAGTCTTCAAGACCGTTTCAATATTTAACCATTAGGCAATGAAATCTGGTGTCATATATTTCATACATTTTTCACAAATAATACCCAAGGTATTTACCAGGATACGATCACAGACGACAGTTAAGAATCCTGTAACCAACGGTCTATCCCTCAACATGTACCACAATATATTTCTACTTGAAATTGCTTAAACGCATTGAACGGCTAGCATTATGATACGAGGTGGATGAAAAAAATTATTCGTATATATATTTCATTGAGAACAAATAAGAGGTAAAGGCATATAGCAACTCGAATTAATATATTCCATTTCTACTACTTCGGAATCCAATAAATAAATTATTATCGTCACCTAATAATCTAATCAAAAATGTTTTTTGACCATAATGTGATGAGTTATAATGATATCCTAAAATCTTAAAAATCCATCTTATAATATCGACTATGGTGCATCTAATGAGCTAATTATTCAACAATCTCTTATACAATTTGTAATAAAATATTAATCTTCAGTGACTTATTTACTTTTTTCCGGCGGTTTTTTGTTTAAATGGACCTATAATTTTTTATTTTAACAGACTCTGTTTACAGTGTTTAATATTGCTGTTCTGTTGTGATCAAATAATTTAATTAATGCTACCAGGGCTTAATAGGAGTCTTAATTTTCTGAAAATTGGTAAGAAAACATGCGATTCGTAACGAATATATGTTTTTAGTGTGAGAAGAATACCTGAGGTATAGTATACCTGATTATAGAAAAGGTGTCACTTGGGAAAACACAATCGAAGAGCTGAAAAAGTATGATACAATCCTTGAGAAGATCGAAGATTTGAGTGTGTATTTGGGAATATAATCAGATTACAACCGTTGGCCCAACACTCTTCTAATAGCTCCCGGACAGTACATATCATAAGGCAGCACAATTCCGGTAAATGAATCAAATAAATTCGTCATTCTCATTATAAGAATTTCTTCAATATCGCTTATCTCATTTGAATTTGCTTTCTCTTTTAGTATTTCTTTTGTAATTAAACCCGAGATGGATCAGATTCAGAAAAAAAAGACGAGAAGCTGCATCGTACCTACTTGTGCCGGTCGGCGATATGAGTTGGTGCACAAATTCCCGCGCGATGATCCCCGAGCTGAGGTTTGGCGGGAACGCATCAATAATCCCATATTGTTTACCCACTCCTTGCAAGAAATTAGGAAGAAATGGTTTGTATGTGGTCGGCATTTTCGTCCGAATGATTACATTAATCCGGTATCGCATAACATCAACAAAACTGCCATTCCATCTTTGTTTCTGGGAGAGAACGAATCCGAAAGTGATACCCGCATGGATATAACCGCTGATGTAGTTGAGGATCGATTAATGGGAAATAATGTAGTCATGCTAAACAATATTCACGGAAGGAAACAACGGGATAAAAACAGAATTCAAGGTATTTTATTAATTCAATGCTACAAATCATTAAACTAATTTTAGTTGATAATTTTAGTGCTTAATGAAACTACATTACTCTTAGATAGTAAAGAGTTTAATATGACTTGGCTGCGTGATCAATGTGAATGTGAATATTGCTTTGACCCTGAAGAGAAAATAAAGCTCTTTCATATCTTTAGTGTATCTCACAAGGTATCCAAAGAATATGATATTAGTTTGACTGGAAACCAGTTGAAAGTAATGTGTAAGTACGAATATCGAATATATTCGTTATTATTTAAACGATTTTGCAATTTCCGTCTATAATTTCAGGGACCGATGATCACCTATCATACTATCATATTGATAATTTAAAAGCCAGGATGTTAAAAAAGCATTCACCAGCTGATGATGAGGAACTGTTCCTGTGGAACAGTCTTTTAATTAGCAATGTTAATAAGCCGATTGTTACGTACGCACAATTAATTTGTAGTGACAGTATTCGCCAATCTTCGATTTTAAATCTTCATAAATATGGGTTTTTGATAATCCAAAACGTTACCAATCAAATGAATGGTAAAATTGCAATTACACAGTTATTCCCCACCGATAAAGATAATTATTTCGAATGGAATGTGATTAAACAGCGATCAACGATGGAACTTCTAGGATCAACAATTGGCAATAAGAAAACATTTTTACCTGATGCATCAGGAATAGAGATTATTTATTTACCACCGAAAGCCACTGAAGGCAATGGAATAATTCTGGTTGATGGTTTCTATGTGGCGGATGAATTGAAATCGTTAGTAAACCATACATATCAAACACTCAGAACCCTAAATGTTTCAACTGCGGGATATGAGAACGGTGTCCGGTACAGATTAAATGAACCGATAATTCAACAATCAACTGATAAAATCGAGCGGATACGGTAAATGGACATTAACTGATTTAATACCAATTTATTGATTCAATTATTGTAGATTTAACTTGTTCGAAAGAGACATTGTTAATGAAGACCCTGTAACGTATTATAATTGCCTTAAAGAATTTTCTGAGAAAATTGATGATTCGAGAACACATTATCGATTAAATTTGCAACCATCCAGCTTATTGCTAATAGACAATTGGCGTATTTTGAGTCAACTTTCTTTAACTGAAGAAGAATATTCCGCTAAGCAGGCATTTATATCGCATGATCTATATAAGAATATAATTGCTTCTATTAAATGATGTAATTCACAATTAACATCTTTACTCAATACCAACAATGTATCGTAGATACCCAATTCAAGTAGAGATTTAACGTCAATGAAATCTAATTGTCATTTTTTCACATGTGCAACGACGATGTATAATGCAAATTTTAATATCTTCTGAAGAGTAAATCATGTAAATTGAAAAGTATTAATTGTGTTCAATATCTTTTATATGCGCGTGATACTTTTCTTTTCTTATAATTTTTAATCCTTTTATAAAACTATTCCCTTTTGAGCAATGAGTGAGTTTTATTGTGCTGGTTATTATCTAACATCGAAATTTGATTCAGGAAATTTGGATAAGGTTGAACAAGTCGAAGGTAAATATTTTGAATCATGATTTTTTAATTTTGTTATTTATTTGTGAACTTGATATTCAGACCCAAGTCCTGACTCACCATATCATAATGAAATTAGATTGTGGACACGTCCCGATTGTGGTGGTACACAATATGAAAATGTTAATAGATCATGGTTTTTCTTTGGTATATCTGGTGGTGAAAAATGCTGTACGTTAAAATTAACGGTCATGAATTTAAACAAACACTTAAAATTGTTTGAACAAGGAATGGTTCCAGTTGTCCGTATAAGTGATAGTGGCCCATGGGAGCGTCTCAAGGATAAACCTACATTTAAAGTGACAATTTTTTTTTAAATTATATATCTTTTCAATTGGAAATTATGGATTACATATTTTAGGTAGACGGAGATAATTTTATGTTATCGTTTTTACATCGACCTTATACATTAAATTGTTGTCGTTTCTATTACGCCTTCACATATCCATACACTTATTCCGAGCTCTTGTTACAATTGGATGGATATGATAAACGTTTTGCAAAGAGCGAAACTGAAATCCGTTTCATTCTATCTCAAATTGATCAACGTAGAAAAAAAAATTTAACCAAAGGCGATTCGAAAGAAAATGCCCGAGATAGTAATAATAGTTTTTATCATTGCATTACTTGATTGTTACATAATTTATATTTCAGCCGCTGATATAGAATACAGAGGCAGATTCTTAAGCGATTATCGGAGTGAAATTTATTACCATAGAGAATTGTTAATAAAATCTGTTGAAGGGCGACGTATTGATCTCCTGACCATAACATCGTTCGATAAAATTTTGGAGCAAAAAGAAGAACTATTGCCTAATCTCTTCGTTGATGAAACATGTCCCAGATGTAATAAATTTAGCGAAAAGAAGGTAGTCTGTGACGAGTAATTAGCATTTAAATACATAAAATGTTTATTATCATGTTTTAGATTATCTTTATATCATCGAGAGTTCATCCTGGTGAGACTCCGAGCAGTTTTGTCTTGAATGGATTTTTGAATTTGATTCTTAGCAGATCGAATTTACTGGCTCAAAAATTACGGTAAGTCTTGATTTAGTTTTATTAATTAAATAATTGTAAAATTATTCGTTTTTCTTCAGCAAAATGTATGTTTTTAAAATAGTTCCATTTTTAAATCCTGATGGAGTATTTCATGGCATGTTTCGCTCAGATACGTTGGGACAGAATTTAAATAGATTTTACCAAAATCCGAATTTGGAGAATCAACCAGCAATTTATGCTGTCAGAAAGCTAATTCGGTAATTCAATAGTTACCAACTTGAATAGATTCAATTATATAAATCGAATTCTTATAGATTCTATCATTTTGGAGTTGATTTACCAGACATTATAAGACCTACTAAATCCAATACCACGGTGCCTCTTACAGAGAAACAATCAAAAAGTTCCATTAAATCTGATTACATGAATATGAATCATCGTGCTGTTTCAGATACCGAAGCAACTGATTTAAGCATGAAGAATCACATGAAATGTGCTGGCAATTCTAAATCAGCGGATTCCCTTTACAAAAAAAATGCAGAAACAAAAGAGCTGCAATTGGAAGTGTTAAAATTGCCAAATGAGAAGAAGGCAACTGAAATAAAGTCTAGTAATCAAAATAAAATATCATTGAAAAAGAATAGAAAAAGACATTACGGTTCAAAGAATTCGGTTCGAAGTAATTCTCATGCTAAGTCAACCGAATCACCAATAATTACAGCAATTAACAAGACTAGTAAACTAACTTCTAGTTATACAACTACTCAAAGTCTGAATATTAGCGCTGATTTCTCGGCTAATTTTGATGTAATTGATGATGGATATAGTATACCAAAGGAGAGTAACATGTTTTTGTATGTGGATTTGCATGGTCATTCTTCGAAGAAGGGAAATTTTATGTATGGCAACTATTTACCTAATGTAGCTGAAGCTGTGGAATGTATGTTGCTACCTAAATTAATGGCAATGAATTGTGCACATTTTCATTTCGACTCATGTGTCTTTACAGAGAAGAATATGTATCAAAAGTATGTTCCTAGTATATGATTTTTTTATACAGAACTATATAACGTGTTTTTATTATTTAGAGGAAAACGAGATGGTCTGTCCAAGGAAGGATCTGGTCGAGTAGCAATGTACAAAACGATTGGATTAATCAAGAGCTATACATTGGAGAGCAATTATAATACTGGGAAGTGTGTTAATGCATTACCGGTTAGACGAAAAGAAACATTTGAGAAGAAGTTTACCACAATTCCTCCCAAATACACTCCACTTATTTTCGAGGAAGTGGGAAGGGCACTGGGTCCTTCTATATTAGATCTAACGAATTCAAACCCCTTATCTCGAATTCAAAACTCCGAATATCAAAATCTGATGGGAATAAGAAATTCTTTAAAATTTGAAGTGGAAAAAAATATTAAGAATGTCACTCTTGGAAAGGTAAGATTATTCTTACAATAGGAATGATCAGCTTCAATTACTCTTTAGTTATTTTAGTCCTCACTTTCAAAAATAAGACATTCTAAACTGATGGGGAATATAAAACCTCAACCAAAATCAGACCACCAATCAATGAAAAAGCAACAAAAATGTATATTTAATAGTTCTCCATGGGAAATAATTGGCAACCAAACAATAAAGGTAGTAAATTCATTAACAGTGATTCCATCATTAAAAGATATATCGAAAAAATCATCTGGCAAAGTAGAGAAATTGAAACGTTCAGTGATCTCGACACCATTGCGAAAGACTAAATTGTCACTGAAGTCAGCAAGTGATTTTAGACGCGAATTACTAATTAGAACTATTGATATGAAGAATAAAGTAGGTGACTCTATTGCATCTGGTAACTTGAGTTTCATGAGTGAAAATAGTATTGGCCGAGAAGACGTGTTATGTGCAAACGATTATTTTCCATCACCGCGGTCAATGTCTTGTGACAATTTTACAGCATATTCAGTAAGACCAAAGGTATTAGATAAAAAAAACGGAACTCTGAAATCACTTAGTTCAAGAAAAATGATTAAAAAACAAAAGACATTCTCTGGTGTACCATCAACTCGTTTTATGCCAGTTAAAGCCAAGAAAGCCACTTCAAATAATTTGTTACTTTTAAATTCTTCAAGAAGTAAAGAATTGACAAAAGCTCCGAAACGAAATCATTATTTTAAAACAAAAGCAACGGGAAAACATAAGACTAAGAATCGATCTAAACCTTCATGGCGGTGATAAGTAATAATTTTTTAATTTCTTTTTTTTTTAAATATATTTAAACTTTGATAATGAAAAGGTATAGTAAAATTTTCATGGTAATAGTGCCTTTTGCTATGCTTATCAATGTTATGACCAAAAAACCTGTGATTGTAACGAAATGAGAATATAACGTTCTCAAAATAATCTGTAAATTTAATAAACAGGAATATAATTGATGGATTTTATTATACTGATAACCCTCTTTCATTGCTTCTGATATTTATTTTATGGATGAATATTCAGATCATTGGATTACGTATAATATTTAATACATAAAATAATACAATAAACATGTATAAAATATTTTTTGTCAAAGAATTTACTATTTATAGAAAACTGCTTATAAAACATTCCACACAACGCAAAGTAACTTAGTTTCAATAAGCATTACAAACGGTAATCATCTCAGTGTTTAGTGATCAAATTGTTGCAAAATGGATGAGAATTTTATAAAATTGGAACATCCTTTGCTGGAGGAACCGTTTTTAGTGCATTGTTTTTGGTTACGAGATCACTGTCGATGTAAAAGTTGTTATAATTTTGAATCAATGCAACGAAATTACAGTGTAATAGAACTTCCAACAGACGTCAGGCCAGCTAAATCCGAAATTAAAGGTGACGAAGTTTGCATCACATGTGAGTAGTTTATATTTAAATTTCGGATATAAAAAGAATAATTAAATTTGTTTAATTATAGGGAATGATAAACACGAATCAGTATACAATATCAATCAACTGAAATCGTGGCAGCATAAAACACATTGTAATGATTTAAATGCCCGTACTCCTATTCATTGGAATGCGAAATCTATTGAAAAATTGGAACATGCCAGAGTAAAATATGATGAATACATGAAAGATGACTCGATTGCTCGGATTGTTATTGATAGTTTAGTGAAGTATGGTGTCGCATTCATTGAATCATCGCCGCCAAATGAATCAGCCACAGAGACAGCAATTTCGAGACTATTCCCAATACATAAGACAATTTTCGGTGAAATGTTTACATTCTCGGATAAATTTGTTCACAATGATACAGCCTATACGAAAATATTTCTTGGCTCTCATACTGACAATACATATTTTACTGATGCCGCCGGTTTGCAAATACTGCATTGCATTGAACATAAAGGAACCGGTGGTGAAACATTTCTTGTGGACACATTCAATGTTCTAACACAATTCAAATATGATCATCCGAAAGATTATGATTTACTTACTCGTATCGCTGTACCGGGAGAATATATTGAAGGTTCTAAACATTTCTATTATTCGGCTCCCATCATCAAGCTAAATCCAATATCCAAGCAACCGGAACAAGTCCGGTAAATATTGGCACCGGATAGAAATGATAACGATTTTTATTTGATTCCATTTAATTTCAGATTTAATCTTTATGATCGAGCACCATTTAACAGTATACCACAGAATGAAATGGCAGAATTCTACAAGGCGTTAAGAAACTTGACAATTGCAATTAATGACAAGGAAAATGAATGGTGGTTTAAATTGAATCCAGGTACGATTATGATTATGGATAATTGGCGAGTATTACACGGAAGAAATTCGTATACTGGTTATCGAGTGATGACTGGATGCTACGTATCACGATCGGATTATATAAGTGTGGCTCATGGCATGGGATTACTGTCACATTAAGTTGCAAGAAACTTCAAAACTATAAACTTTATTTGATTAAATTTATGATAATTAACACAGCAGCAGAAATAATTAATAAATTATGAGGAAGGATTATTAAACTAGAATTTATATCGAAAAATTGTGTGCGAATAAAAATTGGAATTTCAATGTTTTCATCAAAAGTGAATGTTAAATCGATATAAGATCCGTAGGCGTACGTTACAGCTTCAACTAAATATTGATTTGGAATTAGACCAACCTTACGACGAGACACCAAAAATTCATAGGATATACTCAATAAAATGTTGTTACATGTAAATTCATTTGTTCCCGTTAACATTCCAATTAATTTTTTCTCATTTACTAGTGGCCTATAGATTATATTGACCCAAGAATTTGGATCTCTTCTCGGATTTCCGAATCTTGAAACATACGTTTTCATTGTTCGGTTTTCTTGCTTGAACAACATATCCAAAACCTTAATTTGTATATTCTCACACAAAGTGGTGAAATTCGATTCAACGGTTAGATTTTCCTTCAATGTATCCATATTTATCTTGCATTGGCGAAAAATATGTTCACCGTAGTTAATTGTGTCGAATGTTATATTATTTAGCACACAAAAGTTATCATTCATAACTTTTGGTATCCGTAGAATATTCTGATGATAGTATGTATGATTCGGATGGAAATAATTGATAATGTCGATCGTTTTATAATTTTTCCCATCCGCTGAATGATTTAATGGTACGTGTTGTCCGATAATAAGTGGTTTTTGTGGATAATATCCTAAATTTCCACTAATTTCCTTTTTAATAATTGGTTTGCTTCGATTCATAAATTTGAAATTGAAATTTACTTCCGTTTTATGTAAAGGCAAATTCATATTATTTGTAGTATTGTCATATAGATAATATACGTTTAGGCCAATAAGATGTGTAAAATTCGAATGGAAATCCATAATTGTTGAATGAAAGTTGAATTTTTCATGATCTTCAAACGATATTTTATCCTGACATGACTCCATTGCAATCTTCTTGTAGCAATAGCTCAGCATAGGTTGAATTACTTTACTCTTCAGTACTTGCTCGTTCAATGTGTGTCCGATTTTTTGTTTGGCTGCCAACACCGTGTTGTCTGTTAAAAAAGTGGTTAAAGTCTTCACAAAAGCCAATGACTCATTTGCAGTTCTTTCACAGAAAACCAACATATTGTTCAAAAATCTCAACGGTTGCTTGATATTGCATTTTGTACGTGTTAAAGAAGATTCGATCTCTACAACAGATATTATTTAATTAAAACTTTTTAACTTTAGCTCCATAAATTAAAATTACCAAACGGATAAAACTCTGTTAAGTTCACATTCATTAAGTAAATGATATCATTGTACCGATAACTGTCATTATCGTGTAAGTTATTATCGTCGAATCGCAAAAATATTTCTTTAGGCCATTTACTTCCGCCATCAGAAATGTGATGATCATCGCCGAAATACTACAATTAAAATCAAATTGCGAATAAAGAGCCATTAATAAACTGCAAAATATTATTTTCCATTACCAAAGGAGAAGCATCTTCATGAATATCATAGCTTTTATCGTTTACACAATACCATTTGGAATCTATTTTACATGACGGTAATCCATGATGATATTCGTAATCATATTGATTTAAAATCTTCGACTGACAGTTAAAATTCTTAATAAAGTCTCCAGGACAATCGATATCGCAACAGCATTCTATGTCACAAATATTAATCTACAATACGAAGAAAGTCAAAAGATTGAGTATAAAGAACTTAAATATGAGACTTTATTCTCTCACTTGCAAATCACAGGCACAGAAGTAATCCTCTGGAGTGAAATTTCGCACCGTGTGTATCTGCTGGACTTCAATTTCGTTAGCAGAATCGATTATGGCCGTTGAGTTTTCAGTAGTTGATGTGCTAGTTGTTGTTACAGATGCCTCAGTACTTATAGTTGTTATCGAAGCATTAACAGTAGTTGATTCAGTAATGATCAGTGTTGCAGCTGTCGTGCTATTTAAATTGCCATCAACTGTAGTAAAATCATCGGCGATTGATTCATTAAATGCTTCAGTAGGCAAATATGTATGAAATTCAGTTGTAGTTTCATTTTGAGCTGAGGCTGATAACCCAATTTTATAGGCAGAATTTTGCTGTTGTATATTGCAATTGATTGGTATAAACAATGCGGAACATAAAACGAGCAATAAAATCATTATCATTTTATTAATTTGCTATTCCGGATTTAGAAAAATTTTTATGCACAATTGTTAGTTCCAATTGTATAGTGCCGGATGAGTTGGTAGAAAGTTGATATCGATCCGCACCAGAATAAATTAAATCAGCTTTACCAACCACCACACCACTAGACCAGAATTTGTTTTTAATTGATTGCCAGAATCCAGTTGGTGTGATACTCCAAGTAGGAATTTCGATTAAATGTGTTCCTTTTTTAGTCGGTATGTGGGCAACCCCAAACCTAAAATAGGGGGATGAAATTATTTAACTTGCACTTAAATACTCATTGAATAGAATTAGGCTTATACCCAATTGGAAAACAAAAATTGATTGCGTTTACAGCGTATACTTCAACGTGTATCTTTGGCCAACCAACGACTCCTTTGCACGCCAAATGAATATCAATCGGATGTGAGATATACACGTTGGATTCATCAATTGAACTACAAACAGCAGTTTGCCCTTCGAGGAAACCTTCGATGTGACGCCAATTAGTTCCTAAAATAAGATAAATTACGTTAATTATTTCATCTTAATTAAAATCAAATGATTTGTTGTTTGGTTATACTTTGATAGACTCACCAAAGTGTACACTCCATTTACATATAATTCGTGGTATTTCAAAATCAATTGCCTTAACTAGTTGACCAATGATAAATAATTCGGCCATTAATATATAAAAACAAACACTACTAAATTCTCATTTAGTTATTGCACAATTAATCACCGAAATTAATTTGACTTAAAGACACTCTTTTGTTTCGCTATAATTCCTCAATTTTATTTTAAATATCCAACGTTTTGTTTATGTTTTATTCTAACCATTAGGTATCCATGGTGATATGTACAAGAGTTATTGACTTCCTCAATTTAGAAACCCATTATATCAATAGGTCCTATTATTACCCTACCACGATACAAGCGGGTTATTCTGACGGCACCAATGATCCCTACTGACTAACAGGTTTAAATAGGAAAGGAAAACGGAAAGAAATGTTTATTTTTTTTTTTGATAATTCAATTTATAGTTTTAATAACATAATTCACGTACGTGCATGGCTTCTAATTTTCATGTATTATGTAGTTTATGTAATAGATTATATAGTTAAAATTTAAATTCATTTATAGATACCATGGGATTAGATAAATATTTGTATATTTAATAGTGTGACTGAATCTTATATTTCAATTTTAATGAATAGATTATAATAGATAAATTATTTTGTAATTTTATTGCTCTAATTTACATACGAAAAGAAATTGTTTAGGCAGTTTAATTCTTTCGCTAGTAAATATTTGAATGAAAAATTAAATTATATTTATTCAAAATACTTCAAATATTTATATAAATTAAAATAGTCTCTATTAACCAAAATCCAATAAAATATTAAGTTTCACAATGCCAACGATTTTTTTGTGTTATAACAATTGTTTACCCAAATATTGCATTTCATACAATTACAATGGGATTTACTTTAAAGTTTAAATTCTATAATTGTAAATGAATGAATCAATTAACTCATTCAATTTTTGTGAATTAATAATTGTTTAACTAATAGCAAATAAAGGCCAGCAATTTAAATCTTGTTATAATAGAATTCAAATGTATAAACTTTCTTTCATTATTGATTACAAATTCAAGACTCTATCATATACACAATGATGGATATCAATTTGTATATGATATCCATATCCATATTGAAAACTTTTAAATTTATCTAAATCTTACAATTTATCATTATGGTTGGATTCATCATTATGGTTCAAAATTATAGTTGGTAAATGAAAAGTAATAATACAATGAATCAAAATTAATGTTTTCTTAATTATACAACCCTTTATTTTAATTTAATTTATTTGATGATTATGATTCTGATCTTATAGAAATTAAGAAACCGTTGTCTACTATATAATGAAATTGAATTTACTTTCTTAAACTTTGAGAACGAATTGGTATTATTAAATTGCACCGAAAGCAGATTGAACAATTTGAGGATTTCTTTTTTATTATTGTAAGTTTTTAACTGTAAGAAATAGTGAAACGAATTGTTTCGTGATAATTAATTAATATATTATAATGCATTTGTGTTTATCAGAATCGACTTCTTGATAACAGTCTCAAGTAAAGAAAGAATTAAAAAAGTAAAATATCTGTGTTTTGTTGGAAAATAAAGACATTTTTTTGTGTTTCAGTAAGGAGAACTGATGTTTATTTTATATTAGTAAATTTTTTAATTCATTATCAATGTATCATGTATAGTTTTAGTTGTTCATTTGTGGCTTAGACCAGTCCACATTAAGGATAAGATGATCGTATCCGTGACCATTAAGCACCTGAATAGCGGTAGCGGCATCACGACGCTCTTTGAAATGTACGTATGCAAATCCTTTACATAAACCAGTGCTTTTATCGCGTGCCAAATACATCTTATTGTATGGACCGAATTTCTTGACCAATTCTTCCAAATCTGATTCAACCATAGATTCTGATAAATTTGATATCCGGATAGCAGTGGTATCATCACGGCCACGAGCACCAGATGCACCAGCCTTGTGGCTGTCCTTGAGGAATGGAGGTACATACTTTCCACCCTTTGTAACGGGTTCTAAAACATAAGACATATTACGTTAGAGACACTAAATATAAACCAAATATTTTATAAGTGCCTGGATTTGCCGGTTTAGTTTCCATAAGTTTACTAGAGTCCATAGACGTGCCTTTGTATGGACAATTGACGGACCAATGTTCTCCGTTGCAAATACGACACTTAGCGATATCTATAATTAGAAGTTACAAAATATTATATCATTGGTGAAAGTAACATATTAATGAATTATTACTCTTCAATGGATCCAACAAATTATCACTTGTCTTTTCTTCCTCCTTGTTTGTTATGAATTGCATGTAAACGTCTTCGGCTACCATTGTGGTGTATGGATTTGGTCCTGGTTTATCATTTGCTGAACTACCAAATTTCTGCCATGTCTTCCTCTTTGCTGCTGATTTAGATACCATCTGTTTCGTTTGTTTATAGGTGCGTACCACCTTCACTTTTTTATCATCATTATCGTATTTGTAATCAGTTACAATCCGGAGGCCATTCTCGAATACCTCAGTTGATGGTGGTAACACACCGAGCTCAGAATCACCTTCATCACCCCAATTGTGCTTAATATCGTCCAAACTTGGCATTGCTGCAAAAGAGTACATTTTCAGAAAAATTATTAATCACAGCTATTTTACTGTAACTTGAAGCACAATTGAACACAAGGAATCAATTATTATGAAGCAGAACATTATGACGCAGAATTGAAGGAGGCATTGCTATTTTTTCAGGATAATTTATTCGCCGAATGTTTTGAGGTTGATTTTGAGGTTACATCAGCCTACTTTGGTGTCGTGTCTTATTGTAATCATCAACACTTGATTTAATCCATTATATTGGGATACGGTTAATGTATTCCCTCAATTTGAGGAAGTTCAATATTAGCTTGCTACCTAATACACCTACCTAATTGGTATATTATTCCTGGAAATGTTAAAAAAATAACTACTTTGCGTTAATTTGACTCTTAATTTGTATCAACACCACATTTGATTCTATTTCCGAAACATATATTTTCTATTAGAAAAAGGCAATATATTTATAACATTTGCTATAAGCCTTTACTTCTTATTTGTTTGCAATGGTATAAATGAAACGAATACCTCACGCGCCGTGAGTCCCTCTTCAAAATCATAATGCAGGCCCAGTTCCATATAGTCGCAATTAACGTGGATGTTCAGAACGAAAACAGTTATTTTGCCACCAACCGTCTCTTAGAGCGAGAGAAAAAGATATGACCGAGTTTTATTACAAATGAAAATCTGATTTTGATGACCGAGAAAATTTAATTATTGAATGAGAGAATCTGAATCAATGAGAAATTCTGAGTAATATGTATTGGAATCCAATAATATTGACAATAACGAAAAGTTCATCAGCTAACAGTGCCTTCTACTGCTTTTTAATTCGTATTACACGTCGTTCTATTTTAAAAAAGCACTAGTTTGACCTTATGCCTGTGACTGCTACTCAGAATTGGGTCATGTGTCCTTGCTAAACTCCGGATATAAGAAAAAATTAATTCGTTAAGTACCTACAATTTAATGATCCTAAAAAATTATTATCTAATCCAAAAATAATGCAATAACTCGTTTAAATACTACAATAAATTAAATCCACAGACATTGTTGTTACATAAATTTATTTGGATTAAGAATCGATCGGTGTTGCAATGATTAATTTATGTTTTAGATACTGCCGGAATGGATAGAATCTCAAGAAAATAATTTAGATTTTGTTAAAAGCAGCAACATCAACGCTCTGCACTAAATCTTCCAAACCTTCAATCTGTTCAGTTAACAAATCGATGGACACTTTGTCGTCTTCTACGACACAGGAGATTTGTAATTTTTTAATTCCATAAGCGAGTGGCACAAGTTTTGATGCTCCCCATAACAAACCGTCCATGACAATTTTCCGGACCTCTGTTTCCATGGCCTTCATGTCAGTCTCATCATCCCATGGTTTGACATCCAAAATGATATTTGATTTGGCAATAAGTGCTGGTTCTGCAAGTAAATTAACATTAACTTAAGTCAAAACACTGGTCATCTTATTGAAACACATACTCTTCGATTTCTTTGCAGCATAATCGGCTAAACGTTGTTCTCGTACTTTAGCAGCTGCTTCATCTTCTTCTGAATCGGAACCGAAAAGATCCATATCATCATCATCATCATTCTTGGCGGAAGCTGGCTTTGCGGCAGCTGGTACCGGAGCTGCACTAGAAGCACTGCCACCGATGGCAAGACCTTGCAGTCTCTGTTCAAGTGCCTGTACACGTTTCTCTGTAGCCTCTGATGATTTTTTCAAATCGTCATACACTGCAATTGAATGATATTCATTGGTATTGGTTCTTAAACTGTTACCATGCACAAATAAAAAATACGTACATTTACGGAGTGTGGCATTCTCCTTTTCGAGGGCTACAATCCGATTAAACTTGTCATGATCTGTTGTTGGGCCAGAAGCTGCAATTGCATCGACCTACGTATAAACAAATTCCGTTATTAGGTTCATGGAATTGGCGATTGATGAAACTTACACGACTTAGAAGTTGTCTTAGCTTAGCAATGTCGGAATAGATAACTTCAAGATTACCATCCTAAACCAATAAAATTAATACATTTTAGACTAACACAAATCAAAAACTCGCTACAATACACTCTAAGCAATTAGTCAAATTAATTAAACCATAATATTAATCAAATCAAATCACAATACTGGGGGTGGATTCGATGCCAATTCATAACTATTCATTGCGAACTTCAAAGGAACCAAAATTAAAAATAATCGAAAATCAAAAGAAATCAGCCAGGCAAAAAATGAATTCTAAAAGGCATATTGTAAACCTCTTTAGACTCCCGTTTCTGCTCCCGATTTATTTTCTCTTTGGTAGCTTTGAAAATTACATCCTCACTGTTCTGGAGCTGTTTGTTCTTTCCTTTATCTGTTGCGTCTGTATCTTTGGCCATTTTATCAACAATATTTTTGGATTTTTTATTGCGTTTCTTCTGTTTGTTGGTTGGTTCATTGACTGCGGTCACTTCAGGTATCGGTGGTTGGGAAGTTACTATGACCTGAACTTCTTCCACAGCAATATTGGTTGTTTCAGTGGCTTCTTTCTTATCCTTATTTTTGTTCTTTTTCGATTTTTTATTGGATTTTTTTGCACTCTCGCCGATCACAACGAGCGGTTCAATTTCAGTTCCTTGCAGCTTGGATAATTAATAAATGGATATACAGATGGTTATTCAAATATACCCAATTAAAAATTAATAATACGAGTGAAATCATTTAAACTAGATCGAACATGCAGTTAATCACTAAAAAAAACTTAAAACAGTCACTCGTACCCGAATCTCGAGTGACCCATACCCCCTAATCGATCTTCCGTTACCTGAGGAGCACCGTTCTGCTTAACCGGACAGGCACCGTTCAGGATGGCTCCTGCCTCTGCGTACTGGCTCTTTTCGAACCACACTCGTTCCTGGGCTAAAGCAGCAGCGGACATTTTCAATTTTGTATGAAGATGTTACTGAAAATACAAGTCGATGTCCTTGTTAATGTCAAGCCTGAAGGATATTTTTTTCTGGCACACAATTTTAATAAGAATTTGCTAATAATTAGCCACGTTTCAAAATATAGGCCATAACTTATGTTATTAAATCTTCCACAGCATCAGTACGTACCTAAAGGATTTCACGGATTAATTTAAAAGCAGCAAAATATTGCTCCAACACAGATTCCAATCGGCAAAACGTGGATTTTTTAACTTTTTGATTACGATTTTATTCTGTCACGACATATAAATATCATACGCAAAGAAAGAAATAAAAAAGCATTATATTTGATACACTTGCTGTATGCTTGTAGTACCCATTTGCTCTCAATATGATGCAAGCACCGATGATTTTTTTCTCATTAATGCAGACACATTGTTGTTAAATTCATCAAAAACACGGAAATTTATTTAAATTTTCATTTTATTAAACAATGCGTTCCATTCCTCATTAGCGTGATAATTATTTGGAGGAAGATTCTCAAGGTCCTTGAAAAAAGTAACATATGTGCTATTATCCTGGCAGGAATCAGCTTATGACATAATATTGAATCAATATCAGTGATTCAGTAGATAAAGCAAGTATTACAGTATGCATTTAATGGGTTGATTACACTGAATCAAAATTTTTTACCTCCCTTCCGTTCTTGATACTTCCCGCATTGCCTTATATCAACGAGAATTTAAGCACTGCGGAGATAAATATTGCGGGCGGGAGGTGTAAAAAGTTTGGATTCAGCGTTACTGACCCACTAAATGCAAGCAATGATACATATTTGTTCCTCAAAAAGTTGATGATTTAACTAAGACTTCGCCAAAAACCGCACAAAAAATTGCACTTTTAGCTCTCCATTCATCGTGATGCTGCCCATTGCTGGACGTTGGCGACCAATTGCCGGAAGCGCGTTCTGTCCCTGGCCAGGGTGATAAGCTCTCCTATTGTCCTCGTGTTCGTCCATTGTCTGGTTGACATTAACTCTACGTATAACCTCAGCATTAGATGTGTGGCTCAAGTATGATATTCTCAACATACGTCTCAGCGTCCACATCTCAAAAGCGGCTAGACGATCGATAGAGTTTTTCTTCAGGGTCCAGCTTTCGCACCCGTATAGTGTCACAGACCAAACATAACACTTGCAGAATCGTATGCGGAGTGGCATTTTAATTCGGCTATCACATAGGATATTTCTAATTGACTGGAACGCAGAACGACCCAGAGCTATACTTCGTTTTTTTCTTTCGTTTAGCTCTCAGTTATATTTAAATAATAATAAAAAAAAGGACGAAATGTAGAATCAATAAAATTTTTAAAAATAAGCAAAGAAAGTTACATGGACCATCATGTAACACATACCAATTTACGACAGAAGGGAATAAATCACATTTAACTTACCCACGCCTTGGTCCTGCCTCTGATTGAATATTATTAACACTCATATTAACTAATTTTTAATTTAATTTCTGAAAATTTGGAAAACATCACTGATCACTGAAATCACAAAACTTAAAGTTGAAATTCAATGAAATTATTTCACGACTCTTCGAAGAATATTTGTGCCTCTCAATCAATGTTACAGAGTTCGTTTTTCATGTTTGTGTTATTACAAATGAAGTAATTAAAACATTATAATTGTTTAGAATCATTTAGTAAAAATTTTTTCTAACTATTGGTTTTGTTTTTTTATACTAATTTGAAGTACAACTTTTTTACTACCTTTTTTTTTTTTGCTAAATTTTGTTATGCCATCCCTGTTATAATATATTTGATTGTGATATATACCTTTATTCTGGTGTGTTATTTATCTGTAATTAATTAATATTAGTCCCAGCATTTTTTAAGCCCACATGTATGAAAACATTTTCATACAATAGATTCTTTTTTCAAATATAAGGTTAATTTTACCATAATAAATAACCGGGTTTGGCAAACTGTTTTTAAACGCTTTCACATGTGGCTTTAATATCGGTAGTAAAGATTCACACCCAAAGCGACTAATCTGCTTGATATTATTGAGATTGATAAAACCGTATCGGCCCATATTTATATAAAACCAATACGATATTACATTAGTTGTGGGCATTTGCTTTAAGTCGATCGTTCAAATTATTTTGAACGTGTACTAAAAAATTGCTTCTTCTTGTTACAAATTAAAATGATGAAAAGATTTTTTATATAAAACATCTTTAAACAATCCAACAGTCTCCTGCAAGTGTTCGAGAAACTTATTCGTTAAATAATGTAAATAACATGCATAGGGTATGGTAGTAAATCAATCACAATGAAATTTTACCTATCGATGTTATTCTCATTGTTACCTACACAATTTAAGACAATTAAAAAATGTCTTGTTAAATTACTTGAAAAGAAATGAAAAACGAACACCGTACAATTTCTAATTCAAGTAGGTTCTCAAACACCAAATACCAATGCACTGGCATACAATTTATAGATAAAAGGATTCTAAACCAGTTTCTTATTCATTCCAATATTTACTCATCATAAATCTGGTCAGTGTTAAGGATGAAATAGAATGATTTCTTCCATATTGACATAACAATCTTCCGAATACCTTAAAACATCATTCAAGGTAAATCCAAACAAGTGAGTTTCTCTATTCATCAGGTGTTTGCTTCTAACCGTCACACAGACTCGTTACCACTATGATTCGGTTCGTGTAAAATCCAGCATTCAAATCTTTTTCAATCATCATAAAATTTTCTTTCTCTCTCCCTATCCGGTGCCTTGTCGTATATACTTTTAATACAACTTTTACCTCTTTTATAATTGACTTTTTTAATAAGAAAGAGAATATCAAAATTTGGTACATTAAGATTCTGGATCTGAATACAAAAAAGAAATAAAACCAGTTTCTGGTTTCAGATTGGCTGCAGGCGAATTGTCGCGTTCCAAACTGTGATAGGATAAATTGAATGGATATTTATTACAACCAAATCCAAACAAAAAAAGCCAATTTTATTGATTCTTCCATACAAATATGCTTATAATGTTGTAGGTATAGATACATTTAATAAATCACTTCTTAATACAGAGTGTAATTGTTTTTTAGAATCCCTCATTGGTGATCGTAATGATCAAACAATTGAAACATCGAGTGGGAGTGTGAACTTCATCAGTATCTCAAATGAATTTGTTGTTGGTTATAACAAATAAATGGTTCCACGAAACACTAAACAGTCATAAATTTAACATTGGAAATAAAACCGAATTGCCGTTACACTCATAATCCACGTGGGGGTTTGGAACTCATGTAACTGAATGTAGTTATACAAAACATTCACTCTTAATGGATGTCAATTTCTTCCAAAGAGATTTTCCACCTCTTTGTGAAAGTTATTGTACGTACCGCAAAAAAGTTAAGAAGTTAACGAAAAATAAGGAATATTTATGTTATGGCTTCACCAAACTTCTTTTAACTTAATGTTTGTTTTTTTTGAGAAAAGCTGTAAAATCGCAAAAACACCATGGAAATTATATAATAAGAACCTGAAATAAATGAAGGCGATCGTACAGATGATGTTCAGGTTCTTCTCTCTATCAGAATTCTTTAAGAATTTCACAAAACAAAACTATAATACAAAATTTGTTCATAATGAAAATGATTCTTTTTAGTTCAATACAAAAATCATCAAGAAGTTAATGACTTTGCAATATTCGTTTGGTGAATAATAAGCATTTTTTCCTTCACTCTTATTCGGTTTCGGATACATTCAAATTCACCAAATTAATAAAATTTTCCAGAACCAGATACTTATGAATTTCGTAAAACAATTTCGTTCGAGATACAATAACACTTTCAAAAGAATAAACAAAAATATTGAATAGTATTCGATACAACAGAATGAAAAAGGGATTTGATTTGAATGTTAACTATCTGTTATTATCTCATAATGTGCAATTAGAATATTTATTAAAGTGGTTATAACTGATAACCAAAAAAAATCAATAAAGATTTCATCGTAATTCAATGTAACTATATTTAATTTTCATTTGGTTACCTATCCAATTTATTTAAATTCTCAGTGATTGGGTACACCTGAGATTACACCATCAAACAAAAATTAATTCAATGGTAATGTGTAATTTGATTCTGTATTCATCTTATTGTCTGAACATGTCTATAATATTGTAACAAACCCCCCAAAATAAGAAAAAAAAACTTGATCATATTAAATTCTCTATATTTCGTTGTTCACAATCAAATCTTATTTTAAGAGAATCTAAATGAAAAAGAGTATTGCCAGCTCTCACAAGACATTAAGAAATAACAAAAAAAATAACACCGAGTATGGAGTATAAATAACAGGTTTTAATCTCAGTGTAAGACGAAAAATCGGGTATATTCAGACAAATATAATGATTTTCTTCCTATATAAATGGCTAAGATTTTTTTATTTTAACAACTCTCGACCCCCATACTCTTATACAGATTTTGTTTTATTTCTTCTCAAAAATGAAAGAAAAAAAACAGAATACAGAATTTTTGTTGAGATTCAGTTTTATTAAAACATGTTGGCCATTAGATTCAGATACATTTACAATGATTTTACTTTTCATGTTTTATTTTTCCATTGAAACCTCTCGATGTAGTAACGTTTAATTTTTTTTTTATTTTCTTTGCTTCACCGGTTGATTTGAAACCGTTCCATTAGAATAATGGTAGAGATAGTTTTTTTTTCTTATGGTATTTTCCCTAATAAAATCAACGATTTCTTCAATTAAACTGTAGCGAAGAATTGTTAGTAATCCACATGATAGGTAATATAGAATTTATCGATAGTCGTTAGGAATTATTTGACCTGAAGCAAAGAATGTTATACACCAAAGAATCCAATACGACCTCTTTAAATGAACTTTTCAGAATAATCACCATTTGTATTGAAGAATCAAAAAAAAATACAAATTCTTCGGAATATCTTTTCATTATGTTGATACAGTCATACACTGTATGTCGTTTTCTCTGCCTACGCAAAAGTACCACAGTTGAAAGAAAAAAAATAAAACTTTTCCACCAATACACGCGCAATTTAATTGCATGCATATTCGTTGGATGATTTTTCTTATTTAACATCGGATTTGATATCAAAACTGGTAAAAGGAATTAAAGAAGGTAAGTTAACTGCATGCAAACTCTTTAAGATATTTTTCAGCAATAACTCTTTGAATTATGTATTTGTATTCTGAATCTTATCCAAGTTGAACCGTTTTAACTTTACTTTATAGTATGAATTCATTTGGCTAAGAGAGTACATAAAATAATTCAAAAAAAAAAAAAGAGAAACACTACAGATTATTAAATGTATTCTGTGGCAAAAGAAGAAGTATTGTATTCAATGATACCAGAGAGAATGAAAGCATTATAAAGTCTTTTATTTTATTTTTTTAATTCACCATTGTTCATGATTCTAATGCCGGATGAATAACAGTCTGTTTAATATATTGGACCGGCATTCAGAGAATGATGCTGTTTAACACGATACTATTTTTATTTCATGTACATGACCATATTAATCCATTGTTGAGATTTTGTTAAACGAATTTTATAATAAAAATTTCATGTAAAACTTATAAAACAACAAACGGTGGTGAATAAAATCATTACCAGGGGTACTTATTTACAAGAAGCATCTTCAACTATCTCATCTTAGTTAAGAGAATAAATTAATTCTGTTGTAAACCATAGACACCATAGAAAACATGATAATTTGTTGATGGTTTTAATAAAATTAATTGTTTGGTAAATATACGAATCATTCATAAAAGGCATATTGCTTCATTTTCATAATGAAAATTTAGATGATTATTAATTACATTCAACTGTAATTATATCGTTATGATCATATTGTGTGCGTTTAAGTATTCTGTGGTTTTTCACATTTATTGTACGAAACATTTGAGTGTTCCATGCATCAATACACTGACTAGCGGTGTTTACTCGTTAACCGCATAAAAGATCAGAGACAATTTAAAAATGCTTTAATATGTGTAATATAATTAATATAGGTGATGATGTAATATGAAAAAGATACAACAACATCGAAATGTTTAAGTAAAACAAAAATCGAATTTTCCTTACACGTAAAATATTTCACCTTTACTTTATTTTCTCTTGCTTGGCAAAAACTGGAGATTAATCAATTTTTCTTTCCACTGTCTTTTACATGTTACATTCATTTCAACCAGTTACCGGTGACGGTTCATTTCATTGTGATTTCGTATGTTTAAATGTATTTTCATTTTATAAAAATCTCTCATAATAATATTTTGTCTCTTATTTCATACAGTCTCTTGTCGTACACATTAAGAAATAAAATTTGAAAAAAAAAAACAAAGTATCAAAAACAACGTTAATCATGATCATTTGGCGCGCAAATGTTAATGATTTGTACGCAACGAAAATATTAACTGACCAAAATTGGGCAGTATGCTAATATTACTCCACCTTTATAAAACTTTTATCTCTCACGTTTAATATTTTTGCGTTACGTTTTTTCAGACAAAATAGACAGTTCACAAAATCTTTTATGTCTTATGTGTCTTGCTTTCCACTGATTTTATTTTTATTTCGTTTGAACCAACGTGAATATTATAAGAAAAACTTGTAGAATTTGTGATCAACATTTGAGTATATTGCCAAGTTAAAATTACTGCTGAGAGTTGTGTTGGTCGAAGGCAACACTTTGAAAGACCTTAATTATCAACCGCGAATAATTTTTGTTTTTGGAAAATCAAGAACCAAAAGACGATCAAGTTTTTGATTTTTTTTTTTGGTTTCTTCCAATCACTAATTGCTATGGACCAACGTCAGTCACACACCTTATTGATGGCACCACCAAAATAAAAGACAAACGAAGAATACCAGTTAAATTGATTCAAGATAATGTTGGAATTCTTAACCACATTAATATTTGAATGTCTCTTGTCAGTTGTAAGAAACATCAGAAATACAGAGAAAATTTCTCATTACATAATTTACAAGAGAAAAAGCCGATGACCATTTACATTTTGTTGGTTTAAATTTGATTGATTCATTCGATTTGGTGGCACCAGCATGAAACAAGTTAAAATAATTTCATTTCATGCTCCAACTCTTCAGGCGATTCGATGCCACATCATTAATAAAATGATGATTGTGACCCCACAATCTCCCAAAATTTGAAAAAAAAAAAAACAATTAAACCTTTAAAGAAACAAGCAAATTAAAGAAAAAAAATATCAGAATCTTAAAATTTACTAATAAATGTAGAAACCGGAATTCTTACGTGATTACTCGTATTCAATAGCAATTGATTAATTCATTTTTTATTTAAGATTTTGAACTTTTTTTTGATTCTCTAATTTTAGTGAATGCTGTCTTTGTGTTATTTAGTTTGGTTGATCGCGCGTAAATTGTAGATCTTTGACTATTAAGAACTGAATTTTATCGAACTCAAGAATAAGATGTTGCTGACCGTTTTATTGTTCTGATCCAAAACACCTCTTCAAATTCAATTGATTTGATCGTGACTCAAACGGATACAAAATAAATATTCATTTTCATTATTTCATAACAATAGGGTATCGGTAAATTAAAAACTTCAATGATCAATTAAATGAAGTTCTATTAACAGCATTACTGATTGTATGTCCCTTATAACTGAACCAAATAAATATCCTACGAAGAGATATCAGCTATATTTGTGCTATTAAATAAATTAGCCAGTGGACAGTTTGACGTCATAGACGGTACAATAAACCGATCTACACTGATTAAATTTCACATAAAATTTAATAACCGATCACATTAAAAATTGCTTTTTCATATTTCATGTTGTTTATACGTCATCAGACTAATGATCTCTCTATGTTTTTATCCTTCAAATGGTCGAACATTAATAAACGTTGTGCCCTGTGATCATTCGTTTGTGTGCTTCATTATGGCTCACTAGTCAATCATAAACCGTTGATTTACTTGACCAAACATAATGATCTGCATTGTACGATCACTTGGTAGTTTCAATGCAACTTGATGAAACGATTAAAAACAATTTTACAATTGTAAGTTCGACCTTTTCCATTATTGGTTCTGTGTTATACTAAAACTGATATTTAGTTAGTTTATTTGCATTCGATGCATAAAACCTTCATTACAGTGAATTACATTCCATTTGGCTGTGAAGTGTTGAATATGAAATAGCCAACACGTTATTTAGTGTTTTATTTTCATTTTGAAACTCATCAATGTACAGTAAAAGAATTGTTAAATCCTCCTGAACTTGATCGGCTCATCAACAAATATTCAATTTAATTCTTTTACAATTTTGTTATGTATAATTCTGGTTTTCATATCGTCTAAATAAAGATTTTTTACTGGACCTTAATGGTACCAAACTATTAATATTTTCTTATTTCTCAGCTGCAGGACTGTATCTATAGCGAAACGAAAAGAAATGACGGTATAAAATTGTATATTAAATTAAACCGATTTATATGGCAAAATAAAAATAAAATCAACCAGTGGATCAGTCTTTTACCATTGACTCATTCAACAGTATGAAATGGAATTAAATAAAACTGATTTTCCTGTTTAACGATTATTAAGAGAGAAACGGTTACTGGATACTGCAGTTTTAATTTATATTGGACTCACCCGTTCATTGAGTCACAACGTTTAAGATGACACCGGAATGGTTAAATATTATATTCATTCCATTCTATACAGTAAAAGCATTAAGTTCTTCTGTTCTTTTGAAACCATAAATGGCAATAAAATTGTATCCCCCCAAACGAACTGAACGATGAAAGGAATGTACACATTATCGATGAGGACCAAAAAACTTTTGATTGCCAAATATTATCATTTTTACCAGCTTGGACCGGAATTGAATTCCAGTTACCAAAAAGAAATAAAATGAACATTAAAACTATGAACTCGCCACTCTTCTTATTTACCTGCCATAACGAGATTAACGAAAATACCTTAAGAGAAAAAAAATATTTTTTTTTATTCTTTAGTTAAATTAAACCAAAGAAAAATAAAAATTGAACTTTGAGAATCAAGTAAAAAAAACTGCCGAATAAAAGAGAACTACAACTTCTTACTTGATTATTTGTGTATTGAGATTATACATAATCAAGTTCCGCCTTCACCAAACTTAGAATGGTACAAATCTGTTGGTAAGAGAATAAAATGAATATAACGATTCTTTACTTTACGTGAAATTAAACATCAGCAACAACATCAATTCCATTAAATTGTATACACAAAACAACGGATAATGGTGAGTTTATTTTATTCGCGAATTTGATTTTTTATTTCATAAAAATACCTTAAACTTTACTAAAAATAAATGAACGAAATAATAAGAGAATATTGTTGAATATATTGAACATTGAATATGTGTATTGAGATTCTTATATGTTCTTATTCATATGCCATGTATCCCACACTGATGGTATGAAGAATTTCAACGATCAGTTTAAAGTTTTTTTATTCTGTATATTGTCCACATCCATACCAGTTTCTATTTGGCTATCAGTTGGATTCTGTTGAGTCAGAGAAGAGTCGAGTTTGAAGAGGATCAAAAATTGTGATACAAAGATGTAGAGAGAGTCTAGTAGGATTACCTGTACATATTGTAATTCACTATTAAAAATCAATGTGGTATGCAGGTAATACATGATGTATTGGAATGGAATGATTATTATTAAGGGATGCTCACTCAATTTTTACTATATCGTTACAATTGATCAATGTTATGGACTTTGATTTTATTCCCTACAGGTAAAATAAAATGTACAAAGCCAACAGGAGGTACTGATGAAGATTAAAAAAGAAATAAAAAATTCTGTATGGAAAGAAAGATTTCGGAATGAAAATAAACTGTAACCGTCGTGAACACCTTATTTATTTTACAGAATTCAACATTGATTCAATAGAACACCAGCTATACATTGCAATCCACTTTATGCATCATTCCATGATTTCCAGACTTCTTATGAAAATTTTAAAGAAAAAAAAATAGAAAACAGAAATACATAAAGAAAAGAGATTTATTTTTCTTTCTTTTGTTGATGAGGCGAAGGAGAGTTACAATATGGGAAGGAAAAAAAACATTCTATAATACACCAAGAGAATTTCTTAACGATCATTATTTCTGTTTACTGGCCTATCCCTTAGCCTTTTTTCAACCTTTAACAGATTCAGTTGCAATATAGAATTCAGGAGAGGAAAAAAAAACATTTACAGAAGAGACTCTTTCAATGGATCTTAGAACCATTGAAAATGTATTATCTTGAGCATGAAAGCGATTTTCCCGTCCATTTGAATGTGAGTTTCATTTTTATTATGAATCCCATTAGATTTTTTCTCGTAAGATCAATAAAATGTTGGCTGTATCAGACGATGATCAATTTATCATCGATCAAAGTGTTTGCCATGAACTTGAGCGTACGATTTTCAACATCAATCTAATTATTATATTTGAATTGCTCGTTTTATTAGACTCAAATCAGCAATGAATATTTCTAAGTAAAATGTAAGATAACAATAGGAATTTTTGCCATTTTCCGCCAAAATCATTTAATGGTATGATCAATTAAAGAGTTCATTTAACTTCTTATTCACTAATATATGAGTTTTCAATAAAACAAGAATATATAATAAAATTCCAATGCGTTATATACAAAATTATGCTAAAATGAAACCATTAAATGGTTAGTAATAGTTAAAAACTTTAAAATGGTTTATAAAAACATAACAATATACACAAATGTTTAATTTACCTGGAACTGACTAGTAAATAATAATCGAAATACCAAACTAAAGTTATGTGATTTCATTTTACCTTTATAATTCATTGCTCTTAGCATAAAAATGCTTAGTTATTTTCTGTATATTGAGTTTACTGAAAGTCTTTTTTTTCAATATTTTTACCTTCTAAATACATTGATACAGTGAACATATTTGGATACGATCATCAAATACAAATGAAACTTACCGGCATTGTATGTTTAATGAAGTGGCGGTTGAGTGGAATTTTTTTTTCTATATATATATATCCAAATAATATTATGTAGGAGATATGAATAGCATACATAGAAAAATCAATTTCATCGAGAAGAACCAGTAACTAACAGAGTTAAATTGAGTATATTTTACTTTACCTGGGATTCTTTGACTTGTTGATTGCCAATAAGAGGTTCAGTCTTGTGGAGTGTGGCGTCCGAGCAATATATCAGTCCATTGCTCTGTGAAATATTTTAGAGATATTTAAATTCTTATATTCATTTTATTGGTTTTTGTAATAAATAAAGTTCATTAGATAATTAGTAAAGTTTTTCCTATCGACTTCAATCGAAAGAGAAACATTTTATCAATATAAAGATAATTAATTTCAGTGAAAATTAAAATTTAGTATTTAGGAAGTTCAGTGATCTTTCAATAATTAAGAATATCCATTGATATTTTATTGCAATCACGATAGAAACAGAAATTATTTAAAACAATTGAAAGGAAATTAGTTTCTCGTTTTTCTATTTACTTTTCTTTTTTTTTTCAAAATTAAAAGTGTTAATCGTATACAACTTCTGGAAGTCATTCAATTTTAAAGGAAAAGAAACAATTAATTTCCATTTGGATGGATTTTCACTGTTCAGATCATAAATAACATTTCATAATACCAATTTCGCATAGTCTAAGAAATTTAAAGATTTAATTTCCTACAGTAATTAAAATAATACAACAAAAATTGTTATTAAACATCTTCTGGCTATGACAAATTGCAAGAAACTGTAAAAGAAAATTTAAATTATAAAAGAAAAAAAAAATTCCCATAACATTGCTATTACAATTAAATGTACATTATAATTGTCATGTTTTCCGAGTTTTAACTTAATTTTATTATTTCGATGGGTACAAATTCTTCATAAATATTTTATTTTTGTTTCAATCGTTCATACATTTAATGTGAGCTTACGTCGGAATGGCCGTTCTCCCATTAGGACGTGGTAAAAATTTAAATGATGAGAAGTTTTTAAACGCTTGACCGCGTGGTCATTCAAATTCGAATGAATAGTTTCGTTCCAGGCGTTCAACCAACCGAAAATATGTGTTTTCCCTAACACATATTTATTTTATTACTTAACTTCTTAATATATTTTCTTTTTTTTTTTTTGCTTCTTCAAATCTCATTGTATGAAATCTATACATTGAAGATTGCATAGCAAATTATTTAAATACCAGTCAAAAAACGTTCCCATATAAAGGAAAATATAGACTTTTCCGTATTCAAATTATTTAAGAATACACTTAAACTGGTATCGTAGGCGTTTTATAGTCCGTAAAATATACAATTAAGTTTTAAATAGACAAGAAAATATAGAAATAATAAAATTTGTATGAAAAATTTAACGCTTTTCAATGGATGCATAATTTATGTAAAACATTTATGAATTCAGTAATAGATAAACAGTTGTACAGTACCACATAAATGTGCGCATAATTTACCAATGACTGATTACACCATTCCAATTGAATGAATAAATGAAACGTATACATTCATTTATGAAGTGAAATTTCATTCGGTACACCTGTATACATTTTCGTTGATTATATACTATTAGTTTCAGTATTTTGTTAGATTACAACGTAAACATACCATCAAATTAATTAATAATCCATTTAATGAGTATTTGGTTCATATAACCTAATTGACTAATAGCCAAATGTAATATTAGAATTTCAAAAAAGATAAATGTTAACCAGCCGCTTCCAATTGAAATAATAGAAAATTCTAAAATGAAAAGCGTTTCATTGCGTATAGAATATTTTGAAATAATTTTAATTTTTCCTGTGCTGTTATCAATATGATATGATGCCAAGAAGATGACAAGTGTACATAAAAAATAAAATTATAAGTAAATTTTCAAATGTTTGATAATACACGTTACAGTACATAGACAAGACTTTGACTATTACGTTTATATTGATACCGTGTTTAAAATTGATTGTTTGCTATAAAAAGTAACAAAATATTTATGTAATCAATTTAAATACTTCGCCTTTTTCAATTACATTAAATTGATAATGTCACACAATTTAATGGTGTTGGTATGAAGCTACAGATACAACTTATAGATAGGAATGGGAACTGATATGCGTAATCGATTTACAGAAATGAGAGAAGTTTTAATCATGATATCCAATATTATGATGATAATTATTTTTGATTAAGTTATGACGATCATACAATTCTTTCAACAAATTTAATGTTTAATGTAAATACGTAAACTACACATTTGATTAATGCAATTAAAATAGTCATTTCTTATTTCATTATTATTCCATTAAAACGCCAGCGGGATTAAAGCATAACTCGTTCTCACGGAACCAAGTGAAGTCAAAAATTATGGTTTGGTATGTTGGGCACGATTTAGTTGCCGTTGTTATGAAGAAGGTGGGAACAAAAAGATGAAACTCACGTATTCTTTATAGCATTGGAAAGAGTTAAATACGATTGATCATCCATATAGACATTTTTGGCGTTCATTTTATGTTTTATAAAATATCGTTCTTTTTTTGTTGTTGTTGCTATTTTATTTTATTGTATTTCTATGGATTATCGGCGGTTGAAAACACATTTTGTTGTTTTAAATACAATAAAAAGTAAGAAATATATGCCACGTATTATGACGCATCCATCAACATCGGCGAATGAACAACTCTGGTTTTTTTTTATAATTTTAATGATTTTACTGGTCTTGGTTGAATGTTAAATTCGGCTTCATATAACGTGTAACAGACATACGATAACGCACACAAGAGACCTTGTCGAAACGTGGCAATTTTTTTTATTAACTTTCAATTCAGCTGAATTGACTCTCTGTATTCATGTTGCCACGGATCATTGACAAAATACATGTAGTTTACTTTAAAACTGTTACCAGAAGACTGATCACTGATTGTTTAATTTCTTTGAGATCCTAAAACGAAAACTCAAAATGAACTTTGTATTAATTTTTTTATAAACATTTACTATTTTGTTGTATACAGTGAGTAAGATAGTGTCATAAATGGAGTTCCGGTGGATTTTCCCCAAGCAGTTTTATACTAGGGCTATAGTTGTCTTTGGTTATCTAGCTGTATGAGTTTATATAACGTCATAAAGCTAGCTTACCGAAGTTAATATTGGTCCTATTCAACAGATCATCATTTAATCATCCAAATCTTAAAAGAAAATTCTAATTATATTATCAAATAATAAAATGTTCACTTAGAAAAAATAAAATACTCGTTGTTTTAATTACTCATTTTACGTTTTGAAAAAAATTTATTTATAGACTTTCTCTCTAATAGGTTTTTATCAAAAACAATCTTTATAAATTATCTATCTACATATAGAACTAGAAATTATACAATTTATTATTTTCTTTTTTCAATTACTAAATGTCGGTATTATGTACTGTATTATTATGTACCGATAGCAAACACTATCTAATAAATGCTTCACAATATATAAAACGTATTGTAAAAATTAATTCACAGAATGGAAATCATTGTGACTGCATTAACCTACCTGCAACCATCTACTATGATCCTCTATTACTTCATATTGATTCTTATAAGGAATTAATTTTAAAGAAATTCCTGCATCTTTCATTAAATGTTTTATAGGTACGCTCTTTGATTATATCCTCCACGTTCAGTTCAGACTGCAGTAAGCGTAACTAAAACAATAAAAGCAAAGGAAAAGAAAATTAATTATTATTTACAGCTTCAGCATTGCAATTTTCCGCAAATCAATTCGAATTAGCAGTTTACCTTTCTTTGTTCCGATTTGAATGACTTGTCCAAAGATATATCATCACGATTATTGTCTCGAACCGTTTTCAATTCTTTAACTGATTTTGCTGCCACCAATATACAACTCTTGATCGCATCCTCACGTTGTTTGTGCGCTCTCTGTAATTGACTGTACAAATCATGGCATGTAGTCACGGCATTCACCTGTCCTTTGAATGATTCTGTGGGAATTGACGTGTTTAGCGCATAAATTATTTTATCATCCAAATCCCGCATCTTCTTAAGCGAATCCTATAATTAATATATATAATCAAAATGTAATTAATCAGAATCATAATTGTAAGAGTGAGGAAGAAAATGTAGCAGTAATAATCTCCTTTGCAATTCCAATTACCATACAATCGGTCTGATCGAAATGAATGATTATTTTTGGGAAACTGTATCTTTAGGATTAAATAAATGAAATATTCTCAACTATTTTGTGTTGGTTATCGAATCCATAAGTGCTAATGTCTTATCATTGAGTACTTGTGTCCTATAATCCGAACAGAAATGTAATCATGATGCAAAGTAAACTTATTTTAGTTAAGCAGTGATAGCATTTATTTTCTCAGACGAATGTTACCACTTTTTTATTTAATTATCAAGCCATCCCTAAAATTTAAATGTTATGTAAAAATTAAGTGTTAGGAACATTTATTACTTCATGAGTTATGCAAATCAAACCAGATACAGTGTCCCTATATAACATTAAAGTTGCAGTTTCCCAAAATAGTCAACATTTCTTTGATTCAAGTCCAATTGTTCAACACGTTCGGTATTCACCGGTTCTTCAAATTTCGCAAGAATTCTATCTAAATACACCGTATTCTCACCTGGAACTCCATGAAATCGGTACACTGATATTTAATATCCATACCCTATTACGAAATTGTATATTATTGCACTAAAAATTGATTCAATTTAATTTCTGAGATTAATATTTCTTTCGGAACAATATTTGGATTTGTTGTTAAAATTTGTTGTGGTTATGTCTGCATAGTAATGTAGTCTTCACCTCTTTGGCCATATGATTGCGAATTCCGATTATAAACATTTCTTTAACATAACCTCCAAGTTGCGGGTGAAGAGTAAAATCAGAATCAGAAGCTACGCTTATGCATAAGATTTTTCCAGTCATTTACTGCAATCGTTTAAAAAAGAATCAATCTGGGCCAAGATCACAATGAGACTATGATTTTTACTGTAAATTATTAAATCTATGATTTTTACATACATAATATTACCGCCAGTGGAAGAACTCTTCTGCTCTTCTGTGGAATCTGATTACGTCTTAAAAAAAATCACAATGATATTTAATTTAAGGCCTTAATTTAATCATTGATTTGCAGTGCATAAATTTTATGTAAAGATCACAATGAATCCATTGGAAATCATTGATGGAAAAAGGCAATATATTATTTCGAATCGATATATGCCTTTACCTCTCATTTGTTCTCAATGAAATATATATACGAAGAATTTTTTTCAATGAATTTTTTCCACCTCGTATCAGTATACTGGGCGTTCAATGCGTTTATGCAATTCAGGCAATTTCACAATATTAATTATAATGCGGGATAGACCGTTGATTACAGGATTCTGA
>JXOR01000722.1:35025-94149 GCA_001014335.1 Coboldia fuscipes | reverse complement strand
CTGCTATTGTAATTTGTATGGAATCTTAGTTCGTTNACGGATTATAACAGTATGATTTAATATGGAACCAGTGGTCGCGGGTTCGTTCCTTGTTGGCTCCACACATTTTTTCATATATATTTCAACAATTGTTGGATTTCTTTGTCCAATTGCTAATTACTTTGGCCTCACTGCTATTGTAATTTGTATGGAATCTTAGTTAGTTCAGTGAAGTAACGTCATATTAGCGTTCACCCTAAATGTATGAAAAAGCCGAAGTTTTCGGCCTCAATTGTGAATAAAAAATATAACTTGAAACGATGATTTTTATTACTAAAGTATTTACATGCCACAAGTGGAATAACAAGATTCGCTAAATAATAGTCTCGTCTTTTTTCTGTGTATGCTCTTAGCGTGTGTCTGATGTTGAATATTATTCGACTTTGTTTTAGCTAGAGAGTGGGGCAATTATTAATGTGACAATAAAAAATTAAGTAAACGAAGTGCAAGGAATTTTTTTATTTAAAAAAAAATGAAGATAACCGAGATTAAAAATAAATAATGTTTATGTATTGAATAATATATTAGAGCAAAATTAAATCAAATGATTTTGATAGAGACCGGATTATAAATTGATGGGTGCCCTCCCAATGACGTAGTTAGAATAATTAGTTGATGTGTGTCTGGACAACAAATTAGTTATTGGATGGAGATTCGTATTAAATAACAAAACAACGAATAAAAAAATCCCCCTAGAAGCGATTGATTGAAATTTGAAATGGAAAACTGTTTATTTGTTGTTGATTTTTTAAGACTTTTTTTATATTGAATAATACATAGAAATAATGCGCATTTTGGCAAGTAATTTAGTGAATAGGAAAATGTGTTGTTGATTTTGAAGAATCAATCAATTAAGATGTAATTCTTATTCCATTGGGTATTCTAATATTCAACTTTGCTTTTAACTGCAAAGTAATGAATATATTAGTATAGACTAGTTATCAGATAAAAGACAAGAGACTAAGTATTTTATTAACGTGTATGTACATATTTATGTGATATCATGTAGGATCACATATATTTAATTTGAAATTCTTTTGATTATCTATCATATTATGGTACATGTGTGTGAATTAAATTAACGAACATTAATGATATGTTTATATGTTACATTATTTATCATATGTATATAAATTATTTATTGTATATTAAACTTATAATAATTAATGTGGAGATTTGTTGAGTTGAAGTCCATTCTGGTGTGTATGTTGTGGATTGCAAAAGGGGACGATAATGAAGCAAAGAAATTCTCATTCTTTTGGATATGTTTCACCTTACCATTAAATAATGTTGCCATTGATTAAATGTAGATCGTAATTATGATGGGGTCTGATGAGCCACATAGTGTGTTAGTTTACCTTTGCAATGTGATTTTGTTTATCATCATTTATATTCCACTGTAAACTAATCAAGAATGGATGCAACATTGCAATCATTAACAATGTAGACATTCGACCTTTCATAGAAGTTCAGCTGTTTGAGATTTTTTGTTTAACTTTTCTCAAGTGTTTGAGGTTTAGTGAGTTTGTTTCATAAGATATTCTTTTGGTCTACGTTTCAAAAAACACACTCCAAACATGAAAAGAATTTATAAGTAATCGTTGATTTAATCGTAATTATTGGTGAACTTTTCAAATGACTTTGTGCATGTGATATTCATAAATGTTATATGAATTTTGTGTCAGAAAAAGTCTCTTAGAAAAAATTAAAATGAACCAAAATGGATAGTATTTATTAGAATTGAAATAAATAGTTTAAAATGTTCAAACCATATAAGACAATGTGTTTTGGCGTTAAGCATGATAAAAGTGTAGTTTAGTTGATTCTTACTTTTTATAGGCACAATCAATGTGTGTGGAGTGAGTGAGAAAGAGAAGGAAACATAAAAATTTATGTTGGTAGTTAATTAAAAAACTTGTACGATAGTGGCTTTTTTTTTTAGATAAACTGGATTTTTATTTTTATTGGTTCGCAATCAGTTGTGTTTTATATAACTTCTATTTGTATGTCTGATTTTTGTTTCGCCGTTTAAAAGTTATCGCATGATTTTTTAAAATTATAATGTAGACCAGAGAATATATAGTCAGAGTAATAATATCAAAAAAATTATACGTATTAATGTATTGTTCTTAAGTAGTTTTAGCGATCGCTAATGAATAATGGTGGTTCATATTGAAATTAAATATTAAAATTAATACATTGAATACAAATTGTTGTAATATACAAGTTGATATTTATGGAGGATTAAAAAGAAATTAATTAGAATTCTTCTCGGTTGAATTTAATATGTGTCACTTATTTTATCAGTTATAAATTAGACTGTGTAAGATGATTTCGAATTCAATAGCGCCACGTATGTTATACAAAACCTGAGACAACTTGAGTTCGACTTAATTTTTTGAAACCAAAAAATGATCGAAAGATACATAAATATTTTTTATTTCGTAAAAAATGTTTTTATTACAGCATAAAGATTATAGCATATTTGCAATGGCCCAAATTTTTAATTATCGCAATATATGAGCATATTGGGACCAGAGGGATAATCCATGCAGATATACATAATTATTAAACGGTTGAATGTAAATTTAAAACATTATGAATTTAATTAAACAATTGAAAATAGAATTGATTAATGTTTGCAGGTTAGATTGAAGCAATTTTTTTTTATTTTTCTCCTTGTCGTGTGGTATCTCCGTGTACTGCGTTACTGATAAAGGAACAAGTGATTCGCAACTTGATTTCAATTGTCTCTAGTACACAGTTGCGCATGCAACGTTATTTTTTACACATCAATATATCAATCATATGTGTTGTTCAAATACACGAGCAACACCAACCATTTAAATCGTTTAATTACAAATAAAATTTTTTTCTATCATTGGGCTGGTAGATTAACCGAACACACACTACAATATTATGAATTCTGTCTATTAAATATCAATATTCTAATGTATTCATATGTTTCTCATATATTTCTCTATTCTTATATATAAATGAGAAATGGACACGAAATTGAGTAGCAAACGAATATACGAATATAAATATTAGACTTAAAAAATAAAGTAAACTACACTTTATAACACTTTTTCTCTAATAAGTAGCCGTCATAAGTTGTTGGCTATAGTTAGTATAGGTGTCGGGGCCTCAACTGTTGTTCGTATACATAATTTAATAAAAATATAAAAATACATATGAGAAAGTTAACGGTGCCAAATATTTAGGCCACGGAACCTCTTTGACGGATAAATATGGTTATAATTTTAATTATTTATGTACATCATCTTTTCGATTACAAACGTTTCTGTCTCTTCTGTATATATGCACAAATTAATGTATGTGTGGATTCACCTGAAATAATTAATAAACAGTAATCTAAGAGATTTTTGTTTCTTTATTTTTGAGGGAGTCTCCAATGAGTTGATCATATACTATAAATTAAACTAATAAAAAGCGGATAAACTAAATGAAAATTATAACTAATAATGAACAAGCAAATGAATCTATGAAGTTGTATTCTCGATTATTTATGATGTAGAGAAGTAAAAAAGAAAAACGTTAAATATAGCGGTGGATCTTCTCTTCTGCTGATGTTTTAGAGAAAAAAAAAACAATAAAATGCGGTCAATACTAAAACTGATCATCGTATTATTTCTTTTCTTAAGATTATTTTAATTATTTCCAAAAAAATGTATTGGGAGAATTTAAAATTATTTTTAATTTTTTTCTTTCTTTGATATATTGATGATATCAAGTTTTGTCTCTTAAAATTTAAATAAATATAAATGAGTGTGATTGAAGTACCCAATGGAGTAACCAAAGAGTTAATGGAAAACCAGTTGAACAGAATTAAATACAGTTTGGTTTTCTCAATAATATTCTGTTGATTTTCAATGAAGGAAATTTAATATCAAAATGAATGATGGTGGATACAGCTTTGTATTTCTCTGAATGATTTGTTCTCCTATTTTTGTTTTAATTTTTATGGTATCAAAATAATTAGGAAAAAGTAACACAGTCAAGTAATGGAGTTAAACACGGTTTATTAAATATAAAAACTTTTGTATAATTCAGTAACTTTTGTATAATTGCTGATGTATATAGTAAATTACCAAATAATTATAATCAGTACAAGTTTTGGCAGTAAAGAAACATTCGGAATACAGTGAATACCATAATTCAATTGTTATATATGAAGTATATAAAAAGATTGCCAATTAATTAGGTTGTTGCTACTGTATATCCATTTCCATATTTTCATTGTTTCTCATACACTACTACACTTAATGAGTAGTTTTACTTGATATTTAAAATAAATTTTTAGGGAAAAGTGAATTGACTTACGATCTCGCGGAATTTATTTGGTCAGATAATTTAATATCGGTGGATTTGATAATGCACTTAGGTAGGAAGTATGTATCTTGCTTGATCATATAATAAAACTTTGTTGTACGTTGAATCCAAAGAAAATTGAAACGATACGTGAGAGGGAAAAAGTGTTTTTTTCTCTGATATTTGAAAACGACTATCATTTCCGGCATATCATTTTGGTATCTATACGTAATCGAGAAACGTAAATGGTTGTCTTTAGGTTTTGTAATTTGTGATAGTTTTTCTTCTATGTGTGATAAAAACAAGCTCAACAATAATTTTGTATTTTTTTATATTTAAAATAATTTTCTTTTTTTTTTATTTATGACCTATAGATTTCATATCGTTTAAATTGGTTATTATTGTTAATCGTTCAAAGTGAATTAATATTATTGTGTTGTAACTGAGAAACGAAAAAGAAAAATAGTAATAAAATGCAATTTATTTTTATAGTGAATTTTATTGAACCTAAGCTGGGTAACATGAGATATTATGTTCCTATATGCAGTTTGTAGTGATAATTTATGAAATCGGGTTGAGATATTAAAATATTCGTATTTTACTAGATTATTGAATTCATGAATTTTTGTTTCGTATAAAATTGGAATTGAAATTTCCTGATTTTTAAACTCTCCGCAGATTAGCTAAATTCGTAATCGTCCTGATCAGTTTTATGTTTCAAATATTAATGAACAGCCCAACGATCGATTCGAATTGCAAATTTTTGTTTGTTTGTGACTTTTGTAAATCATATGAATCATTTGGCCTAAAAGTTAATATTACAATTTATTTATTTTCGTTCAATTTCCAATTATCATATATCACCCGTGTCCGAATAAAAGAGAGACAGATAGGCAGTATAATAAGATTTAAAAAAATTATTTTCCTGTAGTGAGTTTATATTGTTATTCACCTTGCCAGGTGTGTACTCTTCATGATGTGTGGCTGTCACACTTGCAGCCACAGTTAATTTGTAATAACATATGATCTTTCTGACAGTGTTCTGTATGTTAGCAGTTGAGGTAGAATGGTATTATTATATAAAAAGTTTTAAAATGGGTTCAGTATTTCATCAATTTTTTTATACATCATATAATGAATAATAGAATCGAGTCTTTAGGTTTTAGTTGTGAAATTGTTAGATACGATTCAGGTTGTATTTTGTAAGTTTTATAAATTGTTCTTTGATCGTTCTTTAATATTGAATAGTTTTTGTGGACAAGGTGTATTTGTTCAAATATTAAAATTCTTGTGTCATATCTTTATAGTCTCTGAAAATTAATAATAACCATTCAAGAAAAAAAATGAAAATAATGTGAAACATCTGTTCTTTTTCACCGATTTGTGGCTCTTTTTTACCTGTTGTTGATTTGAGTTTTCATTTGATAAGAGATTGTACAGATTCCAATACAAGTTTTGCGTTGTTCTCTGGAACCATTTGATTTAAACAACAGCTAAGCATCCTTTCACACTAAATGCTTGTATATGCGTTCAGTATTTCGGTTATTATTATTGGTTTTTGAATGATTTAAAGTAAAACTCAAACGAACTTAAATGAATAAATACTTGTTGTGACAAAACTAATATTTCTATTCAAAAACAACCGGACAATTTAAATCGAATGGTTAATAGTGTATTCATATTGGAGAATGACCATTGCTTATTGTTGTATAATTGTTAATGTATTCAAAATTTATTGTTTTTAATTTAAACCGTAAATTAGTTATAATAAATTAATATATGAATTGAGAAGTTTAAAATGATAAATTTAAGCAATCGAAAAATTTAAGGACCCAATCTAATTATTTTGATGGAAATTGATATGAAAAAGATTCATTTTTTTAATGATTAACTTTCTTACTATAGAAACAATAATATTCACATTGAAACTTTAATGCGATAATGTCATAACATATAAAATTATTTTGATATTAAAAGTTAAAAGCACGATTTTAGTATTCAATTTAAAAAAATCAATGTCTTTAATACCTCAAAATTGACGATGAAGTGTTTATATTCAGAATGTATATTCTAGATTATTATAAAGTAACAACTTTAAAACGAAAAAAAAAACACACAGAATTAAATGAAAAAAAAACTTGTTTGCTTGATGACCTTTAAGGTGTTCATATCCATATAAATTATAATCAGAGCGACTTGTAGACGACAGAAGCGAAACTGTTTTGTTTCTTTGTTACTGTATTATACTCATTTATGTTGTTGTGTTGCCTCTGTTGGTATAATATTCAGATCATCTCTCACCTCTACAACCAATCGAATTTGGTAAACGCTAAACTTGATTTAATACAGTTTAACAATGAATATTAATTTTTATTTGATAAACATCATCACTGATCTTTCTTCTGTGAGATAAAATTAAACGGAAATAATTCTTATTCTTCAGTTTAATAGATTTACCATTAATAATGAACAACAAATATGTATATGTTGTTTTATACTGATTATATCCATACTATTTTCCCTAATTAAATTGATATGATTTAAACATTCGAATAGAAATTTTAGTTGGTATTCAGTTTTAAAATAATTTTTTTATTGTTTCTTTTTCTTCGGTTAACATTGATTTTTCTTCGTCTTATTCAGCAAAAAAAAAAATAGTAATTGCAAATAATAAGAATTAAAATAAATAATTAAATATTTTCATTAAATTTGGAATGTGTGTTATGTCGTTGGTTGAAGGTAAACGGTTTACTCTTGAGTTCTCTATCCACTTGTCTATAATATAATCATTAGAAGAAATGTACAGTAAATGCTGATGTTGCGATCGTATGCAGAATACACATTTCATCAACATAGACGATGACATATTTTGATTTTCATTGTTGCGACATATTAGTTAATAAATGTTGTATATATAAGACATTTATATTTTTTTTATTTTCGTACATAAAAAAACTCTGGGATGATCGTTTGATGTTTATCAAAATTATAATAAAACAAGAAGTCTACCAGAACAATAATTTATATCTTTTCCATTAGCACTATTCACAAATAGTATTATGATGCATACTGATATTTTAATACTTTTTGATTGGTTTGTTAGTAATTGGTAGCAACTTCTATAGAAAAAATGAACCATTTCATGGTCACTGTTTATGATTGTAACGTTTGTTTAAAAAATCTCTTGTTATTTGGCCCTTTTCTCTATTTAGAATATATACAATAAAATCATAGTGTGCAATCATGTTATTTATTTAAAAGTACATAAATAAGCAACTTATCTTATCATTCAACTATCAACGTTGAAATGGATAAGAATTGAAATTATCAATTTTAATTATAATTAACGAACAAAAAAGTGTAGGTAATTGAGTCCAATCACACGTGATATCAGAAGATTATCTATCAATTGAGTTTTTTATAATTTATTTTGCTGTTTTATTGAATATTGTTTGGTCAAGTTGTAGTCAATTATTATTTTCAATTTCAATTAAATTTAAAAGTACTTGATCTCTCGTAACATGATACATACTTAGACTGTTTATTTTATATAGAATATATAAGAAGTCTATTGTATAATCTTTGATCTGTAAATGTTGCATTTCAATTCAATTGATTTTAATTTTAATTTTTGTTATTTTAACAATTGGATTCAAATCAGTTTGTGACCAGTAATTCTATAAATAAAAAAAACATTTTGCTTTGGAAATGACAGCAATCAATCTTCAGTGTGAATCATAATGAAATGATTACTGAATCATATTTAATCCTAACCTTTAGTGTTAAATAAATTCAAAGATTTTGAATGGAATAAATGCAAATGTTTGCAAAAATATAAATTATTTGAAGAAATTAAGAACGTTGAGTCTTCGTACTTTCTGATTGATTATTGATATTAATGTAATGATGATGAAACACTAATGGTTATCGTAAAAACACATACCCATTCTTTATGCAATTAAATTACAATTTCAATTGTGCAGATTGGCAATTTATAAAAAACAAAACAAAAATCACTTGCTAACCAATCGAATTGAAACATTTATATTACGATTAATTCATATAAATTGAGTGCGAGATAGTGTTCTTAAATGTATGTACTTTCACACTCTAATATTGAATTGGTCGAATAAAATTTTCCATACTTATCATGCTAACAAGCTAACAATGACATGAAAGCATGAACGATAGGAATTAAAGTATGTGATTTGTATCGGTTAATACTGACAGTGTATTTCTGGAATTTATTCTATTCCTTGTACTTACATTTAATAAACAGACAGTCTTATCAAATATCCAATTGCGGAATCTAATTTATTTATGCTACATAACGCAAATAATGTTTCATTTTAAATAAAATTAATTTTTAATTACAATGTGTAATATCGAGATCAGTAATCGATGATGTAAAAACTCGATTGTAAAACGAGAGAATTTTAAAATGTTTTAGAAAATTATGTTGTGTTGTCTTACAGCATACAATTGTTATTTGTATCATTCAACCTTCATTTGGAATATAAGATCATATATAAAAAACTGTTCTTGTTATCCATTTATACTTTAACTGTATATGTGTACTGCATAAAATTTATAAAATGGAAAATAATTGAACGCAATCCCCATATAAAATACAATCGACCAAAAAAAAAAAAAAACTGAAAAGAGAAGTTGAATTCTCTTGTGTAGTTTAATATTATAAATGAAAAAATAAAATTATATAAAAGACTCGATGTTTTAAACGAAAGATTAAATTGTATTTTTCCCCTGACCCAGATTATAATACTACATTTATACGTATTACTTTTATGTATAATTTTATTTCTGTAAATAACTGAAAACAAAAATAATGAGTTTGTCACATTTTAATACGCTAGTTAATTCACTGCAGATAGCTTGATAAATAATAACAATAAATGCAACAAGAGGATGAATCTTAAAAATCTTAAGAGTGTTATAGATTGTGTCTTATAATTAATCCTCGTTCAATTTTGGATATATTATGATTCGCTGGAATTTAATTGTAATACATTTTAGCTAATTACATACACAACAGATAATCAAATAAACCGCGCTTAATTGGATTACATAAAAAATCTGTTGTATATCGATTGATTCGAATATAAACTGTATTTGTGTGGTTCTCTTTAAAAGCACTAAATATCTCTGGTGTGTTTTTAGAAAGTTTTTGCTTGGTTTTTTTTTTCTTATTTATTAAATTCATTTTGGTCAAGTGAGTACATATCGTTTAACTACACATAAAAAACGGAAATATGTATATCAATTATAATTTTACATGTGAAATTGATTTCTGTTGTTGTCAACTACATAGAAAATTCCTCATTAAGTAATAGAAATTAAACTTTGTTTCTTTTTTGTGGTTTTTCATTTGGTTAATTCTAAAACGATGACGATTGCCAAATTTAAAAACAGTATATGCAATGAACATACATAGTTGCTGATTTGTTAGAAATGCATTCAAATATTTTATAATTATAGGATTGTAGATATTGTATAAATCAATGTATTACTAATTGTATAAATCAATGTGTGTTTTGAATAGTTTTTCTTTCATATTCAAATTACTAATGAATTATTTGTGGGTTTGTGGCAATATTAAAACTGAAACTAAACAATTGGTCATCCACCATACCCCGTAATGTAACTAAATGGTATACAAATCGCGTATTTTAATAGAAAGTGAAATTAATGAAATGGACATTTTGATATCTCTCTATTAAACATGTACATTTAAACTTTGCATATGTATAAATATTTTCTTATTTTAATATATCATTAAAAAGTTAATTCAAATTTAGAAATGATTTTAAAATATATATTCTGAGGATGGTGTATAAGACAAATGAGAATCACATCCGAAATGAATTTATAATTGTAGCATAACATTAAAATTGGTTTTAATCGATAAATTTTTCATTTGAAGTTTATTTATGATGTCTGGTTAATAAGCAAATTTTGTTTATAATTTGTGAATTTTAAAAATTTATTATAAAGTTTCGGTTGGTATAATTGTTTCAATAATACAAAATAATGTAATTATATAGTGTCTATTTAGCGAAATAAAGTTTCCAATTCATTAGAAGTTAGAAGGTGAGCCCAACATTTGATCATATTGAATGAATACTCAATAATCGTTTAAATGTTAAACTACTTCAAATTTCATTGCAATGAAACAATTGTTTGCATGTGTGATGCGCTTTTGTAATCAAATCTTATTGAGAACCGCTACGAATAGAAACAACCTTCCCCATATATGTATAAATGTATGCCACTGTTGTTCGACACTTAAGTCCATCTCTATCCATTGGTTATACTAAACGTTTGTAGTTATGGTTCAGTTTTTCTTGTATTAAATATTTACTTTCAGTTAGAATTCTTTATTTTCATATAAAATTTCCGAGACAATTTTTTGTTCTAAAGAAAATAACTTTTATTATCGGTTATTTGATTTGTGATATTAGAGAGTGATAAAAAGTTCGCCAAACAATTGAGTAAAATTTTAAATTTCATGCTGTTGTTCATTGCAGAATTATAAATAATCGATGAAATTACACGTAAATCCACAAATGAGTCATCCAATGATTATGTGAAGTCCGATGATTAATAGTATTGTTATGTTTCTCTATTTTATTACCATAGATGAAATTATTTATTTATTTTTTTCGTCAACTTATTTAATACTGGTATTGCGTTATGATTTCTAATTAATTGAAATTAAAGTAAGTTGTGTATTATCTGATATTTCTAATAAATTCAAGATGTTTTTTTCTTAATCTCTCATTGAGTCTCGTAAACAAATTATTTTAAAGTTTGTCAATAAACATGTGCTTTTCGTCGATGTATTAAGAAGTTGTAACAAATATTGTCAATTAATTAGCGGAATGTAAAATGTAAAATCGGAATTATGTTAATAAAATACCACAAAAATCTAAATACTAAAAACCGTAAAAGAGTGAACTAAAACAAAATAGAAAACTATTAACAATTTAATACTAGAAATGTGTTTCATTACCTCCCACCTGCGTTCTCGCTCTTAACTCTACATCGTATATATTTAAAAAAATATATTTAGTTTGTATTATGTTTCACAAGAGAAGTTAAAGTATTTACAACTTTTTAGTAAGTCGGTTTATTATAACGCTGCACAGAAATGGCATACATGCCAAATGACCTTGTTATATCATCCAAGATGTATTATGTTTAAGTATGCGATGAGTATATACCTGATATACGGTTTGAGTGTGTTTATGTATGGGTAACAGAGTTTATTAAATGAACATAATATATGTGAAACGCAAAAGAATGATATGTTACCTGGTTTGCCGGTAAATAATGTTGCTATAGTTCTGTACTCTTTTTTATTATTATCAATTGTTGCTTCATATTATTTTTGCTGATATTGTGTATTACAATGTGAAAAAAAAATAGAAAAAACAATCAGCAACTACATTCGAGTTTTCTTTTCGAAAACATTTACTTGAATATTTATAGCATAAAAATTTAAATATTATACAATTAATTTTCTATATAAATAGTGAGTACCCAGAGATTTTCATATTTTTCTTTATACTATCAAGAATTATTAGATGAGGATAAAAGTTAAACTTATGATTTGTATTCCACCGATGAAAAATAGTTGATATTTAATAAATGATTAAAAACAGGTGAATATTAATTATATCGCGTATAACTAATATTTCATTGAATAAATGTCAATCGAATTTGTTAAGTGGAAATATATCCCATTATGTAATGGATTACACAGAATAAAGGAAATGAATTAGAAAATTACATGAAATCAATGAAAATATCAAATAAAATCATTAATGAAAATCAAATGAATTTTTGCCTCCCATATGACGTCACTAATTGAATACATAATTATTTAACTATATTGTATGGATCACATTGAAATCTATGCATCTTATTGACCTTTCTTATCAGCTGTATGTCCATACATACAGACTATGTTGAATCCCCAGCCAACTTTAATAACTAAAATATGTTCTCTTATTTATATCATACTCTTACATTTAAATATTTTGTCTTATACATAATATTTTGTTTGACTATTATTTGATATTCTGGAATTGTATTTTGGAGAAGCTAAAAAAATTCAAGTTGTATTTCACAATTATAATTTAATTCATGGCTCAACAGTTTCGTTGAATTTTTATATATTTTTTTCGTTTAATAGAATTGGAAACTAATCAACACAAAAATTCGAACAATATTTATTAGTTGTTTTTATGTAATCTTTTGTGGTTTTAGCTCTTAGTATATAAGAGAATAGATAATACACGGGCACTCAAAATTTTGTATTGTTTTTAAAAATTAATTGGTAATTTACAATCGCACACGAACCTCAAAATGTCGACTTAAAGTCGACTGCAAATTTGGTACAATCGCACAAATAAATTAATCGAAAAATTATTAAACAATTTTTTATATGAAGACAAAGTTGTGTTGAAATAGGTGGCGAAAAGACGTCAGTGTTTTTGATAATGTTTATATAAGTTACTATGAATTTCATATGCCTATCGGTTTGTCTGATTGAAGACTCTCAAAATGTTTTAAAAAGTCACCAGTTAATCGTAAACTTTATACGTCTTGTAATCAAATGGAATAAATTTTAATGTTGGTCAGTTTATAATGAATCGATTAGTTTTTTTTAGATGGAATACCAAACTGGACAGGTTCTCTGTGGCACCCCGATAAAAGATTAATTATCGATGTATTCAATAAGACAAAGAGCTTTTGAGAAAAATAAAAATCCGTTTATGTGTTTCATTTCGATTTAAGCTCTCCTCTATATTGGGTGTGCTCTGGAACTCAAAGAATTGTGAATAACAATTTGAATAAAAGTTTGTGATATATCACAGTTTAAATTATAGTCTGACTGCTATAATGCCAATCATAGATGTTTCCAAGTAAGATCTATGTTTCTCTTACTCTATCTTTATCTATTGGTTTTCCAAATAGGGAAGAAACAAAGTAATATTAATTGGGTCTCATGTATTACATGGTTTGTTCCAAAAGGGAATTTCTTGACCCTTCAATAGCTTATAAGGTTATTTTTACCAACGTGACCCAACATATTTTTAAGATTTCTTGTCCTTGAATATTATTCTTCAATTGTTGATCCATGGAAATGGATTTTACCTGTTTATATACAATTTTTATTGCTATTTAACTGATTTAATATATAATTGTTTTTTTTTTTGTAGGCGAAATCAAATGCAGCTACCATTCAATTTGAGAGAAATGAAGGGGTAAGTTTGTGTTTAATCTTAATCACGTTATTTTAATGGACCATTTTTATCGTTTGCACCACATCTGCATTAAATTATAATACAATTTATCATGTTTTTATCATTCAGAATGCAGGATGCTATTATATTAAAATTTCACGTTTAAATTATGCTGAGATTTATTGTTTTTAATCTTTCCAACATTCCAAAGACTTCAAAATAAATACCGATGAGTGACGAAAAATTGATCGAATATAAAATCTCAGAGTGAAAAGAATGAGAAATTGAATTACTAATATACACATGATATTATCAGTAACAATAATTTTTCATGTACGCAAATATGTTAGTGACTTTAATTCCCTTTTACGTCAATGAGAGTCGATCTTGGTACTATAACTGAGAGAGTCACTAATAATATGTGTGTTGGTTGCTATTTATGTTGCTCTCCCCCATAAAATTTATTATGATTTTTCCCACATGCACATTCCAATCGCGGTATTCAAATTAAATTGATTTGGCGCACTCTGTCATATTTTTTTACTAAAAATTTTATCCTGAAGCAACCAATGAAATTACTATTTTAATTCTCTTAAGCATAATCCAACAATATATTTACGTAAACTGAATTACGCAATTATTGCAGTACAAAAACCAAGGATACAGCTTGTAAAATTTATTGCACATGAGATTACGGTATAATAATTTTCTATTATGTATCAATGTTGCACAGCAACGAATAATTTGATGTGATTTTTTATCCTTTCCTCACCATATTGTCAATGAATGGATAATCATGTGAAAATAAATTGTCTGGCAGGAAACATAAATGGTTTACATGAAAATGTATGTCGTCATTTAAGAGGGTGATATTTTCCTAGAAAAGTCAAGAAGCCAACCTCATCATTTAAATTATAAGAAGGCGTTTACTTTAACCAAAAAAAAAAAATCATAATGAAATATTACAATCTGACTTTATTATTTTCTTAAATTGTTGGTTATACGAAACATAAGAAAGAATGTCATAGAGGGAAAAATTTCATTGAGAAAAATTCATTATGATTTAGGCCCCGACATAATTTACTTTATTTTTGTGATGTGGAAAATAAATTTTTTTGCGAATTGCGCGTCATATTGCCCACAAAACAACCGGGTGGAAAGGTACACCACCAGAAAACCCCCCTGTTGAGAAGGGTATCTATTTTTTTTGCCACGTTATTTTCTTTCGAGTCACACGTATTGAATATTAAGAGTTTATTGTATAGATATTGTGTGGGTGCGGGTGACCCAACCAAATACACAAAAAAAACTTAGTCAACAAAAGAAAGAAATATTTCTTTACTCAACGAATCTATTTATAGAGTGACTGTGTCTGTATAACAGCCGCATCCAAAATAAAATTAGAATAATTTAATTCATTAGCAACTGAATTATTGAATTGTTTCTCTTATTATTTGAATGCTATTTTTGGAGATTTCAATAATAATATTGAATGCTTATCTTTTAGCTTTTTTATTATTCCTACGGGTTTGCACTGTTGTTTCTTTTATTCGTATAAATTTAACTGTTTAAGTATATCGAATGATATATTCCCAATACTTCTTGTTAATGAGATGAACAGTGATAAATATAAAAATGTCTTTGTTTGTTTGTATTTGTTTAATACAATTAGAAAATCCTAATTTCTAAATGATAAATCAAAAAAGTAAATGATTAAAAAAAAATTAGCAATCAATTCATCATAATCATATCAGTTTTGATAATCATTTGATTCTAAAGTTATAGTGATAGAAAATTTTTGTTATAAGAAATGAAAACAAAAATGATTTCCAACATTTTTATACTGATATATTTGCTTTCAAAACTTTCCCAAATGATTTTAACAATTTCAATAAAAAATATCATCCGGACCATGGATTCTTTTGATTTTAATATTCTTTTTTTTTAAGCAAATATAATTGGATAATACAATGTATCTGTCAAAAAAGTAAATAGATTAACATACTGAATCTTGAATAAAAGGTTTTAAACATATCTTCTATTTGTACTTAATCCGATTTGGAAGAAAGTGTGTGTATGCTTTATTTATCGATTTATTTAATTCACGAATACCGAGGGTTCAATCATCGTTGAAAATGGTTACCTGATTTTAATGCAGACACTCAATTTACATGACACAACAGTTGTATACTCTGTTATTCTGTCCCTATGATTGTCTAAGTTTTACATTGTGTTAAACTCAGTATACAATTAAAATGAAAATATATAGAGAGAACAACAACTAAATAATATAAATTTTGAATTACGAATATTATTTAGGTTGTATTGGCTCGTAGTTATTTCTATCATGTCAAAATGTAAGAAAACATTCGAAAACCATATTTGAAGGCAAATAATCTGGAATTGGATGGTTAATATACTAGTAAAAGACCTCTCTTATTCATTAATTCGATGAATTACATGATAAAATCATTGCTAGATTTATAATTTTAAATGTATTTAATTTGTGTTGAAATGTTGATTGTTTCTTTTGTTTTTGTACATTTCTGAAAAATTAATGGAAGGTTGAGGTGTTTATTGGGCGGTTTAGCATACGAGGAGGTCTTACACGAACGGTACACTTGAATAACGAAACTTAAATATAATACAACAAAAAACTGATAGTGAAAGTTGTATTTTATTTTATTTTTTGATTTAATAAACCGTCTTTTCTCAATTTAATACAGAAATTTTCCTTTTTTTTATATATGAGAAACTTTTAATAATCATCACAAATTCACATTCAAATAGTGTATTAGTATGAATAATTAAATGATTTGTTCAGTGATATTGTTAAGTGACGCGATGATGTGTTATGGGTGTTTATTATTGCATTAATTTCAAAATTATAAAAATGCTTTGAATTGTAATTATTGTCTTTGAGTATAAGTATATGCAATATTTGCAACTACATACATGAAATACAAAAAATATTCGTAATTTTTTTTTATGCAATGAAATTATTGTATGAACTGAACATTAAACACAAATCACGATAGATGGAACAAGTGCCTTGGTTATTACGTGCAAAATATTTACATAATAAACTCGGATAATAATTGTAATAGAAATTATATTAAATTTTCATCTTATTTATTTCAATTTTTTATATTTAATTTTAATGGAAAATGCTAAAATAATACAATAAAATTCATTGTATTTTATTTGGATATAATTAGGTTGTGTATTAATACACGCACACCCATATTATTCCGAATACGGATTGTAGCCTTGATTTTTTTGTTTGTCATTTTTACGTATAATTGTTTTCCTTATTTGAATTATAACGGGATTATTAGTGATGTTATTTTCAAGTTGACTGCTCTTCCACCCCACTGTCTAGTTACGCCGATCGGAAAAAAAAATCAATTGCGAAAAGTTCAAGGAAGATAAACGTTTAAATTAATTTAATTAGAGTGATACAATGATCTAAGAAAATTTATTATCAAATTATTAAATTTGGTGACATAACGACCTTCATAGTTTCTTAAACTGCTTATAAGATAATTGGCATTATACCATTAATTTTATTCGAATAATTATAACCGGAACTGAGTTCCGCTCAACAATTAAAACTGACAATCGTCTTTCACTAGATATACATATTTTCATCTGGCAAAAAACTCTTTCTTTCCTATTGTAAATGTATTTGCCTCTATTCACTGATTGGGGGTTTGTTTTTTATTTTATGAAATTAATTGAATGCATTCAAAGATAAAACATTATTATTATATTTTTATAATACTGTAATGTGTATTTTTCCATTTTCTATTATTATTTTAATGTATTTGTTGTTTCTGTTGCTACTTTTTTTTTTTTCATTCAGTGAAACATTTAATTTCAATCACTAACATGAAACAATTCTTATTTTGTTGTTATATAACAAATTTTCATTTTGAACGAATAAAATCAGAAAATATTGAATATTTTTACAAATAACTTAGTATATAAAAAACGGTTTTATTTAATGGCACACTAAGTAATAACAAGAATAATTGTTACTTGGTATTAATAGATAATTATTTACAAAATTAATTCGAGGGTGTTAGTCATATTGCATATTAACCATCAATATCTGTAAAAGAGTGATTGGATAAGAAATTGGGAATCTTGAAATTACTTATTAATTGAATTTTACTTTACTTAATATTTGGCATTTTATTTGCAATTACAATTTTATTTTAAATTTATCTCATAACAGAATATTTTGATGAAGTATTGAAAGACGAGGTATTTGTTTTATAACCAATAAAAATCGGCTAAAGGTATTACGAAACACTAAGCCAAAACGATTTCATGTAAGATAAAACCTTTATTGAACCGAAAAAAGATCTTAAATTGATTTTAATAATATTGGATAATGGGCAAACACAAAACGTGAAAAAAGGATTTCAGTTGAGGCTTCAATAAATTAATGTTCATCAAAATGTTATAGTTGGTTGAAGTTTACAGACACACACAACACAGCAGCAACACAAATGAGAAATAGTTAATACCCCTAAGAGAAAATTTATAAGGTAGAAAGAAACATAAATTACAACATCAAATTACATTGTGTTACGTAATAAAATAACATTTAAAATTGCAAGTTTTACCCTGGAGTTGACTCTGATTTAATAAACCTCCTATTGATTAGAAAACTGCCTCTTAAAATGGTGTGTTTCTTATGCACAGCATTATGTATGTTGTTATAGTTATTACCATAAAATATCAGTGCAATTATGAACAAAAAACTGAAAAATATTACTATGAAATGAAAATACAATTGAATCAATTTTGTACCTAGTTATGTATAAGATAAAATGTTATGTGAAACAAAATTAATATGTATTAAAACATAAACAGATTTTCGTTCTACTGTTTGTGTGTACATTTAAATTTTAATTGAAACGTGTATTTGATTTATTTGTATGTAATCAATCCCCAATGTACTATGTGTTACTATAAAAATGGTAGCTTTTAATTGGGTTTTCTATATAGATCTCAATGAATCGACCATCGACAATAAACTTTACTGTGGCTACTACTTTCATTTTAAATTATTTATAGATCTAGCGGTTTTTTATGTTGTATTATGTGGTGCCTCTATAATAAACTATGAAACCATTAAATATTTAAAATGCATGAAAAGAACCATTTTTGTTTTATATGGATTGGATGGTTTGGAAGATTCACGTGTTGTAGTTGTATCACATCGTGAATGATTGTGAGCGGTTATTGATGACTTTATAATTATTCAAATTGTAGCTAAAAGTGCGTGTATTAAGTTGACTTAGAGAATCTTATATGTTGATTCTTTTCCAAAAGTTAATTTCAAGTCGAACAAATCGATATTGTTTTAAACTATGATGAATCGGTTTATTATGTTTATATGTGCTATTTCTAGGCAAAAATATATAAAAATCAATTGAATGTACCACGTATACACAATTGAATATAAAATTGCATAGCAATGAAACTCCACCTTATTTAGTATAAAATGTCCAATGCTATTTTATGATTCTCACTACACCTTAATATTTTTGCTTTTACATTGAATTTTATTGGTTTTGTGTTGTTTTTAATTCATTTTAGTATGAATATTTTCTTCTGTTTTTATTTCACTGTAGAATTTTAAATAGATTTCCTTATTGTCGTTGATGACTAGAGACAAAAAAAATTCAAATTTAGTTAAAACAAAATCCTGGGTCATATGGTGCGGAAATTCACTTTTATTTATTGTTAATTTGTTTTATATATGAAGTAACTATGAAGACAGAGATAATCAATTTTGCAATGATATGATGATTAATTTAAATTATTAATATATATGTTCATTATTTTGTTTTTTTTTTTTTTTATTTTAATTTTAGTGTTTGGTATTTCCATCAGCGAACAATTCATCTGGACATAAATTTAAGTTTTCAATTGATGATATTGAAGGCTCACAAAATTCATTTGAATGTATTAAACAAAGCCAAGGGCAGCTAGAAGTTATGGGACCATTGCCCCATAAATTGCGTATACATGCCAAGGATGATGTCTATGAGACAACAAGACAACGTATGTCGGCTGCTGAAGAAGTCCAAAAGAATAAATGGTAAATATAAAAACCGATTAAAAATCTAATATCAATGTGTTTCGTTTTAATCAGAGATGTAATATCAATTTAATGATGTATAATAAGCAACCTACTCTATTACGTATGTTTTGATTCACTTGTGCGTTATTCTTAACCTCTCTTCGGTCATATAAGTTTTTCGAGTTTTCGGTATGCAGCGACGTGAATAACCTCAGGTTGTGATTATAGCTAATAAACAGCAACAATGCCAAATCATAAAGTCTAAGAAGAGATTATGTTAAATTACTTTGGGCTTTGAATATCTTCATGTATTATTTCTGGTATCTGCTGTTGTTACCGATTGCTAGTTTTTGAGATACTATGTAATTTTTGACCGTTGAGGCATAGCCATAACGCATACATTGTGTATATTTTGGAATTGGCACAAATCGAGTATTAGAGAATGAATAATGATTTTTAGTAGAAGAATTTATCAAAAAAGTGTGTTATTGACCCACTTAATGGCAATTGGTGTCGTTTTGCTATGAAGAGTCACACACTCACCTATCGTATAGTATTTTCTGTTATTGTTTTTATTTTAAATTTCATTGAAATTAACTTTATTGTGAATATAATTGAATTGATCGCGATTAAATTATATGGGTGGATTAATTAATTTTTTTTTTTTTAATTTATTAAAATCAATATTGTGTCCGAGTTCATAAACAAGGAATCAATGTCAAAATCCTATAAGTGTGATCTTTTTTGTATTTTTAATTGTTTATTTTAATCAATTTTTTTTGTAATTTTCCTTTAGCACACGTGAAATTAAGCCGAATCAAACTGATATTGGACGAACCGTTAAGAAAAAACTGCCAATTAGTCGGATTAGTAACATTCCTCATCATAATATTAGTAATTTGAATAGCTCAAATAGTACGTTAAACAACAATGTCAATAATAATCAAAAGCAACGTGATTTATTAAATGGGACTGGAATCGGTGGAAACTCTGGTGGTGGTATAAATGGTAAGTTTTTAATATCAAAGTTCGTACTATTGTTTAATTATAAAATAATTTATTATTGTTTTAGGGAGTTCCTTATCATTATCACCATCTATACCAACATTGTCACCATCTCGGACATCATCAAATAGCATTAACTCTTCTATACATAGTAATAATCTAGGCGCATCAACTATAGGAAATAATCTTAATAATTCAAGGGGCAACAATTTAAGTAGCAACAACATCAACAATACTGTACAGCAATCAAATCATTCAAATCATAATAATATAAATAATCAAAATGGAACAGGTAACTTAAATGGTGGATCAAGTATAACATCATCAAGTCAAAATGGTTATCTCACGAATGGTAAATCATTAGGGAATCGTAATAATACAATAAAAAATAATCATCAAAGTGGATCGAATCGTGGAACAAATCCAGAAATTATGAAACGTACTTTAAGGTAAATAAATATCTCTTGTTATGTGAACATTTATAAACAAGATTTTTAGTGTCTTGAAATTAAGGTTGAAATACGTTGACATTAGAAGGATTTCAATGCGAAACCTTCAATGTCCAGTGAATTCTCCTTCTATCATATACGAAGTGCGATGATCGAATTCAATGTTAATTAATTAATATTTTTCTTTTGCATGTTTTTATTTTTGGTGTTCATGCAGGGAAAGGCTGATACATTTACTAGCTCTAAGGCCATACAAGAAACCGGAACTGTTGTCCAGAATAACAACTGGTAAGTTGTTTAACATTTAATGTCACCTATAGATCTCTTATACCAATGCCCACATTATTCAATTAATATAAAAATGCGATCGTGAAGTTAAAATACAATGATAACGTCATCAAACAAAAAAACAAAAAACTGAAATACATTCAGAGACAAGGTGATGTCTCTCACTCTATTAATAATGTTTGTTTTCAGGTATTCTCTTCGGAATTAACTTGGGTTTTCAGAGCAAGAAGGAGAGTACCACCTATACATTTGAAATTGAAAACGCTACCAAAGAAAAAGATCATTTTTATGTTATGAAATGTTATTTAATTCATTCAAACATTTGCCAATTCTTCTTCTTTCTGCATTTAAAGTAAATATGTTTTAACATTTCGAGGTGCGCACTTATATGACGGAAAATATAAAATAGAAAAAAATTAAAAATTAAAATTGTTCAATACTATTTAACATGTTATGGGGATACTAAAGCAGTTCAAAAAGTGGTTTTTCTTGTTTTACTTTATCCAAATCATTTAGTTTTATATATGTAACTATATACTGGTCGAAGTAATATTATTTCTTTGATTAATATCAACTTGTTTAATTGTATTTTACATTTAATTTTTTTTATATTCTTTAATGAAAATATTCAAAATATATTTTATGCTGTTAGTGATTTTATGGTATGTTAGTGATGGTTACCGTTCTGTCGTAACTTTTATTCACATTGAAAATTGATTTACTTTCGATTTTAACATACACATATTTATTTGTATATAACTTATATATTAATTTATTATATATAATTCAATTATTTTTTATGAATTTGCAATTACTTTATGATGTCTCTTGTACCTATCTGAATTTTTAAGATTATTCGCATATAAATATGAAATGATAACGATATAGTTGTGATGGAGCGATTGTTCCATTGTTTTAGAAAATCATAACATTTATAATGGAATTCTTGATTAATTGAATAATTAAATGACTATTGGCATTGATATAAGAGAAGAATTGTTATTATTTAATTGATATTTATTCAAATTTGTTTTTATTTCTTTTAGACGGTATTCGTGAACGTGATAGAGCCCGTATTACTGAAGTTCTGAAGGGTATAGCATTTATGAGAGAGAATACGTATCATTTGCATCGACATATATGGAATGATGTACATGAAGATTGGCCATTTTATACTGAACAGGATAGGCAATGTTTTAAACGGCGAAAACCGCAAAATTTAACGCCACCGTTAAGTTCGGATGGTGGTTCATCAACGTCTGGTCAAAGTCCTAATAGTGCTCATAATGGTAGTCCACCGCCAGCCATTAAACGTCCTCCATTGAATAACGAAAAAAATGGATATGATGATCCAGCACGTAAAAAGCCACGAATTAGTCATTACCAGAGGGAGGAAACTGTGAAGTGAGTCTCCATCCATCATTCTCAACACATAATTTCTTCAATATTTTATTTGATATTATAAATATTCGGTTTTATTTTTAGACGTAATCCAACAAATAATATTACGAATCAATTTAGAGATTCTAGTGTGCATTCTAAATCACGGTCAGGACGCAATGACCAAAATGATATGCGTTCTTCTTCTAACTATTTTAGGTAATTATAAATGAGACAAATTAAGTTAAGTAATTGATTAAATTAAAATAAAATGTGTTTTTAGCTCCAATAATGAAATGAATGATGTCGGTGATAATCAGGATATGTGTTTGAATTACTCGGTATTACCAAATTCTGTGAATCAAAGAATATCATCGTCACCAAATACTGGTGGTCAGAGGCAACGGCATTCAACATTAAACGGTAGATGTGATTCAGGGAATGATAACTTGGAAAATGAAGACTATACGCAATGGCCACCAATTACATCTGTTGAACAGAGGAGACGTTATAAAAATATTTTTGATAAGGATTATCAGGAGTATCGGAATCTATTTAAAACGATTGAACATGTATCTCAAAGGTTCAGTGAATTAGAGGGTTGTTTACGAAGGGAACAAAGCGAAGATGAACGTTACAGGGTGAGTAATGAAATTATTCGTGCATTTCAAAATCGATTAAAACTAATTTTAATTTGTATTTGTATGGTAACTTGTGTTATTTTTATATTGTAGATTCAACATCAAATTATGGCTGAATATAATGAGAAGATGAGAGACGAACGGCATATTGCTGCTAAGGAGAGGTAATTATAAAATTTAACTAAAATAACCTACAATGGAATATGTCAGAGAGATCGATTCAAATAATTATTAGTTATTTTCCTAGGTTCCATTATTTGCACAAAAAATTGGCGGCTATTAAATCAATGGTTCATAAATTTGATGTGACTATAAATCCAACGGTTGTGCATTACTGACGTTTACCAATGATTAGAATTGCAACGGCACCCCAGATAACGGAATCATCAAGACTTTATTTATCTCGTTTATTACAAAATAAAATCAACAAAGAATTAAGTGAAAATCATCAGCATAAGAACCAAAAATCTAAATATTATCAACAACAACTATACACGAATAGGAATGGCGACAAACGGCTGAATGAATATGTAAATGTAGTTAATACAATGTCAGCACAATATGTGTCTAGTGGAACATCATCGATCATAATAACAATTTCTTTAAGAAATATAGTTTTTTAGAATTTAATGGAAAGAAATGAAATGCATAAACGTGTTGCCTTCGTTAGTTCGTAACAGAAACATTATTTTGTGTTTGGACAAGGAGAACACAGTGAAATAGTGAGGTTGATGGTAAGCGTATGTTACCTAAAACTATGAATCGTTTGATTATAATTGAATATTATATCAACTGTTATTAATATCTCAGAATGATTTGGAAAACTGAAGAAAATCGATTTCACTTACCCCCATCCCCAATTATGACAAAGATTACATCTTATTGAAATAACAAAATGTGAAATATATATTTTTATATTTACCTAATTATAAATGAAAATTTGAAAAAACAATTGAACTGAAGGAATTAAAATGAAAAAAAAAAATTAATAATTAATTTGAAACGTAATACGATGAGAAGAGACAACATTATAATTGAGAGAAAAAAAAAATAGAAGAGAGAATAGTAGTTATTCAACAAATATGAATGATTAAACCATAAAACTATTTTGAGTGAGAGTTGCATTAAATGAGAATAGGTAACAGTGTATTAAGTTATTCACATGATATTGGTTTCGTAACGGTTTTCCATTAGTATTAGAATTTTCTATTTTTTGTTAATTAAAAAATTAATTATATTTAATGAAAAAATATATTGTTATATAAAATGTACGTGGACGAAACTAGATACGAAAAGCCACTGGAAAATTAGAAAAGTATCTAGCATACACAACTAACGATTGAATCAGAGAAGTTTTTTAATAAACCAGAGAGAGTGAGAAGATGATCAATTATTTGGATATGGACTGAATTTTATGTCTTAAAAGTTCAGAATAATTAAAAGATAATGGCCAAAAATTTATTTTTTAATCACACAGAATAAAGGATATCAAATGAATTCACAAACAAAATTAATATGATTCTAAACAAATTTGAATTTACGATTAAATTTAAAGTAATAAATGGAATACACCTTTAAGGAATTCAAATCAGTCACATTTCTAAATGAAATAAATTTATTTTGTGAATATAATGATTTAATTAGAAAAAAATGGCAAGAAAAGAATACTGGATAAAAAGAATGTTAATTTTAAAGAAAAAAATAATTATTATGTTGATATTAATAATTTGGGCATATTGCGTGATAAAAGAAAAATATTAATATGGTTTCGTTATTCGTTATTTACAATTCAGTTCATTTTAATTTATATTGGCCATTTCAAATATGTTTTTATATTCATAATATAAATGAATTAATAAATCACTTTTACTTTTTTTTTGGTTAATTAATTTAATATCATAAATCCAATGTTAATGATTCTCTTGTCAATATTTCCAATCCTAGTGATTGGTATTCTTTTAGTTTACCGAAACTATATATACTATTATTAAACAGATACTATTATTATCTGGAATGTGACAATATTGAAATCATAACGTAAATAATTCCAATGTTTGAATGGATAATTAATTAAATCATAATTATTTTATTTAGAATAAAAAAAAGTTGTCCAAACAATTATAAAGTCCGTTCCATGGAAATCCGTACACAATTAAACATTTCTATTGAATATACGATTTCTTTTTTGTAATTTTCGGTTTTTTCATTCAGAGAATTGAAGATCAAATTATTATTTCGTTGAATTTTTACTTATATTGATTCTGAAGCCAATAATAATTGCAAATTGAATCCGTGCATTATAAACATAAGTTAAATTAAATACGATGGAAAATTGATAAAATATTTATCAATTGATTACCGAAATTGATGCATACGGTTACCAAAAATAAAAATTAGACAAAACAGTCCAATTCATAATCAACGTCAATACAATTAGAGGTAATGATTGCAAACTGATACTAGAGTTGATTCATAGGGTAACAGTATAAAAACTGAAAGGAACTATTATTTTTTATTTTTCAATTAAATTATAGAGAGAATAAAATATAGGACCATTACAATACATTAAAATGTTAAACGAATTACAATCCAATAATGAACTACATATTACATAATATATACAGTTACATAAATGTCTAATTAGATAATTTAGGATTAATATAATCTTGTGCCATCTAATTTAGATGAATATTATTATGAATAATTTTTTTTTTCTGTTTTAAATCTTTAAACAAGTTTTAGTTTTGTTCAAATAATTTTCATGTGAAATAGTTAATTATTTTTTATGCAAACTAGTTTGAATTTACACATTATACACAATAAAAATCAATTGTACTCTCTTTTGTTGAATTGTAAAGCGATTCGCTGCTATAATGAGAATAGATTCAAAGTAAAATGTTATTTGTTTTGAAGCTGATAGACACAGGACATATTATTTTTTAAATGTTCCAAATATATCACTTCTGATGAAAACGAATAATTAGTTTAAATGTTCAAAATAAAACTCTTATATGCATTTAAATGCCTATTGTTCACATTCTATGAATCATAAAATAGAGTGAAACTCTGAATTCGATTATAAACGATGATGTGAAACATAAGAAAAGACTGATATCGATGAAATTTGATTTGTTAATTAATCGAAAACTGAAATAAAAACAGATAAAATCATTAAGCACACAGAACCAGACGAAAGGTCAAAAATGTCTTGTGAATTAGTATGCGATTTTGAACTGCTTATGTATTTTAATTTTTTTTTTCAATATTAAAGAGATATTGTGATTAAAGTCTCTTCATTTCAAATGTGAATAATTTGAAAGAAAAAAATTAATACGATTTATTACTATGCTCGACCACTAATTGTATTGTTGAGCCATTATCTATTTTAACTACATAATTATATTATAATTCTAATTAGAGTATTAGGCATTTCTTGTTTAAAATGCTTCACTAAAATATTGGGCTCTTTTGGAAAATTGAACTGACAACAAATGAAACAATTAACCAACTATGATGATTTGTTAGTAGCGGTAAATTAATTATATTCTTATCCAACATATGTTTGACATGAAAACCAATAGTAGAACTGATGTATTAAAATTGAAATGAAAAAAAGTGCATTGATTATATTAAAAATAAAACATAAAATATTTGAAAGTAATGTGCCATTTGTACAAAAAAAAGAAGAAAAAACAAGCAAATTTATACATACTTTTATTGATTGAATGTGTTTACAGTAATAAAAAATATATAAATAGTAATTCATCAAATATGATTAGTATTAATGTTAAACTGATTGTATATGAACAAAGGCCGATTTATTTCTAATTGCATATAAGAAATATTTACAAAGAATACTTCAAAAAAATTATAGTTATGAGAAAAACTCTCTTTAAACAATTTGATATTGAATTATATTTTGATAGCATTATGATTGGTCAAGAATAAATGGAATGGATCAAATTAATTAATTAATTAATAGAACACAGCGATATTTGATTGCCAAATTAATTTTTAAACAAAATGTAATAACAAATTTCATTTCTCAATTTTTGTGGTATGATGAATTAGAGAATTAGTTTTCCTTGAATAATTGTTAATGTACTTGCCAATGGTTTCCTATCAAGGATTTTAAAATACTAATTGAAACATGGAATAGGTCAGTCAACAAAAAAATGTGATTTAATTTCGATGAATCTTTTTGGTTTTATATTTAATCAATACCAACTTTGAATATCAATCTTTATATTTATATAGAATATCCGAAAGATAAAAAAAAATGCCTTATCATATTAATGGTTTAATAATAATAAAATGAAATCAATTGGATGCAAAATATTAAATAGATTATGTGTTAAGATAAATGAGTGTAGAACTTTGTCTAAAATGGGATATGTGTAACCCAATAATGTGAATATAATCGCATCGAGAAACATAATTCACATGCACCAAATTGCATTATTATTTTCCAGTTATGGAATTACTTGCCACTGATTTTGTTAATTTTTATTTTAAAAATTATTTAATTTTGTAATTATTCGTGTTTTTGTTAATATTTTGTTTTTTTTTTTTCTCGGAAGAATATGATAACAACGGTAATAACAGCGAATTAGAGAAGTTCGTTTATTGATAAATAAGAGTGGACACAAATGAAATAGAATATGTCACTCATAATATTGTTGATGATTTTTTACGTTTTGATAAGTTTTTTTTTTATTATTTAAAATTCATATGAATTCAGATTAAAGAAATTCTTATGAAATTAAACGAGATAATGAGAGTAAATATCGATAGACTCACACCCTGATATACACACACGGAATGATTATTGAAGTAAAAGAATTGATAATATTTTTAATTTAGTAAGAATGATATATTTTAATTGAGAATTTTTACTATTTTAAGAGATTTTTTTTTTATATAGGAAGACAAGTTAATTGTAACAAAAATAAAAAAATGCATAAACAAAATGGTATAAAAAAAAAATTATGATAAAAAATGATAACTTCATTATAATTATTAGGATATGTATGATAATAATAGACGACGAAGTTTAAACAAACAAAAAGAAAAATTATTACAAACTCTTTTATAATTAAAGGAAAAAAGAAACAAAAAGAAAGAAAAATAGACTAGTAATGATACAAAAGATGAAATGAGAAATTCTTTATGAAATTTTTTTGTTAAATTCTAATTTTCTTTTTGTTTTATATTTTCACTATCTCTCTAAATAAATAAACTTTAAAAAGATATAAAGAAGATCCAAATTTTTGTGAATCTTTAAAAATGAAGAATTCATCTGAAATTACTTAGAATATATGAAAAAAATGGCAACAAACAAATTTGTACCAGTTTTTATACAGAAAATAATAAACTGATATTATATCGCTGTCTAGTGATTTAAACCATTAAATAATAAGACATTAAAATCCTATTAGGAGATGAGTATTTTAAATGATCATTTTGCTATAACCGAAAATTTAAGGTTTTCTAATCACAATCGATGGAATGCAACAATTAAAGTTTGTTTGAATAATTTCTTTCTCTTAAAAACATAAAAACAAGAAAAATGTTTAAAAAAATAACATAAATTGATGGCAAAAAATGCATAGAAAAAAAAAACCTATACATATAAAATACTATTATCATTATTATTATTAGGCATATTGTTACTATAAATATTATTTATTAATTCATTATAATTATACTGAATGCAGTAATGATTTTTTTGTTATATATGTAATTACAGTATATGCAAGCAAGTGAAAAAAATCGAAAAAAAAAATGAATGAAATACTAAGAAGCAAATGAAAAAAATTCAATGAATGCCTATTTTTCTTTTCTTACAATGCAAAATTGGTACACTGCCACATTGCATTGATTACAACAATAATTCTGAAACTTTTGGTTTTTCAGTAATTTTCTTTTCTTCCCTTTAGTATTAGGGTTAGTGCACCAATCCTAACGCAATTTGGTACACCGACACGATTGATTACAACAACAATTTTGATACTTTCGATTTCTGTTTACATTAATTTTTCTTTTATTGACGATCCTTTTAAGCCGATACCGCTAGTTTAATTTATGTGTGAACGGCTCAGTATAAAGTGGCGCAAATTTTAAATTTTTAATAAATAATTCAATAATTTTCGATAATTGAACAAATGGTACAGCAATATAATTTTTAGATTGTCTTTATTTATACTAACAAAATTAAATTCTTCAACATTTTCTCAATAAAAAACAAAATATTAATCATCTTAAAAACTTAAAGCATCTGTCATACAAGATAATTAAATAGAATTTAAACTCTAATCCATTCAGCGTCTTGATTATAATTAGGAGCTCTGGTTTGATGATTTTCACGTTCCACATGTGCTGTTGGTGTAGGCATTTCTTCTTCCTTTGATGTTATTCTATTGTAGGCCTATAAACAATCAATGACATGAATTAATATATCATTTGTGTCATTTGGAAGCTGTATTCTATTCTATTTATGTAAAATTTTTTCGAGACGAGGGGATGAATGACACTTTTCGCAATTCGTAACAGTGCATTATGTGTATGTTATTAAATAATTAAGTATCGTGTATGTGTACATTCACCAAATCTAAAATAGAAAACCACCAACTGATTTGGCAGCACCTCCAACCTTTTTTCCAGCATTGATTAAATATTCAACACCATCTCCAATTGCTGATCCAGTACGACGTACAGCATTACCAAAACTCTTAGCCGAGAATGTATCTGGATTAATATCAATTTTGAATCCTTCATCACCTTCTTTTGGACAGTCTGTTTGTTTTACTATACTTAAGTCAAATGGATCAACGTTCGATGAAGATAAACGGTTTCTCATCTACAACAAAAGTTCTGAAATTATTACCCCATTACATCAAAAAATTTGGTAAAGTTCACTTTATCCACGAAAATATTTTCCAATTCTTTAGAACGTGATAACAAAGTAGCACTTTCACGATGTGTAAATCCGATCTTTTGGCAACTATAAATACCAGCATACTTCTCATAATCGGTTAAAAAGATTGTGAATGATGAACGTCCAGCCACGTCTAAAATCGAATAAGGAAATCAGAATAATTAACGATAAAAGAGGTCATATAGAAATATAATTACTCAATGGAAATTTGACTTCAAATTTAGCTGGTACAGTTGGATCTGGTCGTGTTAAAGTTCCCGTATATTTGTAAATATGTTTTAGTGGCGTTATTCCGAGAACAACATGTTTAGACACTTGTTCAATATGGTATTCACCTGGCTCCTCTCCTTTTGTTATATTATAATAGAGACACGTTGATCCAGTTGATGTTTTTTGTATCACATACCATACACCTAAAAACTGTTAAAAAAAAACCATAATAACACATGTAACTTATGAGCTATATAAAATATAAATCATTCAATTTAATAAACTAAATCTATTTGATTTAAATGTTTTTATTAACTTATCCCGTCATTATCTTTTGTGAGTCATTTTATCTGTATAAAGTTAAATTTTATGTTCATGAGATGAAACAGAGAGAGAGAGAGAGAGATCATTTATTAACTTAAATCTCATATACTTAACATTGTTTGTTAAGTTTCACAGTCACTTAATTCATGTATTTATATATGTAAATCAGCATTGAAAGTGTGAATTTATATAACAATTATTTGCATATATCACAATTCAAAAGATGTATGAAATTACACACAAACACTATCAGATTTTAAATTCATTTTTCCAACTAAATAATTTAAAACAATAAAATAAGAATTGATTTAATTCGTCCATTAACTACGCCATTAATTTTATTTCTAAATTTGAAGCAATTTCAATTCAATGTTCGCATTGATCGTACGCATTCAATTCATTTTGAATAGTTTACAATTATTCTATTGATATCATATTATAAACATTTAAAGGTTATCGCTTGATTCACTTTGGAAATCAAATAATTTTTATAATTCCTGAGAATTCAATTCAATGTTATTCACATTCAAATAATTTGTTCTCGTTTATTGATCACGGGACTTTTTAAGAAAATAAAAACGCCAATTAAAAACAAGTTTAAAATTTTACAAACATAATACAAGGTTTCAATGTGCAGATAATAAGAAGAGATTGTATATCTGATATCTGGTTTATATCTTATTGAAAACAATTAAATTAATCACTTTAACAAAATTACGTGATTATCCGGTACTCACTCTTTGCATATCAAATCCACTCATGGGTTCAACCAAAGGACATTCTCCTGAATGGTATGTGTGCGCACTAACACCTATGATTGCTAGTCCAGCAAGGACTATAATTAATTTCATATCCATGTTATATTTATACTTTTTCTATTTCTTAAATTAACTAATCACTGATTTAAGAAAAAAATTCAATATTAATTCAGACTCTGTTCCACTTCACCGTTTGCTAGCTTAACATGAACTGAATTACTTGTCTCAATGTGCTAACATTTATATAAACTTGATAACATGATGACTTATACGAAAGCGATTTTACTGTTGAACGAAATATTCGGTTTCTAGCTTGTCACTTAAGAGAGTTTGTTAATTGCATTAAATGGTAGCTTTTGTATTTTGTTTAATTCATATATTCCCGTTGAATATAATACGTATATTGTATTAACGATGTGTTATTGTTCAACATAAAGATAATTCGATGGAAAGTTCAGGTACCAGAAATTGTTAGACATAATCGTTGGAAGTCAGGGCTAAAAATGTAGATTGTCTCCTAACAGAAAAATTTTATACCGTCAACTGTACTAGCAATATGAGTGGAAGGATTCCCGATATGACTCAGACAATTCATGAGAATCGAACAAATGATCAGCGACATTAAAAATTAATGTTTTCGAAGTTTATGTATTTAGCGACAGTGATAACATTAAATGAATATTATTATTCTTATTATGAATTGATGAAAACAAATTTAAATGATAGAAATTGTTTATTGTTTATGACGATACTGCGGCAAGTGATGCATTGAACCGAATTAATAAATGAATCATAATTTAATGATCGGGACTTTTGTTGTTTCATTAAATTCAATTTAAATCAACCTTGAAGTTCAGGATATTAAGTGCATTAACACAAGGAAATTATTGTTCATTTCAATGATTTCCTTCTAAATGTAGAACACAATAACTGTTTGTTTGATTATCAACTGATAATTAATTGTAAACTTTATTTTTATGTGGATTTAATAAATTTAATAAACTGATAGCTACAGATAGTTAATTCATAATTAATAATTTGTATGGCATGTTATGTGATTCAACGAATATAATATCACTGTTTTATGTTTAACGTTTAATCAGTTAATTATTGCACATTATCATTATAAATTTGAATCAATATCACAAGCAGTTTAGTGAATGAAATTAAGATTACTCACCTTTTAAAGATTGGAACAATTTTAAATGAGTAGCTCAACAACTAATACTCTTAAATTAAATTAATGTTACTTTTTTTTTTTTAATTTTTTTTTAATATTGATAAAAACAAAACAGGACTATAACGCCACCTAACGGTAAATATTAATTTGTAATACGGCGAAAAAGTCGGTCGAAAACACGGTTGTGAATCAGATTCATATAATAAGCACGTACTATTGTTGGAAATCATTGATATATTATTATATATTGATATATGAATATATGTAATACATGGATTCATCGAAATCACACAATAGTGCGGTTTTTGCCGACAGCGTTGAATATAATGTGGTTATGTCGACCATTCATCAATCTATCAAAATTTTTTACCTCACGTGCGTGTTTGTTGCGTCCCGCACTGCCTAATTACAACGAAAAATTTTAGATGACGCAGAAATAAATAGTGCGGGCGGGGGTGTAAAAATTTTGGATTCAGTGTAACTGACCCACTAAATGCAAGCAACGATACATATATGTTCCACGGAAAATTGACGATTTACCTAAGACCTCGGCAAAAATCGCACTATTGTATGGTTTCGATGAATCCATGTAACTATCAGAGTAATTTCGAGCATTAATACATGTTTGATATTCGTAATTGTAATTCTCTGTAATACTTGCTTTAATTACTGAATCATATCAGATATAATCTTCCGACTCGGAATAGTCTTCAATGAATTTAGTTATTCTAAATACATGAAGTTTATATGATGTGAACGGAATAATGGAATCAATTGTATTAACATGCCTGAGATTGGATGCATCACTTTTAAAAAAATTATCAGATATTCTCAGATTCATATTTCAATAATTGAAATATGGCTATGGAACGGTTCTCTCATATAAAATCAATTTGAATTTAGTCGGTCGAGACACAACAGCCAATACTATATTATGGTAAAATTTTGTCACCGCAGTGAGCGATGATTTGATATGGTTCTGGAAACTGTATGATTATATTATATTCCGAATATATGATTGAAGTTGAGATTGACACGATTCTTACTGGCGATATACCGATTTCTTCAAATTTCATCGGTGGAGCCCTTCGCTGAGGAATTGGCCCGTGTTGAAAAAGCCCGTGTTGAATTGGGCAATGGGTTTTATATGGTGTCACCCAAAACGACGCTAGCCTGAAACTTACTCAACCCAATTTCCAATTTTGATAAGTGTTTTCGATGATGGTGCCATCTTTTTGTTTGTTTGTTTACATATTTCAGATTCAATATTCGTCAAGTAAATGGAATAGTGACGTATATGATAATGTATCCGATTTGACAGATACGTGATTACTCCATTAACATTACCTAGCAAATTGTAAATAAAATACATATTGATTTATCGAAGTCCATTTCAGACACCACAGCGTTTATTTTAAAAGAGCGTGAAAAACTCAACTCTTCACGCTTGTTTTAGGTTGAGCAATAAGACTGAAGCTTAATAACATCCGTCAAGAAGTATACGGTTGCAGTACAAGTACTCGACATTTAAACAGCTGATTTAAATTATCCAAGTCGGGCATAGCATGACAATTAATTAAAATCTTTGTTTATTATAGAAAGGAAATCAGCTGTAATAATTAAACACAAAGCCAAAATTTTTCTTAATTTAATATCAATTAATTCAGAAATTATTTTAAGGAAAACTTTATTAATAAGCGAAATTGTATTGAGCTTTAACATCGAACTGGGTGTAAAGTGAATTGAGAATCAACGAGTGGGGACCTAAAATTATTAATTGGTGCCAACTGTGATAAAAAAAGAATAGGTTTTCACTGTATCAGGTGAATTTACATTTGAAACCTAATTGTGGTGGTCTCAATTTTATAAATATAATAAGCTAAACAGTGTTATCTTGTAAACCCAAGGTACTATGTGTGTTTACTTTTGTTATTAAATACCCATTCCCAGTAAGTCACACTGATTATTAAAAACCCAAATTATAATTTTACGATTGTTTCATTTTTAAGTGTGTGCCAAATTCAAGTGAATCGCAAGGTTAATCACTCCATTCTGTGTGTTGACGAGAAAATCATTTTTATGTGAATGTATATTAAAATCCAATGCATTGGAAGCAATATGATTAGTTTATAGTAAACAATTCACTCTACTGGATTACAATAGCACACATAATTCTGACGCATCAGAATTCTTGTTCGCATTAGAATGCTAAATAATTCAATCTGAGCTGCGATTCCAAATTAGAAAATCATTCTGTAACATTGGAATAATCAAGAAAAGAAAGTGTAATTTTCGCAACATCTTAAATATAGATTATAAAGCATTATGAGTTGGTTACGAACAAGTCCACTAAGACAGAGTTTTTCACGACAAAGTCGTGTTCAACGATCCATTGAAGCCGCCACAGATTGCGATCCGAAAGCGTGTTACGATAGTTTTTGCAAACATTGGCAACAAGTGTATGAAATAATAGCAAGAACAGAGGTATGTGTTACACTAAACACTAGACAATGCGTTAAATGAGAATAGAAATACAATTATCTTATCATTTCTAGGCTAATCCATCGAATCATGATGATGTGCTTGGTGTTGTCAATCATTTGGATCATATGGTGACGCTACTACTCGTTGAGTTGCACAATTGCAATAAAATAAATTTACCTGGGTTGCAACAGCAGCCACAAGCACCCTGTTTGGAATATCTACTTAGTGAAAATCTGTTAGATAAACTATATGAATGGAGTACATCGACTGGCAGGTACTTAAATTTCAATTGTAATCGCATTATACTAAGACGCCACCTGAATGATCATTAAAACTTTTGTTTGTTATTATCTTATACGTTATCTAATGCTTTCATTGTAGATATGCAAATGCTGTGAATTTGGAACAAATTAAATTATATGAGCTATTAGTAAGTCATTCAAAACATCAGTTATTAGTGCATGAACCATTTCTGCGTCCGCTATTGAAGATTTTGGCCAAGAGTCAAGAAGAAGTGTATTCACCAGACATTGCAAAACGATTAGTTATTTTATTAAATCAGTTATGTGTTGTTTTAATGCAAAACGTACATCTACTCGATTTATTTTTCTTTTCATCAAATCAACAAGGACAATCTACAACGAAGTGAGATGCATCTGAATGAAATTATTTGCATTGTTAAATTGCTAATTAATTTTCTATTTCAGTTTCATTATATTTTCACTGTTGATTCCTTATGTTCACCATGAAGGTACTTTGGGCCATCAAGCAAGAGATGCTTTGCTATTGTGCATGGCACTGTCACAAAAAAATTCCAATGTTGGAACTTATATAGCCCAATATTCCTCGATGTGTCCAGTATTAGTTACTGGATTAGGAGGTTTATATTCACGTTTACCAAATACTATAGAAATTAATTCATCTGACTGGCATCGTATTACACCTGACGATGTAGCAGATATGCCTGATTTAACACAATTCATCAATTCATTAGAATTCTGCAATGCTGTTGTTCAGGTATGAATGAAATTTATTCATTTTATTTCAAAGGGTTAACATTTCTTCATTATTATTTTAAGGTTGCACACAACTTGATTAAACAACAATTGTTAGACTACATGTATAATGGATTCATTGTTCCTGTATTGGGTCCAGCCATTCTACAAGTAAGAACTATTTTATAAAAAATGTTTCTCTATATGTTGGTATTATGGGGCTTTTTTGGCTATAATCAAACTGTCATTGTTGTTCACTATCCATTGATTTATTTTCATTAAAAATTTACCAAGCTACACTTATTCTATTTATGGAATTATTGGACGTGTATTTGATGTTTGTTCTGTCCTGTACATATATTATATCGGTGATGGTAAATCCCTACTTACCTTTCTAATACCGAAATTGGTAAAATAACTTTTAACTATGAACAACGAGGCACGTTGTCCAAAAGGGTTCTTACTAACAAATAGAGGTAAATAATTTGCAGATATTCAATGGCAGTCAATTCCAGACAAACCTTGAATCACAAATATCAGCGATGGCCTATTTAGATCTGATTTTAAGATCGGTAACTGAACCAGGACTACTGAAAGTATTCATTCGTTTTCTGTTGGATTCCGAAAAATTTGATGAGCATAGAATACTTGACGTTCTAATTGAACGACTAAATTCAAATGATACTAAGGTAAGTCAAGTTGTTTCTTATTAATTGAAAGTGAAACATTCATTAAGAATTTATTTTATTTTAAGCTTTGTCTTGTAACCTTGGCCTTTTTTGATACCTTAATCGATTTACATTGTGAAGATTTAATGTTGGAACTCGTATTAAAGTATTTGTTACCATGTCATCATATTCCTGTATCGCATCGTCACAAAATTAATCAAATTGATCCGTATATAAATGTCGTTGAATACTTTTTGGACTTATCACCAGAAGTTATGAAACGTTCAGATAAATTGATTCAGCAAGATTCAAATTCTGTTAGTAAAACAATTGGTGCTAATTGGAATCATTACGGGCTCCAAACAAACGATAGTTTATATAGAAATTTTAATGCTTATTTAATCGACGCTAAACATAAGATCACTCAATGTACTCAAGCATGTAAACAATGGTCAAATCGATATGAATATATCCGTCCAATTGTACAAAGGAATATTAAATCAGATAAATTAATGGATTTAATTAAAAACTTTATCGTTGAGTTTACATCGAACGGAAACGATTCACACAATGAGAGTGAGAAACACAAACAATTGGATAGTTTACAGTCAACGGGTGACAGTAGTGGATATGAAAGTATTCGATACAAATCAGAAGAAGATTCATCAGCATCGTCAGATTTGTCTCCATCAGAGACACCAGCCACAACGTTACCATTAGACAATAAAGGCAAACGAGAACCATGGAAGTCATCTATTCAAAATTCCGATTCAATTGCCGTGGATTTGGATTACAGTGATGTACTATCTATTCAGGGTCCAATTAGTTTAGGTAAACTAATTACATTATTATCAGATGATTACATTATTATTAGTGTGAATTATTCTTAAATTTTTATTTTAGGACCGTTTTTAAATGCAATATGGGGTAAATTACAAACATTTACTAGCAATTGTATCTACATTAATGTTCATTTAACTGGTTTAATAACGAAAATGGCATCATTTCCGCTACATTTAATTTACGCTGTTCTTTTACGACCTGATATACCATCTACATCGGATATACCATCGTTTCATCAGGTGCTACGGATTTTAAAACAACAAATTGATGCAGAATTACCTGTAACCGAAGAATCATTAGAGCTCGTTGATATAGCTCGTACAGCATTAATAGATCGTGAATTGCGTTTGTTCAACGCAAGAAGGAATACATTAGAAACAGGTAGTCCTTTCAAGAATGGAACACGTAATCCACCAACGACTACTGCAAATATTTCAGCAACAACTCCTCCACAATTAACACCGAATTCATCATATGATCCGTTTAAACGGAACGATAATAAGAGACGCAGTTTAACATATTCCATATCAAATATGTTTAAACGGCCACAGAACCAAAGCGGTAAGTTGTTAGTTTCTTGAATTTTATACATGAATCTAACATTTTTTCAAGTAATTTTATTGTCATTAGTCGAACGCATCTCCGTCACTATTTTCTTTATTTCCCATTAATCCGTACTAAAACTGCAGCGATTTCATTTACATTAAATTGTTATGAAATTTAAAAAACAAATTCAATTTTCTGAACAAAAATAATGAATACCTTTGGAATGATATACTATTTATACGCTCTCTTCTATACCTCTCTAGCATCATCGGGTTTATCACAAATTATGAAATTATTCACTGGTAAATATCGAATAAATTTAACGGTATTATAAAAATGATTCAATTGATTTAAGATCGCTTAATTGTATTAATTCGTCATAATTTACTAATTTAAATAATTGCATGTCGATAATATAATATTACGAGATTATTTTATATTTTAAAAACAATTATTATTAGCTGAGCTCTTTACATATTTACTGATACAACCGCTAGTGAATTATTGTTAAATAATTTTATTAAGATTAATTTGTTTAACAGTTAACATGGGAATTGGCGGTTCATTTAATTGGCTTTTAATTGATTGTCGTTGTATTATAAATTTAGCTTATTGATGGATTTTAATAAGTGTATCATTGTCTTCTATTATTCATTTGGATGTTGTATTTTAGGTGGAAATCAATCTTCAAATGGTATTAATATTTCACATCTACAACAGCATCAATGTAATGAGCCTATTTCAATGGACTCATTGTCTTCGTCACCACCTTACTCATTGTCAAGTGTAAATAACGATCGAGGACGTGATCTGGCCTATTCTGCTGTTATTCTGGATGAGTGGTTACGTGAGCTCTCGGCAATCGCACAAGAACAATGCATCAATATGATAACTGATTTTAAATCTGATTCATAACATTTATTTAAGATGGTTGAATTTTTATCACTATTATTTCTATAACATTTTAAAATATTGTCGTGATATAACGTAACTTTTAATATGTTATGATAACAAACATTTTTATCGTTTGATTTTATAATCGAAAATTTTATTTACATATAGATACGAGAGAAATAATGTTTTATTATTTTAGGTATATATCGATATTGATCAACAATGTCTTTTAATCTGTATATATATATAAAAATTGTATGATTTAACTCAAGAGTTCATTGAAGATTTTTAATAAAGATTCATTATGAATGAAGTTTAATTTCTCTCCCAGATATAAAATTGCTTTCTACAGTTACACACCGTCCCATAGGAATTGTTACATATTATAACAGTTTTACACTACTGCTCGATTGATGTATAATTAGATTCCTGTATGTCTTAATCTTCATTTCTGTCTTACTGGCATCATCTTATCGAGATATTTTGGGAAAAAAAAATTAACAACAACGTATATGAAAGTTACGCGCTTTTTTAAACTTCAAACTCGTTTTTTTTAATCTACTTTTTCACATACACTGTTACAATTCTCCAGGAACGATATGTTCGGCTGTTACAATAAATCTAAAGGCGTCTTTCATAATTATAACCAGAATGGTGTTGCTCTTGTGATGATTCGGTAGTAATTATTAAATAAACGGCGATGCAAACATATCATGATGCAAAAAATATACAAGACCATAATACCAATATACAAGGTATATTCAATATACTCAATCCAATCCAATATACTCAACTGATTGATATATCCAGTAACAATGAATTGCGATTTTATTCACGGTTATTTCTTTGTGATAAGTTTTTCCAGTTTTTTTTTCAAATTACAATAAAGTTTTTATTTTAAAATTGTGTGAATACTGAATAAATCTTTGATTTGGTTGACCCAACTTTATTTACTAAACATACACTAGCATGGTTGCGTCTTTTTCAAGAATAGGACAAAAATCAGTTGATCTAAAATTTCAAAGCGGATATACCTTGTAAATTTTTACACCATGGTGGCGCACCTTAGTGAGAGAATGAAAAAAAACAACTAAAATTATTACTAAATCGCACCTTTTTTATGAAAGCTTGTATCTGAGAAAAGTACCTTTCGACTAAAGATTTTCAAAAAATTATGCATTACTAAATTATAAAAATAATTTTTCATCTAATACATATATATTAGATAAACTAAAATTTTATAGTATATATCAGACTTTTATCTATCTTTTATCTAATAAATAAATTCAGATTTATCTAAGTTGTCTGGCGATTCCTTGAATGCTCCATACACTGCTTTTAACACATACAATTTTGTTCAATTTGGATAATTAAGCGTTATCACAAATGTCTTTAAACTTTTCAAATGAAATCCGACCATTAGTTACTGACCCATATGTATTATAGCTGGTAATACATTCCAAGCGAAAGATCACAAGCTCCAAACCCATTTCGAACAATTAAAGGAGATAAAAATTCATCAATAACACATTTTAGTAATGGTGTAAATTTTGTTAGAGGAAATTTAAAACCATTATTATGATTTCACTTACAACTCTCTGCAGCTATTGCTGATCATATATCATTTAATATATCCTTTTTAATCCACCCGTTTTTAGTATCCGTCATTGCCCAATCAGAAGGAACACTAACCTTGATGTTATTTGGCAATCTTTCAAACGGATATATTTGAAATTGGCCGATATGGTCATCAATTCTGTGATATTTTGTTTTGCTTTTGCCTCAGTCTGGTATCTTTGTCCCTTGGTGGCAAAAATTGGAATATTTTTAGAATACAGAGGGAATCCACTCTAATCGTAATTAAAGATTCGTGATCCATCCACGGGTCTTTCATTACAAGCTTTGTCTGGTTGCTATAACATTTTTGATTACCGAGTAAATTCTTGAGTCTATGATTCTATTACTTAACATGGAATTGATCGATTGTACTTTGATTGATATTTTTCGCAAGTTTGACAAATGTTTCCTAATGGAGCATTGTCAAAGGCTCCCTCTATATCCAAGAAAGCAACGAGAGTTAATTGTCTTTGATCAACGGTCTTCTCTAGGACGATTGTTATTTATTTATTTAATTAATAATTCAACGTTGAAGTAACTGCTGAATTCAATTTATATACTAAAGTTTTGATGTAATCAAACTCTTGAATGACTCTCTGGAAATCCCAAAATTAGCTTCCGAATTGAAGACATTAAGCGAACGCGAACATCCTGTTACTGGTTCATTAGAACCGTACAAAAACAAATCGATATTACAAATTAAATATTACACGATGCTTCTTACGGGTAAAAAAAACAACATGGCATTTAGGTACATTGAAGCGATATTGTCATTATCCTTTTGAAATCATAAAGCATCATCAAGACTCCTAATCACCCCAAACGCCTTGAGATCATCAGCATATAATAAAGGCTGAGAAAACTGGAAACAAGTACATATGTCGTTAATAAATAATAAAAAATGCAAAGGACCAAGTACAAATCCCTGCGGAACACCAGTTGTAGATAGATAAAGATCAGATCTACAACCTTTTATGAAAACAAATTGATAACAATCATTCAAGTAGGACTCAACCCGAGAAAGCAAAGAACAAGTAATGCCGAGGGATCTCAGTTTACGGATCTTTGACTTATATTTCAATCGTATGGCTGAAGTTGCAGGGAGTTACTTCCCTTGGTTCTAACCCGTTTGGATGAGCCAGCGTCTGAAAGGATGTGTAGTTCACTACGTGTCCTATCACAACTAACTTTCGTGTACTGTTGTTTCAAGAGCCTTTGTGCTTCTCTCTTCGTTGACCTTCAATCGGTCTTGAGATTTGCATTCGGATCGATTATCAGAGTTCTCAACGAGTCCAGTGTTAACCGTATCAAGCGTGGAAATACTACCCTCACTACTTAGAACGTTCTCTTCAGTGTCCTAAGACTAATTCAATGGACTAAGTGCTCCATTGAATTTCCTAGGGCGAAATCAACGCAGTCATCAATACCAAGATCGATGACCGTGTTGTATAGATCATCCGTAAATGATAGATTTGTATCTAATGAGTTTTCGAGTTACTGGAGGTCCTCAATCAAATCATTGGGGTCGGAATTGTCTCTAGGAGACACCGATTGTTGTTTTGTCCATTGTGCAGGACTGGCCTTTTTGTTTTGTTTTTTAAAATTAATTTTATTCCCACGAGTGTTTTGGAAAAGCAACTGCATTCTGGTAGAGCCATAGTAACAGATGTGCCAGATACTCCAGAATTTGGCAGGTCTTCTGGAGGAGACATTTCTAAAGAGGAGAACTTGGCACTGATAAAATACAACCAAGCGTAGAATAGTGTACAATAGTGAAGATTTGTTCGTTTCACATATTTGAAGTTTATCAAGTAAACTATTCTGCTTGCTTACATTTAAAATGGCATTAAGTATTACGTTAAATTAATTGAAATAACTTATTTATAGTTATTTATTGAGTAATGATGCTAGACACGACGTTCAATTGTGATTAACGCTCGAAGTGTCGTGTCTGGTGAATTTTTTTCGACGTGGTACGCTCTACGTCTAAATAAAAATAGTTGAGTTGTAAGTGATTTAATAAAGAAGAAGGGCTGTGATCATGGTATAAAAATATTTGTATCATGGGCTGAGATGTCAGTTCGGAAAATGACGTTGAAGCATTAGAACGATATTGAGATTATTCAGATGATGAAGAAGAATGGTCAACAAAAAGAGATAGAAAATCAGAAAATAATGAGAACACCGTCGATATACAACAAACTAGACCACAAAGAAATTACAATTCAAATGTACAGCGGCACCAAGTGATGTATCCGCTTGTAAACTATATTCAACAGCCACCACAACAGAAATACCTGACTTGGTATGCAATGATGGCGCCACCAAATCCATACACAGTGGCACCGTTTCCAATCCAAATGAATTAATATCAAATGAAACAAAATTTTCCACCAAATCCATATGGTCAGCGGATAGCATTACCATTTCCACCAATGAATGGAGTTCCGATTTCATCACCACCACCACCACCACCATCATCATCTTCACAATGATAAGAACCATTTGGTAGTTATTAAATAGCATAAGAATCAATAAAGAATTAATATGTGTATACTTCTTTAATATACAATTTATGAATATAATTTAATTATTTTATTTTAATTGGATTGTTTAATATATTTATTATCAATTTTTTAAATGTATATTGTTCGATGGAAAATTCCTCCATGAATTTTAGTCAATCAGTTTTTTAATAATAATTATGTAATTACCTTGACACATTTTTCATTCAGTTGATTAATCTCTGCACCTGATGAATCTGGTAAATGTTTAATAATAAAAAAATTCATTTGTCATTGTCTTGTATCCATTGAATACAATCTCATATCAGTACACACGCTACTTAAAATCAACAAGAATCGCGGTTTCAATTTAAGAAGCAATAACGATCCAAACAAACGAAAACAAAAAATTAAATAAAATTTCCTTTGCTTCAACACAATTTTATTGAAATTATGGATAATTGACAATAACATAATAATTTTGTATGAGAATTATTAAAAATATGGATAAATGGAAAATTCCTTTTAAAATTCATATAAATTATGATTGATCCAGAATATGTTGTTTCTTTATTAAAAAATAAATTGTATGAAAACAAATAAATGCTCGACTTGATATATAATGCGATGGACAAGTGTTTGATGTGAACAAAACAGTAGTTTATAGAGTGAAAGATATAAAAGGTTTTTCAATTGGTACTATAATAAACTATGTGTTTTTAGTTGTGTTAACTGAGAACATTTTAAATTACATTTATTATTTAATGTTGGCCGAAGTACACGTAATACGATATGAATGACATAATTAAATTTTTGCACCGAACATTCTGGTACCAAGACGCTGGATAAAATGCATTGCATATTGATTTTCCATTTCTATACTTTAATTCAATACATTTGAATTGTTCATCATTGCGCAATATCGATTTGTTTTCAAGTTCAAGTTCAAGTTCAAATAATATAACTTACATACTAATTTACAACACCAAATAAATATCATAATAAGTACATCACGTTCACAAGTAATAACGTGTTACTTCAAAAAAATATTTAAAATTTTTCTTTAATTTATCGATTAATTATAACTCGTAAGTAAATTACTAGATATTTTACTAGCGTCACAATAACTAACTTAGTGCTTTGATGTGTTCTGATTAAAATAAATAAAATATTTAAATTTCCATTTAATTTTCATGCCTAAAATTTAATTTAATCAGTGCAACGGTCTTTTATTAATCTGATTCAGCAGTTTTCAGATTTAATTTCATGTTCCACGTACGCACATACAGTTTAACTGTAATTTTCTCTCATAAATTAATAAATATTATATACTCACTTGATTTATGGTGATTGCACTCCTGACCCAATCAAATAACCTTTAATTGCATTCATTCATATAAGTCATTGTGTTTCAGTTGATCCCATCAACAATGGAACAACAAAATTTCTGTTGTCCAATTTTTGTCAATTCTTATCGGCCGTCAATTTCATTACTCGGGTTCTCTGGGGAAACAGTAAAGATAAACATGCGCGTTTTACCGGCATTTCCAAGTAAATTTTTACAATACATGAATACCAAATATTCATACCCTGAATACACGGATAAATACACGAATACGATTCCATATATCTTAATTGATATGATTTGTTAGCCAGACCTGGAATTATATATTGAGTCATTTCTCGTTATATATTCTCAGATTGTATCGAGATTTTGAACTGATCATACTGTTCCAAAATAGTTTGTAATTCCGTTGCTTTTAGTCTGAAAGAAAATTTGTGAAATTTTATTAGATTACATCTAAAAGTGTAGATTTTGTGAAATTATTTTTTTATTGAGTGTAGAAAAAAGGTTTTCAGCAAAGACTAATTTCAGTTATTATTAAATTTCTTTGATAATTATCAATAATTGGAATAAATAAAATTGTAAAATGGCATCAACAGTAAAAATTAATTCAAAGAATGTGTCTTACACAGATAATTTTATTGAAACAAATTATGAATATGCCACATCAATTGTGCATACGGATTGCGATGGATCTATGATTGTAAGTATTTATCAAAGAATTGAATTTATAATTTATTCTAATAATATTTATCGACATTGCGAACATAAATGAAATGAATATTACATATTCTAAGTGCTAAGAAAAATACATAACTGTTTACTTAATCTAAACAATTTTATTTTAAATCTTTATCCGTGAATAAATTTCGTACAATTCCTAATTATTATGTATTTTCTTGAACGATTCGCTTGAATACAAAGTATCAAGTTAAATTTTCTTTATTTAATTTTCGATATTTATTTAATAATAAAAAAAAAACAAAAAATGAAGAAAATTTACACTCTTTTAAGTAAATAAAAATCTGCAAAGAATCATTCGAGTGTAAGCACGTGAAACAAATGAATTTATTGATTATAAAAGAAACATTATAAACTTTATTTAGTCGTGTAGATATGCCCATAATTATGTCCGTTAATTATGTAAATGAATAAAACCGGCTTGGAAACATTATGTCTGATAAAACTAAAAAAAAAAATTCGTTTTTTTGCTGGTTCATTTAATGGATATTAATGAAACCGACCATAGATTTCATTAAAAACTGTTCATTCTTTAGTAGACGAGTTCGAAAATGATTGGATAATATTTTAGGGTAAGGTGATTTCATATTGTTTCGTTATCACTGCTCCATAAAGTCCAGTGAATACGTAATTTTTTTTTATTAGCAGTTGTATTAATGGTAACTTTTATAATATGTTATCTGGTGTACGTGATGTAAATAATAATTCTATGTTTATCCTGGCTAACAACAGTAATGATAATATATAAAGGATATAATAGAAACTTCCAGATAAAATTCTTATGTGACTTGCGCATGACTGAGACATGAATGCATTGTATCATGTTTATGGCCATAGACAAGCATTTATGGAATATCGTTTAATAAATTAACCAGATGATGGCAGAAATATTTACAATTACTGAATATTGTAATTCATTTAATTTACAGGTGGAACCGCAAACAGTGTCGTTAAAAATTCGTACTGATCGTCATGTACCAAAATTGGGACTTATGCTAGTCGGATGGGGTGGCAATAATGGTTCTACAATCACGGCTGCATTTGAAGCCAATCGTAAACGATTGGAATGGAGAACAAAAACTGGTGTACAACAAGCTAATTGGTTTGGTTCAATTACACAAGCATCAACAATTTTAATGGGAACTGCTGCTAACGGCAAAGATGTATTTGCTCCAATGAATCAAATTTTGCCAATGGTGAATCCGGATGATATTGGTAATTGAAAATAATGAACAATTTTAAAATATTTGATTTCAATTTACATAACTTTAAATATCATATTATATAGTTATTGACGGTTGGGATATAAGTTCAATGAATTTGGGTGATGCCATGGTCAGGGCAGCCGTATTAGACGTTGGACTACAAGATCAAGTATATAAGAAAATGTTTCAATTAAAACCGAGACCATCAATTTATGATCGGGATTTTATTGCTGCTAATCAGGTGATTGACTTAAACAATGATTTTATATAAGTAGTTATCTATTAATATGTGATTCATAGGAGGAACGTGTCGATAATGTAATCAATGGAACACGTTTGGAGCAAATGAATCAAATTCGTGCTGATATCAGGTAATTTATACTCATATTAATTGAATACAATGGATTGTAATTTTATTATTTTTATATGTAGGGATTTTAAACAAAAATCAGGTGTTGATAAGGTTATTGTCTTATGGACAGCCAATACTGAAAGATTCGCTGGTATTGAGCCCGGCTTAAATACTACCATGCGCGAATTGGAACAATCATTAGCTGAGAATAAGAGTGAAATTTCTCCATCAACTATATTCGCTATGGCCAGTATTCTTGAAAAGGTAAGTTATTAACCAGTCATGGTCATTGTGATAATGTAAAACTAACAAATTTCATTTGTAAATACAGTGCACCTATATCAATGGATCACCACAAAATACATTTGTACCAGGTCTTATTGAGATGGCAGAGCATTATGGTGTACACATTGCTGGTGATGACTTTAAGTCAGGTCAAACAAAATTGAAATCAGTATTAGTTGATTTTTTGGTTGGTGCTGGAATTAAACCAGTATCAATTGTTAGTTATAATCATTTGGGTAATAATGATGGTAAAAATTTATCGGCGCCACAACAGTTCCGTTCAAAAGAAATCTCGAAAAGTAATGTTGTTGATGATATGGTAGAGTCTAATGGTATTTTATATCAGCCAAATGAACATCCAGACCATTGTGTCGTTATCAAATATGTACCCTATGTTGGTGACAGTAAACGTGCAATGGACGAATACACTAGCCAAATTATGTTGGGTGGCCACAACACATTGGTCATTCATAATACATGTGAAGATTCGTTGTTAGCATCACCGTTGATTTTGGATTTGGCAATCTTAGGTGAATTATGTTCACGTATTACTGTGAAACGTACAGATTCAAATGAACAATATGTACCATTCCGATCAGTTTTATCAATTTTGAGTTACATGTGTAAGGCCCCATTAGTTCCAAATGGTACACCTGTTGTTAACTCTTTATTCCGTCAACGATCTGCAATTGAAAATATCTTAAGAGCATGTGTCGGACTTCAGCCAAATCATCACATGTCATTGGAACACCGAGTAAGTATTATATAAAAATGGATATTAAATTCAACTGTAACTTAAATTCTAATTATTCAACAGTTTGAACTCGGTATAATCTCACAAAATTCAATGAAAACTGAACAATCAACGATTGAATCAATTAAAATGAGCAAGCAATGCAACACAAATGGACATACCAATGGACATTCAAACGGTTATTCTAATGGACACAGTAATGGATTTGCAAATGGACACAAAACAACCCAAGTAGTCAACTAAATAGCCAAGAAATTGTGTCAAACTAAAATAGAACAACTGTAAATGTTCAAAAATTTTAGTCAGTTGAACACTATTATATGATTTGTATAATACCTTATTATGTTTTATTATTGAATATCATTTTATATTTTTTACTTTATTAATTATTATTCAATGAATACCTGAAAAGTAAAACCATGGATTTTTATTTCATTCCTTATCAAAATATTTCTATAAAAGATATGTTAATATTATCGTAATGTTTAAAGTTCAGTATTTTTTCACTTTAAAAATTTATGTTGCTGAGGAAGTGAGTTATTTACATACATTTATGGGATCACTAAATGACTGATTTGAAATTTTTGATGAATTTTTTTCACCAATTAACGAATAATTGTCCGACTAACGAACAAAGTACCTTTAATTGTGTATTCATGTATATACATTTTATAGATGATTAGAAAACAAAAAAAAAAAACATAAAAAATAGTAATAAGCTATTAACTATTATTCAATTAAGGGAAATTTTAATTCTAAGTTGATTTTATTGTGTTACGCATACACATCATAGTATGTTGAATATTGTCTAACTAATATAAATAATATAATATCGCCTGATGTTTTTATCAGCATAAACAATGATGTGAAGCTCTCAATTGGAATTGTAATTGAAATTTATGTAAAACTGTATCAGTATCACCTTAGCAACGTGTACTTTATATACTAAACAAAACAAAAACATATAACACATGCGGTTAAAATACCATTGAAGCACTCAATTGTAACACAGAACTCTATAGTTTTCATTTTTCCTGCCTAGTTAATGTGTATTCAATAGTCGGTTTATAAAAACTCCCTGTCTCCACTCGTATGAGTGAATAAAAGTTGTAGTTTGATATCCTTGAAATAAAATCAATGTTGTTTCATTTGATATTGATTCGATAGAAAATTCCACAGGATGTTGAATAGGCTACACAGTATTGATTGACCAACAGACGAATGAAATGAGTGATCTCAATAAGAATGTTGAGAAAAAGGATTTGGTTGGTGAGTGGTTAGTACCAATTAAAGGTGAAGTTTATAAGATTGAATTTGAACATGGTGGCACAACTGGACGTCGAGTAATTTGGATAAACGGTGAAGTGAGTTCACATTATATATCGCTTAGTTGAATATCCCTAAATAATTAGCTAATGATTGAAATTATTAGGAAATTTTACGTCGAGATTGGATGTTTAAATTAGTAGGAGACGATGAATTCACTTTGGATAACGGTACACGCTGTATAATTCGGGTAAATTTTTTTCTGATTATAAATATTTTAGTAAGAATCAATTGAATAAAATTGAAATTAATTCGTTCAATTGAAGGTGGATCCAGCACCGGGATTGAAATACAAATATACATTGTATGTGGGTGGTAAACCATTTGATAAATTTCGAGAGTATACAGCTAAATCAATAATTGCTTGGGTAACAACAGTTAATGATAAACGATATCGTGTTGTGCTAGAAAAAGATACGCTCAATATATTCTTAAATGGTCAATTACGCGATGAAACTGTAAGTGAATTGAATCGATATTTGGTAAATGTGATGCAATTGATAGCAAGAATTGTTTAATTTCAGGGTATTTTTGTGGACGATGGAACTGATACAATATTCATGGATGACGGAAATGAATTTGTCTTATCAGCTCGAGCTAGTGGATTAAAACATGATGCAATGAATTACACATTAAAAGTAAATTCAATTACAGTTCTACCGGAAGAGATAAAATTCTGTTGAAAGTGTCTTGACTAAACGCCTCGACTAAATAGTCAAGACTTATTTGTTTCCGTTTCAATAACACCTGTCTGTGTATCCGGTTACCACCCGATTCGATTTTAACATGTTCAAAATTTCAAATAATAACCGCTGAGTTTATTATTCTCGATTAGCAGTCGCAATAAATTTATTAATAACATAAATACTTTCTTAATTGTAGCGTGCAATAAATCAACGATTGATCATTAGAATAGAATTATAATTAAAATATTAAACTTTTCAATTAATGTGCTATTCTACAACATAGATTGTGTTCAACATTAAATAATAAAATCGTTTATATCAAAAAAAATAAACGTTTTGATATAACGTTTGTAATTATGGACGAAATTTAATTTCTTATGTACAATACGTTTTTGTGATTGAATGTGGACAGCAGCTTCCTGACGAACGGAAATATAACAACGTTTGGTAATACCATCCAAGGAGATAGAAAAACAATCGTGCCATGTATCTATAATTATCCATTTATGTATAGTTGGTTGTCTATAAACTCTTCGAACAGTGAAAAAAGAAACAATTGTCTATGATTGTGTATAACAAACATAATGTTGTGAATTAATTTTGTTCTATCTTATATTTCAATTCTTGAAATTATAAAAAAAAAAATGGATGAGTAATCAAAGGTGGTGTCTCGTGAATGTACATTTGACGTTGTCGTCATCATCTAGTGTTGCACACATTATTTATTTAATACGTTTTTATCATAATTTTGCATGGCATAGAATTTGTCAATTCTAAAAATAGAAAACATTTTTTAATATTCAATCACCAGGAGGTCATTTGATTGATGGGAATGATGTGTCTTGAGTGCATATACTATAAACTGTGTCCATGCCATCGACCAATTACTTATTACCATAATATATGTCTGTATCCTAATATAAAACAAATAATAATATTTTTGCTTCAATAAATCCATAGTAAATCTGTTGGTATACAGAAAAGGCTGGTGATGGTTTATGATCGAAATAATCAGTTTTGCATGCAGCAGTGTTGCGTGTGTCCAACGATCTTCTTTCAGTCAGATTGAAATACCATTCATATATCAACGTATCCTCACATCGTGTGAAGAAGAGACAGAGTAGAAACAATTCGATGGTTACATTATCACCGAAATATTAATTGTTTTTTGTCGGCTCTGTTATGAGGGCCCAATGGCAATATTTTTAGTTCAATTTTTTTTTGTATTCTGTTATTTGTGAATAACATCCTATATTGGATATGTTTTGGTCGATGAAATATTCAATCTCGACTTAACTAATTGATGTTTGCATGGATGACTTTTTGAATGCGAAACTATTAGGCATTGATGTAATGAATCGATTCAAATAACATGAATCTTTCAGAATCCTTTTTGCTGTCATTAAATCCGGCAATTTATTAAGATCATTTGTTGTTGTTTTTTTTTTTATGAAATTTAAAAATAACTAAAATGAAACACAAAGAATATTATAAAATATTGCTTCGTTGGGATTTTAAGAGATCTTATACAGGCACAATCTATAAAAGATTTTGCAAATACCATTGAATTGATTTTTCACTAATTTTCAAATATAAAATAAAAAACGTATCATCACCAAGAAAAGGTGAGCTTGATCAACATTAATTTCACTGGTATGTTATGAATGTAAGCGGTTTGACTTTATCTTACAGACTGACCCCCACAACACTTTAAATCATCTGCTTTTAAACTCTCCTTTTAGATTACTAGCATAACAAAAGCATATTAAATCTTAAAAACAAAAATATATAAGAATGCGATACATAAGTGAATAATAAAAGAAAATTCCATTGATTTTGGTATCCAAAAAAAAAAAAGAGAAAAAAAAAAATGGAAAACAGATAAAAGAATCGCATAACAAGAAAACCAACCGATTAAATATTTAAAAATAGTATTTGTTACGTTGATAAAAGAATGGTATAGAAGATGATTCTGGTGCACAAAGTCAAGGGCAACAATCATTTACATCATGGGAGGATTTATGCCAATGATTTTTGTTACGCGCATTTTAATACCACAACCAAAATCCAAGAAAAAAAAAACAAACATAATATGAGATGAGGTACATTTAGTTAAAAAGAAAAAAAAAAAACATTTTATAATTTACTTGCATCTCTTTTCTTTCTACCATGTCAGACAATAAAATTGCTGTTGGGCACAGAATACTAAGCTATAGAATTTAGCCGCATTCAAGTAATCCGCAATGAAATGATAAAACTCAAGTATAAGAATTTACCTTTAATTTTATGAGATTGTGAAAATTTTACGTTTCATTTCACCCATAAGAAAAAAAAAATTGTTTAACGTAACATTGGAATTTCTGGTGGACCGGCAGCAATTTGATTCCAACATTAAACATACTCAGTGAGTAATATTATTTGTTATTTTGGGGGCAGTTGCTTGTGAAATAGGTATGAGTTGGTTAATGTCTGCCAGAATCATATAATGGCAAAATGTATGAAAATTATGAACGATGAAATGTTGAAAGTAAATATGAATATATCGTTTAAGCAAAACCGATTCGGAATATTTTACTAATCAATTAAGGATGTACAAGTCATTTAAATAATGTACAACATAAAGCGTTTTAAATGAGTACCTAAAGTGTTTTTGGGGCTGGTAAAAATCAACCAACACTGTGGAAATATAAATCAACAATTTTTTGTATCAGCTAATGCACCATACTTTCATTGAATGCATTTACATAAATTTTATTATGAAGTTTAAAGAAAAAAAAATAAATAAGAAAAACAATCGATGATTTGGTCATCTCTTGGACATGGTTAGTCATTTTTTCTTTACAACCTAACAGCCGGCTAATGTTCAAGCTGTCTATATCGATATCGCGAAATTAAGAAGAATATATTATTTCTTGGAAATATGAAATCAAGAAAGAACTTCTTATGGCCAAAAATCGCATTCAATATTTTCGTTATAAAATTGGATTAGCATCCGCCAGACCGTAAAGATAGGATATGGATTTGATTAGAATTTTAACCACCGGACCAAATTGATCAAATATCAAGTAAATCAGTAACAATTAATAAATTTAACCAGTCATTTGTGGGTTGATCACGTAACAAGAATTAAATTAAAGAAATAATCATCCGAATAAAAATAACTTTGAATTAAATGAAGAATTAAAATTGAAACAAAATGAAAACAGAATGAATCTTATTGATTGAACTCCTCGTGAGATTGTGAATTGTTTGCTAATTAAAGTTCTTAAAACATTGTAAAAGAATGATTCTTTAGTTTTGTTTTACCAATGTGAATCTTAATCCACGGTTCACATAAGGAAATAATTGCAATAAAGAAAAACAAGACAAAAAAAAAGCAAATAAAGAAACAAACAGAACACCAATGTTTAGATTGATGGTATAGTTAAAAGACATATTCTGCAATATTCTATAGCAAACAGTATCTAATCGGTGGCATAGGTAAATAAAAAAAAAATAAATACGCGATGAGAAAAAAACTAGCAAACAAAACGTAATAGATTTAATTATAATAATTTTAGAATAAAAATAAATTTTGTAATCTACAATATAACCAAATAAGATAATATACAAAGGAGCTTTTATTCACCAGCCATGATATAAGTTTCTTATTTTCCAATTGAATTCACATGATCATTCTGTCTTTCGTTGACTTTTTCGTATTGCGACCGATGATATGGAAACAGTTTAATCGAAAGAAAAATGATGATCCTCAACAGATCATTAAATTATCAGTTTGAAAATGTTCGTTTTTGTTTCACTAGAAAATATAAGAATGTAACAGAATTGTATCCACAACGTACATCACGCCCAGTAGTTATTGTAAAATGTTTGCAAATACTAAAAAATTCTGCAAATATATTTCATATTTTAAAAACATTCTAAGTGTAGAGTAATTTCATCTGCAGATACACTGTTTAAAAATAAAATAAAATTCATTGCCGAATATGACACTCTTCCAGTATATCAAACCAAACCAAAATTTGATAGGTGGTAAAGAAGGGCTAAGAAAACAACATATTAAAATTTAAAAAAAAATTGTAGGCACCGTTTCGAGTTTTATAACGAAAGTAAATGTTCAACCCTTCTAGAGCCACCCTTAATTCTTGCTCGAAGGTAACCAAACTTAATGGCTCCAGATGAAGTATCATCTGACTAAATTTAGTTGCATTTGGATAACTGGTGTCCTCAATATATGGTGAAATACCAGCGGACACCGGACGGGGGGCAAAAACGCCTTTTTTCCCCAAAGTGCATTTTCTATCCGTTTCAAGAAATATACAATCCGAAAATAATATTCCCAAAAAATCGATTTTTGAGGAGATTACAATATACATCCCTTGTAGAGTGATGTACAAAAATAAGAAAAACAACAGATACTGCAAACGATGATAACATTTTTAAGGAAATCTACTATTTATTTGGATGGGAATGAAACAACAGTTTCAATATAAAATACATGGATTCCCCCCTTTGATCGTAAAAAATCGCATACTCTCAACGATACACTTCACCATGATCAGTTTCATTCTATTTTATATCATGTAGTCTTATACAAATCACTTTGAATAGATTCCAATGGATGGTATTTATTAAAACTGTTGTTATTATCGTTGACTAGTTGCTGTTAAACTAATCGGTTTCTGTTCAAAACTTCATTGTGTGATTTTGTTTACAATCATTAAACGTGTAATCGTACAGTAGAGGATCATTGTTTCAGTATCGGTTTTTAGTATATTTGATAATTTTCGAGAACCAATAATGTATTGAAATGTTATTTGAACGCGAGACGATTGGTACATATTTATAGTATGTTGACAGTAAGATGATAACGGTATTCTTAGATGATTTCTTTTATGTTTTGTATAAAATATTGTTGATGAACAACCAGATTTATTATGGCTCCGGGTTGAGCGAACCATACCAGAGATCGTTGATGTTTAATCGGACAAAAAACTAATTAAAACATTAATGAGAGTGTTAGGATCTTCCTTTCTTTCGTTCACTCTATACAGTGAACGTAACAAAATTATTTCTTTCATAATTCTTATTATTATTAATACTGTTTCGGTTCTCTTTATTAGACAACTTATGATTTTAGATTATTACGTAATTTATTAATGTGAAACTAAATCGTGATATTATCTTTTGTATTATTATTTTCTTTATCCTCTGTTGTTTTATTATTTTATGCTTAAAAGTGTGTACTTGAATAGATATCTTTTGGGAAGCTTTAAGTTCTGCGAACTCGCGAACATCTTGGAATAAAATTGGAAAGGAAAAAAAGAATTAATTTTTTTTTTTCATATAAAAAGTGATTTTTTTATTTTTGTATATTCATTTCAGCTTCTTTTCTTTATTTTAAATCTTACATTCCGGTTAACTTTCTTTATATCATTTTACATCAATTTATTCTTTAGCTTATCTTCTTTTTTTTTTTCATTTGTTGTTTGCTAAAATGGTTTTCTTGAACCTGATTTGTTCCCTTTTGTATATATTTTAAAAATTTGCCTTTTCGTATATTTTATTTATTTTTATTTGTTATTATTCATTATATATAGGCTAGAGAGAGAGAGAGAAAGATAGAAATAAGTGGAATCTCGATTACAGTTGCCACAATTTTAAAAAGATCGAGAATGTCGAGATGAGTGTTCTGCGGTCATCACTTAAATGCTCCCCCCATTGAAGATGATCATCAATTGCATACAAATGCGTTACTTTAGTACAAGAAATGAAAATGAAACAAAATAGTTTCGAAATAAATATCGAATTTAATGGCTATCCATTGAATCAGAATGCAATTTATATGTATTATGTTTTGATTCCCTTTAAAATCATACGAATACACATAATTTCTGGCAAAATAAATTTATCAAGAGTATTATTGTTGTTAAGATTTCGTTAGAAATGGAATTGCACGTGATGTTATTGAATTGCTTTCCACCACCGTAACATACAACAGCATTAAACATTAATGTGGCATCGATTTATAAGTTATACAGTTTCGTATATCGAATTGAATTAAAGGAAGAACGACAAAACTTTCTCACATGTTCTAATATTGCATTTTATTGTTGCTGATTCTGATTACATTAGGATGTTATACAATGTTGTAATTATGGTACGTGCAATATGTTTAATGGTAATAATGAATAGTGTATTATTTCGAATGATTCTTCATATTCAGTTAAATCTATTCTGCTGAACTTTTATACAATATCCACCAAAACGAAATAATGGTATATAAGAAATCGTGATATTCTAATCGCTTGGTATTTTATCCGGATTTTTAATCAATTTTTTATTTTCCTTATTCTTTTTTAACTATCCAGAATGGTAAACCACAAATGTTTCACGTTGAAAATCATTATACGATTAAACGAAAATTACCAACGAAAATAGTTAGAGTACAAAAAATAAAAATAAAAGAATAGCAATACAATGAACCGTAAATAGCTTTCTTTAGAATTTTTGTATCATTATTCCTTATATAAAATTCGTTGTACTAATACATCGTTAACATTTAATTAAAAGGATCCATGAGTGTCATGAGGGCACGATCTCTATTTCCAGAACCCTTGGTCATGTGTTTAAAATAATGGAAATATAAAAGTATTGTAATACTCTTACGTAGATCATTGATCATTAATATATTTGACATCTGCTGGGTGTAAAAAATGGATGGTGTATGCCAGTAAGTTACAATTAATCTTGTCACAATTAGTCTGCTCCACCCAAGCTAATTATAATTCCATACAGGAGAGTTTTGCCAATCAATTGATCAACCAGATATCCAAGTCCTTCTATTTTCAAGATATTATCGGTTACAGTAATTTGAAACGATAATTATGTTCTACTATAATTAAATTAAATTAAAATAAAACTACCAGAGAACTTAAACATAGCGATGAATGAATCTTAATGTAGAACATGATTAAAATCGTAGGTGTATAATTGTCCAATTAGAATTCCGTTAATCTTTGAGAAAATTAAATTTCACTCTAATCGATTCTGATCCAATACAATGGTGAACATAATCAGAATATAAATAAATTTTAATTTGTAGTGATTACACAATTATCATTGAGGTGCTTATGATTTAAACGTTAAATTTTTTTTTTTTTTTGAGAAATTTTCTACCAGAACGAAATAATTCTCATCTTATTGCTAAGATATTCACATTTAACCTTTTTCATTTCAATTCTATTATATTGGTAAAATGTTGGCACAATGATCATTTGTAATTATCGTTTGAATCAATGTATTGATCATGTTTAAATGACCAAGCAAATTAATCGGACACGTTAAATTATATAACGCAGAATGATCATCTGGAATTGATTGAATGTACAAGAATACGGGAGGAAGACTTACTAAATTATTGATGTTCAATAGAAAAATAAATTTTATTTATTTGATGGGAATTTGGGTGCTCAATAACAATTCCCGAATCTAATCGTTCTGATCATAAATTGTATTGTTATGCGTTCAGTATAATAGCTAAAAACAATTTGGCTTCTTTTTCAATGTAATGAATAATGACCGACGATGTTCATCATTTAATGATCATTGTTGCCTTCTTTATGCTTTTCTTCTATCTTCTATATTTTTATTTTTCTTTTTTAAGTAATTTAAGATCAATGAACTTCAACTACGATCATTTATTCAATAAATTTTTACTGAAGTTAGTTAATTACATTGATCATCAGTGTTAAGTAATTAAATTAATTCATTATTGATGAAATTCAAAATTAGTTACACAGTACAATACAAAACTATTTTACTTTCGATTTAACGTTCAATTTCAAATATTTTAAATAATTGAAAATTGTAATAAATAATTAAGACATTTTGAACGTACTTAATGAATTGTACCGTTGATTGAGTACTTCAGTGATTTTATTATTATAAGTTCAATGATGCCATAATTACAATAATTATAATATTATCTGTTGAATCGCATATACATTTGATGAATGCGATTTTTAAAAAAAAAAAAATAAAATTCTTCAGATTGAATACTAAATTTAATTGAGTCTGTCTGTCCTTGGCCTTGGTGCAACAGAAAAGAATCATTTTTATAGCCCAAGATAATGGCAATCAATTTGAATACCGTCAAATACTAAAATTGACCAAATGTTCATTTTATTATACAGCAAAAGATGGATTGAATCTTTTGTTACTCTTTGGATCACAAAATCAAGATAAATTTATTACGGATACCTACCGTAAAAAAGAAATATTCTTTGTTTTTTTTTTTTTTTTTTCTTTTTCAAAATTAAATCGCAATATAAAATTGCCCTTTATCTTATTTCTAACTATTCGATTTAAATTAATGAAATCAGTGTGGTATGAATACAGAAATATAAAAAAATATAAGATAATAATATCTCTTTTTAAAATTTTCATAATGCAATGAAAATATCTTTACAGCAGGGATCAAATACTCTTAATTGTTGGATATCGTTATGTATCCATCCAGATATTTGTAGTCCAGAATGCAGAAATGTTTTTTTTTTTTTTTTTAAAAAAAAAAAAAACATTTTTAAAGGTGATATCAAATGTTTAAACTAGTTAAATACAATTATATTTATGTAGAATACACCATAGTATGGATATTTGATTCTGTAAAAAAAATTTCTAAAATTGAAACACACATCTGATGATTTGGATTTTGTTCGCAACAATTACATACATATTGGATGATGTTCCTTGCTTTTTTATTTCTTTAAGTTTGCTGCGTTTCATAGTGAAATATTTCATCGGATGTTATATGTATGAAACACGGTAACAAAAACAACAAGAAAAAACCTTTAAGAACAAGGAATTAAAATATATATAAACATACCTGTAGAGTGTATATCAAATATTACCAGCAAAGAATTAATATTGGATAAAAGAAAGAATAAAAAAAAAAAAAAAAAAAAA
>JXOR01000722.1:18790-34883 GCA_001014335.1 Coboldia fuscipes | reverse complement strand
AAAAAAAAAAAAAAAAAAAAAAAAAAAAACGAATTCTTGAGGTGGGGCGCAGACGATTTAAGCTTAGAACAATTCAGAATCAATAGCATTCTGTCCGTGAACTTAGTGGCAAGTGGATAAAAAAAACTCTAAATAGAACTATAATTCAAAGTTTTTTTTTTTCAAGTACAAATTGAATCGAATTGAAAATAAAAAGAAATACTAAAAGAGAAAATAAAAACAGTAAAAGAAATTTTATTATTTCATTTCTAAAGAAAGTGAATTTGATCTTCAGTTTTATTTCAATTTTTTTTTTTTTAAGAACATTTTATTTTTATTGTCCAGTGGAAATTTGATTAAAAGAAAAAAGGAAAAATAAAATTTATTCTCTCATTAGCAATATAATCTTAAAGTGATTTATTGTGTGATTTTGTATTTTATTTATTTAAATTAAATAGAATCATTTCGTTGTGGTCTCGTTAAAGTTTATTTAGAGTTTATAAAATTCTTATATATTTGTTTAGTTTCGTATACCAGAAAGATATTTAACAAAAGTAAACATGAAATTGGTAGTGTTGTGCATTTTTTCGATTGTGGCATTTGTTGCTGGTGAGTTTTAATTATTTAATTCTTATTTTAATTATTGAATTAAAATAATTAAATACTATTATTTATATTAATTATTTAATTACACATTAAAATTGGAATAAAGTAAGAAAATTAATTAAATATTTTATTAATAAACCACCCAACGAGGTATAGTTGTCTGATACTCGTATTCAATTTTTATTAGTTATTTAATATGAGATAATCATAATGCATGAAACGTATCAGTTTCAACGTTACCTGAATGGATATGAAATATTTATTTAAAAAAAAAGAAAAGAAAAAACACTTATCGAAATATGAAGAATAAAAGTCTATTCTTCGAAGACATACGGGACATTAATATATAGAATATTAAGAAAACCGTTTGGTTGTTTTATTTAGTTAAGAAAGAATATTAACGTCATTGTCACCTTTTTACCGTGCATTCAACGAGACACCAACTGAATATTAAAATTCCTAATATTCATATAAGACGAATCTAATTTGTTGATGATTAATTCGCCATCATATCCGGTCATTCTTGTCCGGTATTATTTGATATTTCATGTGGTTTTACGTCATATCATATTGGCGTTGTTGTAAATTTTATTCAGATTACCTTTTAAATTAATTAACAGAAACCGTTAAATTGTTCATAACAGTTAGATGATTATAATAAATTAACATTTTGCATATTCTTGTTACATATTATGGTAGTACCATGTACAATTTATTAAATCGGGTTGATATTTCTTCTTCTTTTTTTTTCGCTAATTAAATTAATTGAATTTCATGTGTAAGGTGTGACCATTAAGTTAAACGTATTAATGATGAAACTGAAAAAAAAAAATCTGGAAAGTTTATTGACCAGTTAGTTCACCAGCATACACACGTTACCTGTTACCTGTTAATTATTGAACCATCGTTCAGTGTCACTTTTAGCATAACATTCATGATATGATTCTTAATATAGAATTCATATGAATGCGATTTAACTTTTATCTTCGTTTATATGGGAATATATCCGGTTTTTATATGATTCTTATTTTTAATTTTCTTTCATTTCATATATAAAACCCATAATGGGTCTTATAAATTTAGAATGCGTTTTCATATCAAACATAATATTCATTTGAGATTTAGTTTGTAGTTGGATTAACAATATAAACATAATATTATTTAATTTTTAATTGTTAATATTCTGAGCTTATGCTGGACTGTTATGTAAACTGGCCCAGAAACAAATAAGAGATTTGAGTTATTTTTTTTTTTTGTTGAATTTCATATCGTCAGTAAAAAATAAAAAAAAAAATGGTTTGACCATTGACTCGTAATAAAATCTCACTTTTAACAAGATTGAAACAGGTGTACATACCATACATTATTTTATTTCTTAAGAATTGTTTTATTTCATTTGATTCTAGTGATTACTTAACTGGATTTTATATTTATTTAATTATCCATTTTAGTTGAACAGAGGTTATTAGTTGATTCTTAGAGTTTCGTAATTGACTAAATAAATATTAATTACTGATAGAAATCTATGGATTATTATATTAACTAGTTAACCAATAGGCATAAGAAATGAAGTTGTATTACGGCGCCCAGTTAATCAACTGAATCAATAATAATCATTTTCATATGTTCTTTTAGTTTTCTTCTAATTTCTTAAAGAGATTTTAATATTGATGTGCATCTAATGTTTGTTACCAAGTGGATGCACATGATTTAACCTAATGATCATTACTATATAATAAAAAGGAGTCTAGAGACAAATAACATAAAGGCACTATTCATTTAAAAGAAACTAAAGATGTTATAAATGAAAATGTCTTAAAATAACATTGAATATTAACATAATTTTAATGCTAATATTTGTACATGATAATTGCATGTACACAGCGGTCTCCCTCACAATTTCAGTGCATTTAAAAAGATGATTCAACGATGAAAGAATATGTAGGTTTTTTCTTATTTTATTCTGTTGAATACCAACATTTGTGAGGTTCGTAGCTGGACTCTTAAATTCGTCTCGGCGAAAATGAACCGTCATTATGTTAACAATAATTTTTTATGTTAATAGTATATTACTTATAGCGGCCAATGTAAGGGTAGCTGCATTGAGTGGGGATAACTTCAACGAGCTTTAGCGAGTTGAGGTTAACCACGAAATGAAGCTATACTTGGCTGCTATAAGTCAACATTTTATTCCCAATTGAGGGGAAAAGCTACGCTTCAGCCTATGTGAGCTTCAAGGTTTATATGACGAATAGATTTATATCGTGTATCGTCGGATGGTTCTGTTGTGGTAAAATACTTTACCTTATTAGCCGAAGAAGTTTTGCGATAATATTTGTATGGGAATTTAGTAACATCAGTGGAGAAACGTGATTTTCGTGTCCACTCAATTGTATGGAAAAGCCGAAGTTTTTCCCCTCAATTGTGAATAAATTTTATTTCTGTATATCTTTTTTTGTTCCTTTAACTCCATTGACTTGTTCATGGTAGTAAAAGAATGAAGACAACGAATAAAAAGAAATTTTTTTTTGTGTCTAAGATGGACTGTATGTTGTATTCATATTTATTATTCCCCATTAACATGTACTACACATCGAAGAGTTAATTTAATAATGATGGGAAGCGACGATGTAATAAGAAGAGGAGCATGAGGTGGCTTGTAGAAATACTTACATTGATGCCTATTACATAGATGGTGGCATTATGCACCGATTCTAAGACACCAATGTACTATACCTGGTGAATTAAATTACCCATAATGCATGTAGTATACGTTACGACATATGGCATACATCTTCTTTTAATTCATATCTTCCCTTTTTTTGTTTCTTCTTATTTCTATTCTTATATGAAAAATAGTTACATACATGAATATGGATAAAAATAAATATAAAAACTTGTTGTACAGTCATTGCATCCTTGAAGAACGCCGGCATCAATCTAGACATTGAGTACAGAATGATTATATGTAATATGAAGTGTGCACCTTTCAATTAAATTTTATGCATAAAAAAATACGTGTATTTATGATTTATATGAGTGTCATAACACCAATGGATCTTTGAACGTGTCTTATTTTTCTCAATCTTATTATTCTATACAATGATCGATTTGTTCCATTCATTGGATTATGTATTATGTAAAAGATTTAGAATTTATTTCTGTGTTCTTTGATTCATTCAAGACAATTATTTAATGGTTTACCATGGATAAAGTTTAAGATCAATATGATTTGATTTTTTTTTTTGTGTGACTAAGTATTACAATGGTTTCTATAGATTAATTTTTATTCATTTACTAATAATAAAAGTTTCTTTAAAATATGATCAAATATTGATAAAATATTATTATCTCAATTTATAAATTTTTCAGGACAACGTATTACCACAATTCAATTGGATGGTGTTCAATATTATGTCAGTAGAATGAATCCATATTCACCTGAATTGAATTATTTCTTGGCATATCAATATTGTCGATCAATTGGTTTACAATTGGCATCATTTGAGACAAAAGAAAAAGTTGATTCAATGACACAATATTTAATAAATGCTGGTATGTTTGAGATGATCAATGTTAACTATTAACTGAATATGTTAATATTAATTCAATTGTTTCCATAGGTTACAGTAACTATGAATTTTGGACGTCTGGTAATCATCTTGGTACTGGAATGTATATTTGGATGAGTACTGGATCACCATTTAATGCAACATTTGATAATTTTGCTGATACCGATGTTGGATCACAGCATCTAACACCGGTGGAGCTAAACAGTAACACCTCACCACAACGGACTGCTCGTGACAGGTATGGTTTAATTAAATTTTCGTAAATACAAGAACAATTGATTTAAATTAAATATTCTACTATTAAAATGATAATTGCAGTAGTAGCGGATTGGAAAAAGGCTGTGTCTCATTGAGTGGTAACATGCTTGAATGGAAAACTGATGATTGTTTAGCCGTTAAAGATTTCATTTGTGAACAAACACGTTGCTATTACTATAATTATGGAAGTATTCCAGTATCATCAGCACAGGGGTAAGCGAGTAATTGAAACGGATCACTGCATTCATCATCCCCCCACACACACACACACACACAATCAATCCAATAAACCAATATAACTTAGGTGAGCTAGCCCCATCCACCATTATAAACGTTTCTTTAAATACAATTCAAACTAACTTTTTATCAGTTTCAATTGTAATAAAAATTTCTTTTATGTTTTTCAAAAGCAATTTATTTGTATTCGATGCATTTTTTAACACCTTCATGTAAATAACAAATAAGTTTAAATACAGTATGCAAACTATGTTATTAGATCTAATTCAAGTGATTAGAGCTACTTAAGAACTTGGCTTATGCTTATAGTTCAGCCTGTAAAATTTTATACGTTTCAAATTTGGTTTTTTTTTTTTTTTATCCTCAACTGGTGGCTTGGGGTTGGTGGGTCCCATGAATCAGACAACTAATCTTAATCGTTTATTTGTTTCAGTCGACCAATTCGTACCACCACTGCATCACCAATTACAATGAAATCAACACCATTACCAATGCTCTTATCAACCACTTATGCACCAAAATTACTTAACATTGAAAAGGAATCAACTGTTCGAATTGCATCACCTGAAAAATTGGCAAAGGCAGAAGATCAAGTGGGTGATGAAGAACCTCATTTGGAAGAAGAAATGGATGAGCACAGTTCATCAGGTGATAAAAACGATATTGATTCATCATCGGATGAGGCAATGCGTATCGATATGAATGATATTGTACCAACTGAAGCAAGTGATGAAACTGATGAGGAAAATACAACCAGTGTTGAAGAGAGAATCAAACATATTTCTCAAGAGATTGAGAAAATTAGTAACAGCCAAGATCGTGATGTTGATGTAGGACGTCAAAGTTTCATTTCATTGTCTGATTTTATAAAAACATTAAGACCAAATGATAAGAAAATACCACAAATTGATTCAGATTATTCAAATACGATGAGAGTATTAGGTGAGACCCAGTCGATTGTAAGTGGTGAGGCACGTAAATTAAAGGATAATCAACCAGTTAAACAAACACGTTAATATTATTTCAAAAAGAAATATCAAAACTCAATCACTATAAGTTATTAATTAGCAGAGAATCTGTATTGAATATTGTAGTTTCATAATATGTACTAAACTCATATCATATCTAAACCATTTAATTAAATTCATCAATTCCGTATGATCCAAAATCATGGATAATTTGTTCCACATTTAGTTTTAATTTTAGTTATATGATATACGATTCGTCTATCTTAAGCCTTTAATTTTTTTTTTTTTTTATTTTGATCATAAATATAAAGAAATATAAAATATAAAGAATAAATATTAAGTATATTGAAAAATTAATAAAATGAAAATGTAAAGATCAGATAAACTGTAAATTGTGCGGGCAATATTTGCCGATTAAGATTTTGATTAAAATAAAAGACTTTTTTCAAATTCATAAATTAATTTTCTTTTTACAATCCAATATTTGAATGAAACAATAGTAATCACATTAACTGTTCGTTGAGAAACCATACTACCCTCATGATGTTCACCTGAATTTACTCAATTCAGTCAAAATTTTTCCTTAAAAATTCGATTTTATTTTTAGTTTTTCTTTGCAATTGAAACAGGTGAACATAACTACAACAGGGAAATTAATTATCTAAGGTCCACTTTTACTATGTATGATTTGAGGTGAAGAAAATAAAGACGAGAAGTTATTGTGCCTCATGAATTTCCTAAATTTCCGAGATTTTTTAAAAATTTCGTTTTTTAGTTGTTACAATTGCCGTTAGGTTCGCCACTATCTACAAAATATCCATGGATGAAGAATAGAGCTCAGCTTAAACAAAATGAAAATTACTTAATTCATTTTTACTTTTCTTATTAATCTTTATTATAATATAAAATACAGATAATCACATTTTATATCTGATAGTTAATATGCGTTGACTATATAAGAATAATTTAATACCACTTAAGAAATAAAGGATATTGACCAAATAAATCACTTAATGAATTACGAATCTTCGGTCATCACTACACACAGTTGTAATTGAGTTTTATTGCACTAAATTATCAGTAAATTAAATTAATGATTCACGTTGAGGATCAACACGGATTACAACATAATCTACATTCTAATCACTCAGAGAGTCTCTACTATGGTGCTTCAAATTTTTTGGTCCAATTATTTGGCCAATCCATGACCAGCGTTAATTACTGTAGTCATAATTTATGTATATCTATGACACTTTTATAAACATTTAGCAACCACCGTTCACTATAAAAAAACAACATTTATACAATTTATAATCCCTGATTAAACGTGAAGGAATCACATTGATAACTATACGTTTTTATTTCGACACGTATTTTAAATGAAATTAGAAGAAAATATACTCTGGTTGTATGCATTCGCATTTGTACTATTGCTTTTCATTCACCAAAGGCATATTTTCTGGTATTAAGAGTCAACAATCGATATGGGATCATTCCATGTTCATTGTACGATCATTGCACCTGACTGTGACTGTTGATTTTGAGGTGATGGTGTCTGTTGAGGAAGATGAAGCGATTGCTGCTGTTGAATTTGTGAATGATGCTGTTGTTGTGGCTGTGGGATTTGTTGCTGTTGTGACTGTAACTGCTGCTGATGTTGCATTTGCTGTGAATTCGATTGATTAGATTGTTGGGATTGTTGACTAGGTGTTTGTGGCACTGTTTGACCACCAGTATTCGGTTGATTATTTTGACTCAATTCTGCCTTTACACGTCTGGCGATGTGCGATCTTGTGTGCTTTCTTAAGTGATCCTTGCGATAAAAACCTTTGCCACATTCATTGCAGATATGCCTTTTTTCACCTGAATGAATGACAAAATGTAACGATAATTGTTCTTTGCGTTTGAACGCTTTCAAACAAATTGTGCAAACGAACGGTCGTTCTGGATTATGACTTTGCTTATGTCTGGTCAAATGGTCTTTACGTTTCAATGCTGCATTACAAATATCGCAAATAAATCGACGTTCTAAATTATGGCCAACCAAATGTTGTTCCAAGAGACCACGTTCTGGATAAGCAACTTGACACTCAGGACAACAGTATAAAGGACTGCCATCCAATGCCGTCTTTATTCTGATTTCTCCTGGTTTCGGTCTTGGTTTCTTCTCTTTTGGAGCTTTCTTCTTTTTCTTTTTCTTCGATTTTGTTGTGGTTGGCGCTGGATTTTCTGCTTGCTGTTGCTGTTGATTATTATTTGGCTGAAGCTGTGATTGAGTAGTGCCTTGGGACTGTGATTGAGTAGTGCCTTGGGACTGTGATTGCTGATGACTTGGCTGCGGTTGTAACGTATGCTGAGCCGAATGTTGACTTTGTTGCTGAATATTTGGTTGATTCAATATATTTGAATTTGAAATCATATTAAGCGTTATTCCTTGGCTCGGTTGTGCTTGCGACATATCAATTGTCTACAATGAAAATTATTGATTGAATTTATGGTAATTCGATTGAAATCAAATGAATACCGTCAGTGGATTTTGTGTCTCTTTTTTGATACTCTCCGCTGAATACTTTAAGAAGTGATGCAGTGACAATGGGAGATTATTCGTTGGAAGATGTGATAAATAATCAGCCACCGCTGAACTGGGAGCCAAAGACTGCCATCCAGTATTAACATTTTGTAAAACTAAAAAATAAATTGAGGAGAACGAAATATCGATAATCCAACATCACAGTTCCATAATTATGGATTCAAACACTCACTATTACCTCTCTTGGCATCATTCTGTTGTTGTAGAATAGCATTACACAAATCCTGAAAATAAAATTCAATTGATTTATGATCATTAAATCGATATCATGATAATGTTGAAGAATACCTGTGATAGCTCAGACGGTTGATTAGAGACAACTGTTTGAGTATATGATGTTGTCGGTACTCGTTGCTTATTGTTATCACCTTGATCAGTCTGTTGAGGATATACCGGTATTGAGTATTGATTCGCTTGATTATTATACTTTGCCATAGCAGCATTTGAAGTACTCTCATCAGCACGATATTTTCCCAGAATTGGTGTATGCGGTTGACTGAAATGCGGCATATTCACATTACCTGAATTATATCGATTTGTTGAATCCTAAAAGTACATAAATAGTTAAATTCAGTATGATTAGATACCGAACAATATTTATGGTCACTTAGGGAATTACCTGATGAGCAGTAGTGCTTGGCACTAGAGAACCTGTCGCTGAGAACTGATGTATTCCAGTTATTGTACCCGTAAACGGGGATCCAAAAGGTGTAAAATTCATATTAATTCAATTTCCAATCTGATAAACAATGGGAATTGGAAACGATCTAAAAGTACATATAAAGAACCAGACAATATTTAAGATAACATTAATACTGTTCTGCATCTAAAAGTTAATTTAGTGTTAGACATTCAATTATTTGAATAAAATGCAGCACCTTTCCAAATATCCTTTACTGTTTCCATGATTACTTCAATTTAAAAATAACTTTGTTATGGAGTAAATAACAATTCAATTGAATTGAATTTATAGTGAAATTATTTTAATAGACCACTTCAAATACTTCAAGATTTCCATACAACCAATCTCCAAAAACTTATGAACTGTCTCGAATCGTTTTTACTATTCCTTTATTTTTGATATACTCTCGTTACGCGAAATGACGATAAAAAAATACACAAACACTGGTACACTGCTAGATTCATATATTAATATTGATACTGTCTGTATTAAAATTGTATTCTACACAGAGTGATATTTTCCCGACTTTCAAGGTGGAATTTTAAAAATCCAGACATTGTGAAATAAACAAAACAGAAAAAAAAAAATTTCATTCACAAAAAATTGTTTAACCCGCAAGTCCGTTTACACGGTGATTTGTTTTTCTTTTTTGCATTTCAAGCCCGCTATTTTCGATTGTTCAATCTGACTAAATTACATTCAATTGCTATTTGCCATAATTCTATGGAATTTTGTTACATCGTATATTGTGAAATGGTAACCATAAAAAGGAATTACACACACTAAGAAATTGTATTGTGTATGTGATTCTCAGAAATTATACAACAGCAGCATGTCTGTGAGCTTGGGGTATGATTGAATTTTCCACCATTTTCATGAGCGCAACGCGTCAGTCACAATTTTTTTTTTTGTATGGGAAAATATCTTGGCAGAAGGGTAATCAGGACGAGAAGAGTGCGCTGTTTATGAAAAGCGCATCACCCACTAAATCGACCCATTCCTTTGTGTATTACGCCATCGATTATTGGGAAAAAAATTTCTAATTTCATTACTTCTATAACAATTCAATTTCAAATCCATTGATTGTTCCCATAAAATTTAAATTACTAGGATTTCAATAGTCATGAAAATAATATTAGTTAATAGATAAACTACTAAAATTTTATATGCTGCGAATAGCGGTTAAATTCCACCAAATTTCTACGCAAATTTTGTGATATTCTCATTCCAGGAATACTGGTACTTTCACTTTTCCGAAGTACATTCAATGTTTCCATTTCTCGTTCCACCAGAGAATGAGAAATACAAAAATCCTGAATTTACTAAAATGGTAAAAACGGTTTTTTTCATCATTCACTGAATCTACCATCCAGCATCCGATTCAATATGGTGAGTGTTTTTCTTTTTTTTTTCTGCTGTACAGCATACACCTAAACGGGGTGAATCAAATAACATTCACGTTTCCTTTCATCCCAGACATTGGTGGGGTTTTTTTTTTTTATAACATTTTTACCAATGTTATTTGTGGTACCGAGGGTATGTTAAATGTGGCCAACCTCATCCTATCTAATATTCGCATCCGTGTATAGACTATGGGAATTTCTGTTGCCATTCCACCGGTGAATTTACCAAAGAATCACGTTTCCGTTAAAAGTTCTTTTAGTCTGACACTTTCAATGTGTCGCATTTTATTTTTTATTCTTTCCCAAATTTGGGATGGGTTGATAATACCCAGACAACGCGATAACGATTTCATACCACTTGAGATTCAGTACTTAGGTAGGTACACGAAAGATCTTTCTATCTATTTGATGTTGTTTTTAGTTTCCATTCTCATTCAGTTGATTCTATATTTTTATTCCTGTTAGTTTCACGGTTGCCCTTCAAGTTCACATTGAAACTTTAATGGTGTTTTACATCTAACATTATAAGCACTTCTTTAGATTGCACCATCAATATATTTCTGTTTCTATTATGTTCTATAAACTACATTCACTGTTGTAACATTGAAATTTATTTAAAAAAAAACTCCAAAGAACAGAAATTCATTGAACTTTATGAGAATGATCAAAGTCACTTAACGATGTAATGGAAATTGGAATTTTATAGTATCAATAATATCGTTTATGTAAATTTTGTTTTTTTTCTCTTCTTTGTGTTTGTAATAAAATACTTAGATGTTTTCACCGGGATTGTATTTTCCTTTATTCACAAAAACTCAAGTATAACATGGAAAGGATACATAAAGTGATTGGGTGCTTGTCGAAAACACAGTGTAATACGGTGAATATAAAAAGAAATATATAATCACAGACTCTTTTCAAAATACAGACTGAAATAAAAAAAAAAAACGGATATGAAATGGTGGGTGTTTAAGCACAGAGGATAGAATGGATGAACAAAAAAAAACACACAGAAAAAAACAAATTGAGAAAACAGAGAAGAGCCAAAATATCAAGCAGTATGGAATCTATACAATATTAAAAAGAAACTTACTGTGCTCTTTTTTGTTATTCTTCCTCGTTTTTTTGTAGCTTTTTTTTTGTTTGAAGGTTCCACCATCAAACAGTCAGTGGAAAAAAAAAATTTGCGCCCGGAGTTCAATGTACACACTCTATGCAGCACCACTGTCCTGTTATGATTGTGATTCATCAATGGTGGAATGGTTAATATACCCGAAGGGTCAAAAATTATAATACCTTTTGAATGGATGAAGCCCGTCTAGTGTGATGGTGTGTATCTTTTTTCCAACATACAGGAACGGCAACCATGGTAAATCCATGCCCAGCATACAAGCAGAAAGGGGAACCAAAACCATACCAACAAACGTTTTATGGAATCGTTAGCGTATCCCAATATTAATACTTCAAATTGCGATTCCGTTTGTCTATCGGCTGCCGAGTGAGGGTGGTGGATCAATTCATATACAGATTTTTAAATGGTGTGATGGTATGTGGTGGCACAATTGGTTGGTGGTGGTGATATCGGTCGGAATTACTGTTACCATTTTCGACTCCAGTTGTCGGTGTAATGAAATAGAATTTTCACCATTAAAATGATTTTAAATGAAAATCGGGTATTTTGTTATGAAAATATAGAATATAGTACGATACGTTTTACTGCGCCCGCTTACCAAATACAATTTCAGTTGAATTGTGTTGGTGTACGGCTGTAGAACAATTTCGATTTCACCTTTCTTTATTTTTTTTTTGTTTATTTCGTGACTTCATAAATGAAAACTTAAAATGATTAAATTTCTATGTAATTTGCACTTCAATAATTTTATCTTCTCCTTAATCATTAAATTATAACAATTTTTTATTCATTTGGTAATTAAATTCAATTGTTAATTGATTATTAATTTGATGCTTGTTTTGTTATAATTGACCTTTTGATATTGGAAAAATGTCAGTTCTTTCCATTTAAACTTCCCATCTGATTTTCATCAGTATCGCATTCCTTTTTATTTAATATTGCACGATTTCCTCATACCACTGCATCAACCCTAAAAAATTCTGTAAAAAATTGTACATAGAAACAACAGGTGAATGAGAATCCAGAAACCTTTTGAGAAAACTCTTTTCCACTATATTCGTTGAAGAAAGAAAAAAAAAATGTGACCGCGACAGTCAACACGTACCAATTTTTATCTCCGTCACACTGAACCTCCAACACCAAACTTTCAATGGATAGTTGCAGAAATATTTCTTCACAATTCTTTTGGTATTTACATAAAGTTGATTTGAGAATTATTGACTATTGAAACCTTAGAATTTAATTGCAATTTTAACAAATTGATTAGCTCAGTTAAAAATTTATCTTATTACAAATTGAAATTAATAGCGGAAGTATGAAAGAAATTATGAAAAGCTGGCACTATACGCTTTTAGCGCCATCTAACATTTCGCGCTAAAATGAATGTTGAGTGAAACTAAAAAGCTCTTCTCAAGAACTTTTTTGAAATGTAATAACGACTAAAATTACTTTTATGGCTCAAATCTATTAATTACATCTGGATCTATATTTCATTCGGATATCCGAATCCAGTAGAACCAACCGATCTTAAGATCTCGTGACCTAATGGAGCATTATATCAATATTAACACCGATATTGATATAAATAAAGTACAGCAGCCTTTTTATTAACCACGTTAAAGGCTTAATTTAGTTGAATAACCTTTCGTCAAAAGGTACAAAGAAAGCTAATTCATATGAAATTATATTTTTAGTTTCAAATCATACATTCAAAGTAATTGACGCTAGTTCATTCTAACAGTTATCCTGTATTCCATTATACACTTTCACGTTTAAAATTAACAGTTAAGGAATCGTTGTACAGAACGATGCATGACTCCGTTAACTGGTTTCAGAGTGCATCGTCAATTTAAATCCGTACATTTACTAGGAAATTATTTGTGCCAATTACCAATGTAGAATGAATATGTTTTTAGAATTCTCAACAACACTGCTGTAAAAATTCTCTACCATATTAGGGGGTTGATAATAGTAACATTATACGTGTACAGTATCCGTTTAACTTACCCTTACTATAGCCATAGTGATCGGTTATCGGTAATACTGTTTTAAAACAGAATTGGTAAACGTACAGTCGACAGGAACATTTGGTGTTTCATGTTAAGACTATTAAATAACCAGATGTGAATATATCGTCAGTTAGTTGATTATGAAACAGAATAAGTAAAATAGTTTTGTATATTCGTTTAGTTTAATAGTGTGTCTACTATTATCTGCAGTTGGTCACTAATTTTCATGTTTATCAATTAAAGAATCATAAGTTTTGTGTAATATTTGCAATATTGTTGTAGTTTAACTGACCTTAAATGGTGTGTAATTAATAGTTAATATTGATAAGTTGTTTCTGATTTTGGATACTGTTGGCGTTGATAAATAATCATAGTGTAAGTGTATATAGTAAATGACCAGTGGAGAACTGATTCACGAACACTTCTGAGTCACTTAATTTAATAGTTGCTTTAGTGATTTTTGTTTTAATTAAATCGATTAAACAGACAATCAACTACATACAGATGTAATTAAATAGAATTCGTAACACAAATGAAATCAGACAAATTTCTTTTCATATTTTATACTTTAAAGAGCATATGCTCGTCTCACACAAATGCAAACAATGTAGACAGCAGCGTTTCTTCTTTTCTGTTCTTGGTCTACCAACAACAGTATTCTTGAAGTTAAATTTAATTGGAAATCGAAATTTTTTTTATGCTTCCACCCAATTTTTCTCATTTGTTTTTTTTTTTTTGTTAAACAAAACCAAACGGTTCATCTTTTAATATTAGGAGTTTGATTGTGATTAAATTGATAACGATATAATAAATTTGATCAGAGCATGTTCTACTATTTTACTTGGTTTTTAGATGTTACCAACACCAAGTGAGATTGATGGTACCGCAGCTGTTGGTTCGATGGTACCAAATGGTATCGACACCGATTCCTTAAATTCAATAAAATGTAGTCGTCCGGATGCCATGCATATTCATACTAGTCGAACGGATAAACCAATATTAGCAATTGATGCTTTTAAATCTTTACAAAAAATCACAAGTAAAACGAAACCATTGTCTAAGGAAGCGGAACGTGAATTATGGATTGCATCATTTACTGGTGCACCACTATACTATCGGGGATAAAGAAGTACCATTATATAATTAGCATATTTCAATTGACTTTCATTCATTTCACTTTAGAATACGAAAAGTTTTCTTGCCATCATTTAGTTTAACGTGTATTAGTGTATTTACCTTGTATAAATTTAGTTGATAGTTAATATTTTACAATTCAATAATAGTTAAAAACTAAGAATGTGAACGAAACCAAAGATTAAAAGATTTTTTTTTTATTTTTTTTTATTGAAACTTTTAAAGTTTTCCTTATTCAAATTATGATTTAATAATAAATAAAAATGTTCATGCTATTACATAATTTTAGTTTGAATAATTTAAATCAATTTATAAAAGAGATTTTCAGTCACAAGATCATTTAAATTTAAATTTAAAATTATCGTGTTACATTTTCAATGAACTCAACTTAAAACAGATTTCTATGTAAATAAAAAGGTGCAAATGGTTGAATATCCTCTTCATACTGAACATAATCATCATTTTATAACTGACTAGAATACATTATGAACTTCAATTATCAGGTGATTCACTTTAAGGAAATATCTGAGCACAAAGTTTCATTTGAAATCTTATATCTTACATTTTATAATAAAAAATGGAATATTGTTCGTATGATCAGAGGACACGAAGATGACTAGAATTCACGTAAAGTAATTTACATTAATTACAAATTAAACCAAAATATCTGGAATTGATCCAATCTGGACACATTGATCGGATTACATAAAAAATATAAAATGATGTGCTTAAATGGATATGCTACCACATTTACCAATAAGTCGATTACGTAATGATACCACCAATGGATTATCATCATTCATACCAATTGATGCTAAAAATTTGAATGTTTCACGTGCACAAATAGCAAAACCCAATGACTCAGCTTCATAACTAGCCAAATCGATACCATCGTCCTCATCATCTGTATTGAGCACATCATCATTGATTTCATCTTCAAGTAATTCATTCTGCAACTCTTCAATACGACGTATCGCTTCAATCATGAATAAATCTTTGGTATCCGTACGTTTGGTTTCAACTTTGGTCAATTCATTTTCATATTCCGTTAATTGTTCATCGGCTACATCCAAATCAATTAATTTTCGTTTTGATTCCGTTGATTCATTATCACTGGTATTATTTACTGTTCTAATTTCACAGTGTTTACGTTTCAAATTCACCTGAGATTTACTAGACATTGTTCACTATTCAAATATTTTGAATGAACTATATTTGTTAAATTATAAATAATCACTTTGTTCTTAAAATAAATTATTAACCGGCAAGAATTTCGTGTGGTTCATATAAACGTAACAACAAAACTGATAAATTGTAAGCCCTTCACCATCGGATATGGAATAATTTGCCCGTAAATACCGGCTGGTATCTTTGGCAAGTGATTATTGACTGTTGTTATAATGAATAAAACGGTTTTTTTTTGTATATTTCATTGGAACACTGGTTTCTCTTTTCTCTCACTCTGTTTCATTCGATTTTAGGATGGTAACAACAAGAATGTTTTTTTTTTTTTTTTTTTTTTT
>JXOR01000722.1:6621-18644 GCA_001014335.1 Coboldia fuscipes | reverse complement strand
TTTTTTTTTTTTTTTTTTTTTTAGTTTTAATTCATTCAATATATAGTTTAATGTTGTTGTTATTATTTTGTTTTATTTTGGGGTGAAATTATACGACAGCTGCATTTTGGTTATAAACTTCTTTCATTTTATCAAACCGTTGAGTGCTGCTGTTATGACGAGACACGGTGTGTTTTTCGTTATATACATCCAGTGTCTGAAGAATATGTGTTCGAGTAGATGTGATTGTGGATATTTGGAAATACCCTCTTGAACTGTTGAACGATCATCATCAAATACGGTGAACATGTTAGTTGGTTGCAGAAAGCAGATGCAGTTTTTGGTCACCATTATACTCTCATGAATATTGAATTAACCAAAATAGAAAAAGTTTTTTTTATTATTTAAACACACATCAGATGACAACACTAAGTAATTAAAATTGTTGGTCTTATTTGTTTCATATATTTTTGGTATTAAAAATCAAAAAAAAAAAATTATGTTTTTCTAGATGAATCTGCTTGGTGGTAGAATAAAACTCCAGTTTATTTTCAATTTTATGAAAAACTTTCTTAATAATTTAGTGTGGCTAATTTGTTAAGTTATAACAAACTATAAGTAGTTTTTGTTTCATATTCTCCTACATGATTTTATGTTTTATCATAAACGGTGGATGTTGACAATTCACCTTTTTTATGTATCAAATTCATTATTGTTACCTACCTACCTGGAATTTTATTTTTTTTCGTGTGGTAATGTAGAATGACAACAGCTGTCTTACTGAATATTATGATTGAATTGTGTCTGCTGCACATGTTTCCCATCCGATGAAGAGGCATACAATAATAGAACTTACACACATTCACAAACGTATGAAATTTTTAAGTAAAACATAATGTTAGGTGGAAGAAAGAGAGAAAATATATAACGATACCATTAATTCAATGGCACATTCTCTTTTGCTTTATTATTTGGTTGAAATTTTTATTGAGAATCCATAGTGACAGAATAAGTGTGTACGTTCTGCTGCCTGGCACACGACTTACCTGGTTACAGTTCCCACTTTGATCCGATTTCAACCGAGTCACATATAATCAATGAAAGTTTTAAAGAACCCCAACATTATTTAACACCGGTACATAAAGGGACCAACCGATCAGATACATTGAATATTTTATTATGGCAATGTGTCTCAGTTAAATCCATTCGTGCCAAATGAAATATAATTTTTCTTTTGTAACTACAGTCTTTGGCCACATTGAATTGGATTATACATTGGGATATACAAAAACTATGGCAATAGTATGTGACCACGCGTCTTCTTAAACATTTCATTCTCTAGTTGATTTAATGTCATTCATGTTAGAAATTTCCGTATTCATTCAATGTTTCAATGATATGCTTATTGTGCTTTTACCCATTGGCCTCAAGAAACCCGCACGATTCTTCATAGGACACATTAAATGAATATAATGAAATGCCTATGAGTTTACTAAAAGAATGCAAATTTATTTTAATTTAACCAAATAGAATGTGAAAGCTTCAGTATAAGGAAATCAGAAGAATAAGTTCAAAACAATAAAATGTGAATTAAGGTTTCTGTTTACGGTCAGAGTCCGTTAATTATAATCACTTAAATTTTAGGAATTTTGTATTCTAACTGTGGTGAGAACAATAAAGTTCCTATTTATTATGAAACCATTCGTTTCAACAATCAAATTGTTCTAGTGTTTGGTCAACAAAAAAAAAAAAATTTCCTGCTGATGATAGTCAAATTGCGTGGTTTAAGTGTGCTGAATATAAAAAGACGTTATAGGCGGATGGACACAGCAATTAATTGTGAATCCTTTAATGGTTTCGGATGGTAAACCATTTAAGAATCAGAGAATTTTGATGGTTTATCAAGCTGCCACTTTTACACTACTATTTGTACAAAATATAATTTTAATTAAATGATGGCATTGTACCAACAACGTGAACTTATTTATTATTTGAATTGAGAAAATCTGGTATTTAAAAGTTATTTCAAGTTACCGCAATGTGAAATGAAATACCAATTAATACTTGAATACCAATTAAATGTGTTAATGGATTTGGTGAACAAATATTTAAATGAAATTAAATGCAATAGTAAAATGTAATCTTTTAATTCATTTTATTACTGAAATATTATCGATTAAACTTCATTACAGATATGACACATAATTATTATAATTACTTAGTGTTATGATCAACATTTTCATTATTTAGTATTTTTATTCACAATTGAGGGGAAAAACTTCGGCTTTTCCATACATTTGAGAGGACACAAAAATCACGTTTCTCCACTGATGTTACTAAATTCCCATACAAATATAATCGCAAAACTTCTTCGGCTAGTAAGGAAAAGTATTTACCACAACAGAACCATCCGACAATACACGATATAAATCTATTCGTCATATAAACCTTGAAATTCACATAGGCTGAAGCGTAGCTTTCCCCCTCAATTGGGAATAAAATGTTGACTTATAGCAGCCAAATATAGCTTCATTTCGTGGTTAACCTCAACTCGCTAAAGCTCGTTGAAGTTATCCCTACTCAATGCAGCTACCTTTACATTGGCCGCTATAAGTAATATACTATAACTCTGAATTTATTTTATCTGATTATAATCCATTTAAAATGTTTTTATATTCTAATTAATGGTACAAATGGTACAACACATACCAATTGAATTGTGTATAATAATTTCTAATAACTAATAAGAATATAATGGTTTAATTTACTTATTTATTTAACATCACATCAACAGAAAAAATATAAATACATAATGATAAATGCCTTATGATTTATGAAATAAATAAAGTACAATGTTAATTTAAGTTAAGTACCAGCTCAAGTTATTTTCCATTTCTTTATACCTTAAGTTTTCATTTGATAAAAAATTTCAAAATTTATACATTTTGTTCTTGTACGATTAAGACGCATCCATGATCTTTTCGAAAGCAAATATGTATGTATATACTCTATTAAACCACCAGTTAAAAAAAGAACTGCTACAATAGCATATGTACGTACAATAGCTGGAATTTATCAATGCTAATGTAAATTGGTATCCATAGGCAACAAGGATTGAAGTTTTGAAAATTCAGTGATTTTCTTGCAGAATTTTTCTTTTATTAGTGGAAACTACCAATACTAATGGAAATTTGTAAACCAACAGACTGTCGTGAGTACAGCAACAATTTTAAAACTTTTGAATTTTGGTATTTTTCAGAAAACCTGTTCTCATGTTCGCCTGTTCCATTTTATCCAATTCAATTGAATTTTTTCTTAAAAAAAACTGAAAACTTATTTACTTCCTCTATGCAATTGGAAGAAATAAACATAACATCAGGAGGAAAATATCCTCGACGTTTTAATTTATTGGCAACGCTATTTAATACATGAGCCATTCGAACAAGAGAAAACCAAACTGAATGAATGTTAATTTTAAACACTGGAAAATTTTAAGGTATTGTATTTAGATTTCATTTGAATCAACTTATTTCCAAAACTTTTCTCTGATAAACCCAAAAATTCCATTGAACAACATTAGAATATTCATAAATATGAATCCTAATAATTTAGTTATTTAATTAGATTTACTTGGGTTCCATTTACAATTGATTTACACCAGAAAATTGGAAACCGTTACATTATTCTTCAAAACTTCGTACAGTATCAATGTCCAATATCCCTCATTATGTATAAAAGCTCAACCACTGAATTCATGTTACAATCCTCCATAAATTAACATTTTACGGTGATAATGAATTCAGACGAAATTTTATTCAAAAAAAAAATAAATAAACGAACTAAATTCAAACACATAATCAATGTAATTATGCGCATCCATTTCATAATACTGTAATACCATTCAGTATGAAAATCTTCTATATTTGGTATCAAATTAATTAAAATAACTTTAACATTCTATTCAAAAATTAATCCATCTCTATCATCAAACTTATGTTGAAGAGAAAATTTTTAATGTACACAAATATAAATTCGTTTTATGCTTACCATTTTCATAATTTAATGATTAACAATGTAACTGATAGACAATCAGGACATGATAGACATCCAAACGTTAAATTTATAAAAATATTGTGAAGAGTTTCTTGTTTATTTCAATCATTTTACACTTAACGTAAAAGGTTGTAAATTAATTAATTTACATTAACTGTTTTGTATATTTATGTAATACATCTGGTTCTATCTAAAACTGTTGTGCTTAAATCTCTAAATGTTTTAAAATTCTTTTTTTTTTGCTTAATAGAAAGAGTTAATCATCAAAGATATAGTATTCCACGATGGAACTGAAATTACACCATAAAACAATATGTTTGATAAATGAGAATCAGTGTGAAATTTCAACAAAATATTTTCAACAACATTTAGGTTACATAAAAATGAAGAAACAAAAACAAACATTTCACTCACTTGTACATAAGTTAAAGCATTATAATAATTAATTATGTTTTACATTAAACTGTTTTGTATTAGTGAAGTGTTAAACTTGTAAATACAATGAAGAAACTTTTAAGTTTTGTCCTTTTCTACACAGCCGAACAGATTCATCTAAATTAAAAGCAGTGGCTATTCTAAGAAAAGTCCATAATTAAATTTATAATTATTTTATTTAATAACGTGGTAACACTTGATCTATGAGTTATTTTTAGCGAAACTTTCAAAGCATTTCATTAATTCTAATAAGAAGAAAAACTGAAACTTTAAAAATAATTTCGTTTCAAGAAAATCCTTGAAATTTGGCCCATAACGAAACTTTTATTTTCATTTCATTTGCTTACAAAGAACTTGAGATCTCACCAAACGACTCTATTCGTTTAATGTAAATTAACTCTAACTGTTATTTATTGACAGTAAAAGCATTACGAACAACAGTAATTCATGTTGCAATATACATTATTAGTTTCATTTAATTATGCTAGACAATTCAGCAAACTAATTTTATTCTCATTCATATTGAGTTTTCTCTAAACCAAAAATTTGATTTATTCCTTATTTACTCACATTATTTATGAATAATAGTGAGCTTTACTATAAAATAGCGATTTATTTTAAATGATTTATATGTATATCTTAGTGCTTTCATTATTTTAACTTTTGGTTTCATTTGTTAAATTCGTTCACTTAGTCTTTAATAGATAAATAAATAGTTTAAATGAGCCAACACTTAATTATATATACTATGGCGTGGAAGAATTCTTACGAATACATTTCCCCTCAATAGTAAATAACAAGAATCATTAAAGTCTATGAGTTAGTATGTTACTACATTTAATTATTGATATCAAAGACAACAGGAAACGGTAACGGTAAACCAAGACATAAACTTTGATTGATGACCTCTAAACAAATAGCAGCAGTCAAGCATTAACATAAATAGCTCACAATATTTAAAGATATGCAACAGCAGTGGTTGAATCTCACCTCTTATCATTCATAAGTATACTCTCGGATGGTGATGAACCATTTTGTGAATGACGCTTTTGATTACGATTATTTTGTGCTATCAGGCTGGTATCATTTGTCCCACCATTTATTGCTAAACTGGTTGTTGTGATATTACCACCGTTGGTGACACTGTTACCACCACGTCGGATAGTTGACATAAATGTTGTTGTATCACATGCACCGGCACTCGATAATCCCAAACGATTTGGTGGCACGATCTGTTTACAGCATAAATAACGATGAAAATGTTGTCTGAAGACACCGGAGACACAATATAATGCCACCGGATTCACGCATGAATTCAAAAAACTACGGATAATACAGGAAAATTATGTTGAACTGTTTTCATTGACATTCAAGCAAGTGATAAAAAACGATAATATCCAGTGAAAAACGAATTAAGAATTAGAGAAGAAAATAAATTTCAAAATAAATAAATCAAACGGTTAAACTCTTTATCAGTATAATACATGAAAGTATAATTAAAGTAATTCAAAAAACAATGGAAATTTAATATAATCTCAACGAACAAAGTATTCAGGTTCTTGGCAATACGATAACCACGTAGAGTTGTTCTTATATTCTGAGCTCGTGTATTCCTGTTAAAACTGTTAAACGAACTTGAAAGCTCTTGTGGTTCATACAGTTAGTTTCAGCTCAAGTTGCTGTCTAGGTAAAGCCTTATACAACAAATAACGATTTTATAAATTCCTATTATTAGAGATTCCTAATTAAATCCTTTCAAAGTAAATCAACCGAATAATATAAATAAAATGTGGTAACAATCATTTCAATTCTTAAGAACTATATTAAATATCTGTTGAATTTTATACGTTTGATCAAAAATAAATGGTTTAAAATTCATGTATATTTTATCATTAAATTATGGTACTTATACTTACAAGAAACAGAATCCCACAATACGAAAGTAATGCCAAAATTGATCATATTCATACAATGAATTTGGATTTAAATGATACCACAACATAAACGCATGATGAGGTAGAAAGCACACAAAGAACACTGAAAGTAAAATAGATAAATAAGAAAAATCCATGGTAATGGTATAAAGTATCAACCAACATTATTACTATTGAGATAAATGAGTACTCAATTTCTAGATACATATACAATGTATATCACAAAGAGAATTCAAAAAATAACACACACACACACTCACACAATGTAAAATGAGAAAACCAACTAAAAGAAAATGAACCAAAAATAAAAAATTGTCATGGATTAGATTCGAAATAGGTCACATAATTCTTGCGTCGGTTTCTTAAATTATTATTGCCATTCAATATAGTGAGCTTTACTGTGGTTTTATTAGGCTTTTACCACTTTGAAATAGCATTTTCATATTGATCCTCGTAAAAAATACTCAATTGCCAGTATCCTACGTTTAAGATCCTTCAATCTTCTCACTACGATGGTTGTCATTTGAAAAGCAGTAAGCTGTAACACCAGAACCATATAGCAAATACCAACGTCCGAATTGCTTCATGTAATTCACTCTATACGTGATGATAATACTTTATGCCACCAAATTTTTCATTGCCTTTTATTTATTCTTTCAATGTTAGATGTATTTCATTTGCTATCTCGTTTTCATTTCGATTTTTCTTTATTCTTTTCGTTTTTTTCTGTAATTCTGTCTTAATGTTTTCCTTCGTCGGTATCATCACTTGTTGTACGGAAGGACTACACCAATAGAGTGAACGGAATTTGAAAACAGTTCAATACATCTGTTTTAACAAACCAAACGTGTACCATAATCGTATTTTTTTTTTTTCGTTAATCGTATTTCATGTAATTCTAATCCGTTTACTTTAGACATTTTTCTTTTTTCTCTATTTTGGTCCTTTTCTTTCAATTCAATTTTTTTTTTGTTCTAATTTGTTTTTTTTCAGTCTTATCAATCTTCTGCAAATTGTAAAGTTGTTTTACGTCAAACAGTTTTATTCTGTTTTATTTCTCTCAATATCAATGTTAAACAAACAGTTTAACATACATTCATCATAACACCAGATAAAATCAATAGGATGGACAGTTGGACTTATACTTGAATTTTGGAAAATGTACATACCAATGACAAATGTCATCACCATTCGTGCAACATGACGTCGTGCTCTTGCCTGTGCTCTGCTCTGTGGTCCAGCTAATTCTCCTGGCATTTCAGCAGCACTCAGATGTAATCTTCGGGCCATCAGGGCATACAAGACTCCAATTATTAGTAGCGGTAAGATGTAATAAATAATTGCCTTAGCAACCACATTGTATCTGTAAAATAGCAAATCAAACGTCTATTGTTAAATTTCTATAGACCAAGTACAATTTGAATTTAAATTTAACCTTAAAAACATTACGATGATTATATTGAAAGGAATTATTTCGATTCTGTTGTGAAACATGATCTCAATATAAATTATTAGAATGGTAAAAACATCTAGAGTAGGTAATAAGTACTTGTAAACAAAAGGTAAGTAAATCCAATCTATTATTCTCAACAAGAATTGTTATTGAATTAGATCCGAAAAGGGGTGGAACTTTATCGACTCTAATGAAAATCCGTAACATAAGATTGAAAACATCTAATTCTTTATTGTTTTAAATGTATTGTGTTCCATAACAATTTTGAAGTATTCTATATTTAGTACTGAATGGAGTTGTAGTTTTATTTCTAATTAGGAACATTTTCTATAAAAGAAAACAAAAAATTTTCTACCCTCCGGTTAGTTGAAATCAACCATTAAATTGGTAGCTTATAATAATTTCAAAAGGAAAATAGCTTAATCCACTCGTTGATTGTTGTTCAAAAGTATTTATCTCATTATCTTGGATTTTTCATCTCCATCCATGGTAAACAATATTCCAAAGAATTTTGGGACAATGGAGAAGAATGTTTTTCTTTCTCATTTTAACAAAATAGAAAGAGCATTTCACTGATAATAGATATTTATCAAACGAGTGGTTTTAAAGTATGTCCAACTTCGAGTGCTTTTTTTACAAGACCGAGTGTACAGAGTAAGACATTTAAAGCTCGAGGTGAATACAACATTTTTATTCACAATTCAGGGGAAAAAATTCGGCGTTTTCATACATTTTGAGTGAACGCAAAATTCTTATTCCTCCACTGACTTAACTAATTTTCCATACAAATATAATCGCAAGGAGACATACATATATATATATTACTCACAACAATGCTACCAACCGAATCATCTGGCAATACACGATATAAATCTATTCAAAAAAAAAACGTTGAAGCTCACATATGCTGAAGCGTAGCTTGTTAAATATTTTCCCCTCAATTGGGAATAAAATGACTGATTACTGCCAAGTTTAGCTTTATTTCGTGGTTTAACTACTCACTGACTAATGCAGCTGAGATGCTGATACAACAGAGAATACTCAAGAAGACGCGTAGGGATAGAATACGGAATGAGAATATACGGGAGATGTGTGGTAGCATACAGCCGGTGGTACAGTCCATCCGGAAACGAAGAAAGGAGTGGAATCGACACGTTGACAGACACCCAGGCGAGTTGACCTTTCAAGTGAAGAACCAGAGACCCTATGGTGACAAACGACCACCAGGAAGACCGCCGAAACGCTGGAGAGAGGCTTGGACATCCAGCTTCCGCGAATGAACAGGAAGAAGGTCCTTCGAAACGTTATGATGATGATGAACTACTCACGCTAAATAAAGCTCGTTGTAGTTACATCCCCACTCAACATTACCAGTTATGGGTAATATACTATACACCATCCTTTCTAATAATTTTCATTCATGATCTTAAGTTTAAAAATTAAAAGATCAAATTCACAACAACAAACATCTGGTTTCATTATTAAATGCAAACAATAAATTTAAAAACGAATTGCAATCTTTTAATGATAACATTATTTCAGTGAAGTCAAGTTACTTATATCAATAAAAACATGAAGATTCTAAGACGTTTCTTCAAAATAAAAATACTACTTCAGTATTAGTGTATTTACAGAGGTAATCAGAAAAATATTCTCAAAGTTCATTGTGGACGTACAATTAGAAATATCCGAAACCGATTTGAAGCAACTCGATATAGTCGCAATGCGATAGGGTACCAATAGTAAATAAGCCATTAAGTGTTTTGATATAACTATAATAAAATATTATAGCTTAGGTAATTAGTGCAACACATAAGAAAGGTTGGTGTAAACATGTTTATTGAAACTCAATGGAACACGTGATCATAACACATTGGTCACCGGGACCGTGTATACACGTCATTTCGCTTGCATTGTCTATTTTGTGAATTTTTTCAGTATAAATAGCTTGATTTTTAATAAACGTTTGTGTTATCACTAAATAATCCAGATAGTTTGGACTAAGTTAGTTTACTTTTCAGTTCTGATTACTCAACGTACCCTACTACTCCAATATAAATGTTTTTTAATACATCCGATAATTACTCAGCAACAATTATAATTTATACCGTCCAATATACACATAATATGAATTATTTATTTATATTTATTGTAGACACATTAATTTCACTTCAATAATTTATGGGTCAAAAGGATGTACCCACCCGAGGTTATTTCTCATTCAAATTTTAAATTGCCTTTCACCATTTAAAGTAATTGAATTCTTAATGTGCTTAAGTATTATGCATTGCAGAAGAATAAGACAGGAAGTTATGGGCATCTCAACCCACTCAATTGAGATCAATCAAAATTCCATCAAAATGAAAAACAAGATGATTCAGCATCTAAGTTTCGCATCACAGTAGTTGTTCTAAAATAGTGAATATTCAATAAGGGCCTAACATTCGATGATAAATAATAGAGACATAAATTTGATTTTAACGAAACGCGTCGTATCGCAAAAATTCATTTAATTTTATTTTTCTATTTACTTTTTACAATTCTCAGTGGAATGGTGGATCGGTTAAGGACCCAAAAATAAAAATAGAATATCCAATATGTTTAACATCCTCATTGTTTGAAACAGAATGTCACCAGTGAGGTTAATTTCAATATGTTCATACCATATTGTTGGTTGAATAAACTTAAGAATGTTATCTTTTTATTGAAAGAACTCATGTAAGTTTTCCCCGGTCGCTATAACTTCAATGTGGCCCACTGTTTTGTTTACACATTCATTGACTCACACGTTCCCCAGGAGGATATTATAAAAAAAAACTTCATGTATTTTATAATACGATTGGGTATTTTTCAAATACGGGAGCCGTTGTATATATTTTATTATCATTTAAATGCTGTTTCAGTGTCGCGTATTAAAGTAATATCATATTGACTATAGGGATGAAGGCTTGTACATCATCATCTTATACCGGTCATCAACTATTTATCTGCATGGATTATTCGTATGCAAAATATTGAACCCGACACCAGACTGATTGCCATCATCAAATGAAAAAGTAAAAGAAAAAAAACGGAGAATGTTTCTTGTCATCGATAATACATAACATCCGTTGAATTTAATACTTGGATGGTGGCACATTTTTTATTATTGGAAAGCCTTTTGTACAACCGTTCAATATCAAAAATAAGCTCACATCAATTTTATATTTTATCTCACCATCGATAACCAAAATGGATGATTTAACGGTTGGTCTGTAAGTCTGTGTGCAAAGGAAAATCTAAAATTAGTTTACCCGTTTTGTTCGTCCCATCAATTTTCAGTCGGTTACGGAAATTTCTGTTGACAAAAAATATTTGCACAATTTATATCCCTAACCATCGTATTATTTGTTACTTACGCCTGTATAGAAACTGAAGAAAATTTGGTTTTTCTTTTATCAGAGTTAGATAAAATATCGCACTTGATATTTGAATTTAAATGAAAGAAGTTTCATGGGGTACCTCTTTACTGTAATATTTTGTCATAATGAAAAGTTTGACCACACCAAATATAAACCAATTTCTTTTAAAAGTATCTGAAGATGGGTGCACAGAAAGACAAAAGTAAAAAATCAATTTAAAATTTATGTCAATATTGAACTTGATAATGTTTTTCTAGAAGATGTAATTTAAATTCATCTCTGTTAAAGGCATTCTAATTTAGCAATTTATGTGCATAAATATTGAATGAATATGGCAATCAATCTGTTTATTTATCATTCCATTTAGATGGTAATCATTTAGATGGAAATTAGAGACGAGAAAATAGAAGAGACAATAATAATATTCTAGAAAACTCGTTAAAGCCATTTCCAGTAATATTTCATTTGGTAATTTTCTTAATAAACACACTATTAATAAGACTCGATTAATTAAGATAATAAAATAAAAATCTATTTTACAACATGTCGTTCATTATAAAATTCCCATTAATCATTACTGCTATTATTCCATATAATTTTTTATTCTTTCAATCATAATTCAACATAAAATGTACAAATAAGATTCCACTTCATTCAATTTATGATGAATTTTAAATATTGGAACAGTTATGGTATGATTTTTTTCACTTCAAGTGAAGAATAAAAAATTCCATTAAAATATCTTAGTTGAAGGTACAGAGGTACAGA
>JXOR01000765.1:0-139418 GCA_001014335.1 Coboldia fuscipes | reverse complement strand
TCCATGACACGTTGATCAAAATCTTCACCACCCAAGTGAGTGTCACCATTTGTTGATACTACTTCGAAGACACCGTTATNTGGCCTTTTCAACTTCACGACGTAACTTTTGAACAGCCCGATTATCTTTACGGATGTCCTTACCCTTCTTTTTCTTGTACAATTTAATGAAGTGATCCATGACACGTTGATCAAAATCTTCACCACCCAAGTGAGTGTCACCATTTGTTGATACTACTTCGAAGACACCGTTATCGATTGTCAAAAGTGAAACATCAAAGGTACCACCACCCAAATCAAAGACCAACACATTTTTCTCTCCATCCTTCTTATCTAAACCGTAGGCAATAGCTGCAGCTGTTGGTTCGTTGATGATACGCATCACATTCAAACCAGCAATGACACCGGCATCTTTGGTGGCTTGGCGTTGAGCATCATTGAAATAGGCTGGTACAGTAACAACGGCATGGGTCACCTTCTTGCCCAAATAGGCTTCTGCGGTCTCTTTCATTTTACCCAATACCATAGCTGAGATTTCTTCAGGTGCGAATACTTTGTTTCCCTGACCAGTGTTTACACTCACATGTGGTTTAGAGTTCTTTTCAATCACCTTGAATGGGAAATATTTAAGATCATGTTGAACATTGGTGTCACCCCATTCGCGACCAATTAAACGTTTGGCATCGAATACAGTGTTCTCTGGATTTGTGGTCAATTGATTCTTAGCAGCATCACCAATCAATCGTTCACCTTCGGCGGTGAAGGCAACATATGATGGTGTGATACGGTTACCCTGGTCGTTGGCAATAATTTCAACACGTCCATTCTTATAAACTCCAACACTGCAATTGTGAAAAGATAAGAAATCGTTAGAATCTGATTGTTTACTATATCCCATGTTAATAAACCCGTTTGGAAGTAGATTTCCTTATGAAAATGAGAAAATGAATGTACAGTCCCACAACAAGCACTTAAAAATATGAATAATGAAATTTAAGTGGGCAAATATCAGACTCTCTACTTTAATTTAGTCCATCTTTGAGACTGTAAAATGGACAGCAATTTCATTATACAGGTCTAGTCTGTGGACATCGAGGATATAGAAATGATGAATATGATAACTTACCATGAATATGTTGTTCCTAAATCGATACCAATCACAGTTCCAATGTCCTTATCTTTTTCCTTTTCTTTCTTTTCTTCTCCATATGACATGGAAATGCCAAGAATGGCCACGACGGCCAAAAACAAGTGTATCCTCATTATGCCGATCAATTTATTTTCTCTATTTCTTCTACAATGAAATAAAAATAGTCAGTTATTTATTAATTTAGCATAACTTATGTATGAGTTTTAAATTTAAATATACGGCAAATCAGTTAATTTATGCTTTACGAAATTTATATGACGGAAAACCCGTTAGCGGTATTGAACTATGGTCAGCTTTAACATGTAATAATTAGGAATTGTAACATATTTTGGTAATTGTTGAGAAGCTATACTGAATATGTATAGCATAAAAGGTAAATGACATATTTACGAATATGTGTCGAACGGTGAATTTTGTTTCATAAGCAACTTGCCACGTTCAATATCAGTACCTTTATGGATTGCCTTTAAAGGTTCATGAATGGCATGCCAAATGAGATAGAAAGACCACGTCAGAGCTTCTTATACCAATTGAATGAGTGTATTGAATAAAACTAACTGTTACAATTACTAATACCACTTGGTTTTATAGCTTCTCTAATAGAACTCTATGGACATTCTTAGAAAATGGTTTAAACACTTGGTTTGTGAACTTGAAAAACTGTTTTTATTCTCAGAAGTGGCATAATATGTTAGTACGAATAAAACATTCCAAACATGATTGGGATTCTGTGTCTCGTAATATATTTAGAATACTCTCTTTTCAGAAGTATTTAAAAACAATGTTGTTCAACATGCAAGAATCTATCGGTGTGGTGACGTGTGTTCTATTTAAGCGTGAATCCCAATTCTCGGCACACCGAATTATTCATTTATTGTCACCGGCTGAGTGTCATGGAATATTTCTAGAAATATCAGAGTCTAAATGCAACTGAGCAGTTTGACTATTCCATTGCACATTTAATACTTTTAAGAAATGCTTGGAACAATTGTTGATTATTAGGTTCACATTGATCTCAGTATCCAAGTACCAAGTAATTTAATTAATAGTTACTAACTATGCCACTCCAGGGGAGAAACACTAAGTGTTTCTTATAATGAATTAACTAAAATGTTTACTTACAATTAATAGATAATTTAATATCCTAGGTATATTGTTCTACAACAATTCACTTATTCACTTATTAACTGATTCTCTCTTATTTCACTCAGTTCTTTTTCACTTTGTCTTAATAAATTTTAACACATGTTACTTGTTTGACAGAATTTTAAATAATAGCTTCAGAATCGAGTTGCCCGTCCAATTTTAGTCGTCAAAGACCGACGTGGTCCGCTTCTATTCGACGAAATGGTGCAGATTTGTTGCATCGTGATTGGTCCACGAATTTGGAGAGTTCTAGTACCTGCTTTATCATTTCCCGTCAAATCTTGAAGTTTGGAGACGATTTTCAAAATAAATAAAAACTTTCTAAAATGAGTGATGCAATTATTGTTTTGAATGCAGATTAATTATCTTGTATTTTGATAAAAAGTATAGATGACTAATGAGGATCTATTTAACTCATAACACAATATTGAAATGTGTTGAAATTGATATATATTAGTTATTGAATCTCTAGAACCAACGGTTTTCATATCGATATGGCAGGTGTTTATACAGGAAAACCCCTCTTATTCGGACGTCCATAGAAATTGTGAATGGAGAATTGAGAACAGTCCGGGTATGAAGTGTTCCCTACTAAGAGGTAGTTAGTAACATGGAACAAAGTCTGAAGGGGCTTCAGAATTCGACCCATTATGCGGTGATTCCGACTTAGAGGGTCTCACTGTATAGATTATACCTCAATTAAAAACAATTTGAACTTAAAAAATCATAAGATTCTTCCAATGTTAAAAATAATGCGGTTGATATTATATATGTATATATTTAGAAGCATATTAGGCTAGCTCGATGGTAGAATCTACCATACTTAAGAAGAATTCATTACATGAGATGTAATTTATGAGTAACGATTACTGCAGCAGTTTACTCATGATTTTTGCACCGATTTTTCTGAAAGATTGACGACCGTGTTTTCTAATACTCTTTTGCGTACACACAACAAATGCACCATTCACGATCGAATTTGAATGATTTGAATTAGAGTTTTTTTCGACCGAAAAAATTCACGACCGACTGTTTTACCGTAATACCATATTAGCTTTTATGTGTCGATAGACTGAATGTATGTGACTCATTTCAGATATGAAAATAATGTGATATCGATTTCTGCTGCAAATACTGAGGTCTGGCCAGACAAATTACAAACAGATCAAAATTTCTTGTACCCAATAGATCATCTATATGTAACTCAAATTAGTCGGCAACTGAATTTCGATAATCAATGGAACTGGCTTGTATTAAAAATCAAGCTGCAAGTATCGCCAACCTCACACAGAAGCTTAGCTTGAAACTTTTGTCACTTTTGGCGTTTCTGAAGTCTTCAAAATTCGTAAAATTCGTGTTAAAATTCGGTATCCTAGTGTCGTCGATTGCGAAAAAGGTTTATATGTATAGTATGTGGTGGTGCCCATTGCGACCTATTAGAATTAGACAATCAAGCTGTAGACAATCATTGATGTGACAGGCGGCCATTAAATAATGGCATATAAGTGGAATGAAGTGAACCCGAAGTGAAAAGAAAGAAAATCAAGAAAAATAAATTTCTTTAAATCGCGACCATCCGTCCCCAAATAACAATTTTCTTAAAGTAAATCGAATTGTGAAACATTGATTGAGCCAATTCCGATACGGTGAGTGCAAAGTTTTAGTGTTAAATACGTTTAATTTGTGTTGCTTCTGGCGGAGTCGCCTTTTTGGACGAATTTAATTCGTTTCCCGAGAATCCATTGCAATCGTTTGAAGAAAAGAAATTCGCAAAATGTCTCCTTGGTTTTTGAGGCCACTCCGTTAGTTTCTGCTGGCCCCAGTTTGTGGTAATGCGTCCTGAAGGTTTTTGCCGACTAATGCACTGCATTTTAACTATTCCGGGTGGTAGCCAGTGCATTTAATTGTTATGTGATTTTGTTGGCCGCAAACATCAGAAACTCGATAACAAATCGATCGAATCATTTTTCTGTTGAAGTTCAACTGTGCTACCCATTCAGAATTTGATGGATGAGTCAGTCTGGGAAAGTTCAACAAAACATAGTTAAATGCTTTTCATAACATGAATTTTGGATAAATGTCTCGACAACTGTAATTCAAGTGAAATAGATCTACTTAGATACTTCCTGCTCATTTGCAACAGAGACGAGGCAATACAGGAGCGGCCGCGATTTACATTACGGTATACAGACGTAATGATATTTCAATTTCAATTCCAATTTCTGGGTACACTACTCCTACCGTAATGCCGTAATACAAACAACACGAACGTGAAATTCAGTTTTTTTCATTACCTAAAGTTCTGTTGGTGTGCGTCCAATATTCAATGTTTAACCAAGAACATTAATTAGTGGCCAGATAGGTAAAGTCATTCTATGGATTTGCAATCAAAGTGTTCTTTCTGTCTCTGTGTCAAGTGAATGCTCTTAATTGGTGTGAGTGTGTGGTGTAGATTTAAAACTGAAAGAAGAAGCACAGCAAACGGGAAAGGAGGACGAAAAGAGAATAAAGAATTAAAGAAAAATGCGAGAATGGAATTTATGTTTTGAATTGCATTGCCATAATATTTTAACTTTCGTGGCCGAAACAAAGAAGAGCAAATATGCATATAATAATTCGTATAACACAATGAAGAAAGAAATATGGAGTAGTTCCATATAGTTTGTGTTGTAATCAGCACCTGTATTGTCTATGCTATATTTAATCCAGTTGTTTTGACCAGCTATCAGTTCATAGACACTGATTATGTGCTCTTAAGTGGCTGTTCCTAATTGCAATTTTAGTTGTATTGAATTTCCAACGAAGAACGGTGCAGACACCATAATGTTATAATGAATATTGTCTAAATTTTTGGCTACCACTAATGATGCAGTTAACTCTGACCGACGTTTAATAATACTACTGATTAATTGGAATCTGTATAAAATGCATATTTAATTATACATATGAGCAGCAGTTTCTTATTAAATTCTCAGTATAAAATCAATTAATACCTGATCATCAATGGTATGGGAAAATAATGATATTCAAATTATTGAATTGGAAACGAATAAATTGACCAGAGTTTTGTTTAGTAGCGATTTATTTGGTCGGAAATCCTTCGTTAATATTGGCAAAATGGAGAGTGTACTGAATGTTGTAATTGATTCGCCATTGTTAAAATGAAAATAAAATTGAAATATATATGCGGACCATGACAATTATTAATCAGTTATTGATAATTATGAACCAAACAAATGAAATCTGTGTAACATTTAAAATTGTTTATTATATCTAATTAATTTTTGATGTTGAGGCGTGTTCAATAATCTCTGTTGAGCAGAGCAGTCTAATATAATATTAAATTGATCACGTAAAAAGGAAGATACATCATTGTTCTCTTAATGGCTTAAACTGAAGGATTCATTCGAATCGCAATTACTTTCGTCAGCTGATTTATGTATCTTCGTGTGGATTACGCAATGGATTACAGTAAAACAAGAAACAAACTACTACTACTACTAATTTGAAAACAGTTTTCAGTATTACGGAAATTTTTTTTTTTGTTGAGTATAAATTAGATAACTGTTTTTCGTCATTGCCGCTAAAAAATTCTGTATTATTTCGGGTCAGTCTGATTCTTTTTTTTGAAACAACGCAAAATTCATGTTCGATACTAGTGGTGAATCAAAACAGTAAACATCTAAAAAGCGGAATTAATTCATGCTTCCTAAGAAGCGTCGAATCTATTTTGCCACATAAGCGAATTCATTTTGTGTATGGGAGGAGAAAATAAATTATTTTAAATGATTTTATTTTATTACGACTTCTTATGCCATGAGAATTATAATAATTGATTTCGATTTAATAACACTTTCCCATATCGGTGTGTGAAGTTATGCTTCCAACTGTAAACATAAGTTTCAGCGAAGTCTCTTATCCAATTGACATTCAGAATTATTTCATTGTCACATTGTTTATTTATATTAAAATTTGTGTAATTTTTTAACAAAAAAAAATTAATAAAAAGTGTGTAATTATTTCTTGTATTGATCGATTTCTTTAAATAGCGAAATTTGGAATCCTTAATGTGTAGTTTATCGTAAAGATTTTGTAAAATTTGGACGTATTTTAATTGATTTTTTTTTAAATATCTGATTTATTTAATTTTAGGTGGTTTACATACATATAAATACTGATATAAAGAGAAAGAAGGATACAGAAGACTTAAATTGATTAAATCCACGTTGATTGATACGAAATATAAATTGAGTTAAAATATAACTGACTGAAGAATAATTAAATACATAACAGATATCAGTAAGTACCATTGTCCTCAATGTTTTATATATGTGTTTTATATAAAAATAAATTATAATTTTCAGAAGCAGGTTAATAGACATCAATCACCGACAAATTATTACAGTTTTATATTAATTTTGGTGTCGTATTTAACTGAAAATAAAGATTCGTTTAAAAAGTGTAACGAATTAAAGTACTATCCTAATTAATTGAAGAAGAAAATAATTGGTTTAATAATTTTGCTCAATAATTAAAAAGACAGTGGTATTATAAAATAAAATTCCTTTCAAGTGGACATTGAGACTTTTGTTGGTTAAAGTAAATTGTGTTGTGTGGACGACGAAGTATTTGGCTTCGTCAGTGATACAAAAAACATTAAACAAAACACTGCCAATATCTAGAAAAAAAAAAACCGATTTTAATATTTGCTAACTGCATACAAGTTATCTATTGAACTTTCTAAGAAAAATATTTAGGAGCTTTTTGATAATAAATTTTGTGGTAAACTGATTACTATTAAAGTGAAGTCGAAGACTGTGTTGAGAGAGCAGTTCGACAGCGGATTTTTGCTGATGAGGATTCTCTGGCAGCATGAGCACATTGGGAGGAAGTAGGGGGGAGCGCCATGCAAAGCCCAAATTCTCAGCATTGGATATAAATAGTTTGTATAGAACCAGCCGGGTAAGCGATACATATTTATCTTAATTTATAATGTAATATATAGCAATGCATTACTTTCTATTTACATGGTATAGGGTGAATCTCTTGAACCATCGACACAAAAAAATACTGTTCAACGTAAACATGGCATGCAAAGTTTGGGTAAAGTTCCCTCCGCTCGTAGGCCACCAGCAAATCTCCCATCATTGAAAGCAGAAACATCATCTCCACAAGTAAACGATCAGACGAGTTCCAACACTACAAACAGTACAGGTAATTAATATTTAATCACGGTAGTAATTGTAGTACGTATAATTTAATTGTCATTATATTTTTGGATTGTAGTATCGATAACAGCGACTGCTACCGGTGGTCAAGAAACGAGAGGAAATAATAATTTGTCAACCCAAAATTCAGCGACTGGTCCTGGCAGTCAAATTAGTATCACAACTAGTTCCAATTCCATAAGTAGTACATTATTAGCATCATCGAATCAGTTAAGTACCACATCTACATCATCAGCAACATGGAGTTCGGTAACTACAGGAAATCAAATCGAGACTGGACAACAACCTATATTTCAAAGTCCGCTATTTCAACACGAGTTTCCATCACTGGATGGCAGTGTCCAGCCAGTTACAGCGAAATCAAGTCGTGGATCAGATGTGAATGCCCAACAGCAACAGCAAATAAACAGTGCGGATATGCGTTTACAAATCGATGGGAACGGCGGAATAAATCAACAACAAATTCAAAATTCGAGTGGTGGAAATCGTGGAAACGGTGGCGAAAATGGTCATGCAAATCAAGCAAATCCCATTGTGCCGCCACAATTACGAGCGCTAATGCCTTCATTTATGTATCGAGGAGGCAGCGGCGCCGGAGGTATGAACACAGGAAGCGGTGGCAATATTGCAATGCCTCCCTCATATGGACAAAACAACCAACAGTCTTTATCGATCCCGGCTAGACCGAAGTCACAGCCGGGTGCTCATTCACAACCGCAAATAGAGCAACCACATTATCATAGAAATAATTACAATGACGATCACCGTGAACGAGACGGTTATTATAACAGAGATACTAGGGATACTAGAGATTCTAGGGATTCTAGAGATAATAGATCTCAAGTACAGCGACGTGGACCGCCGCCACGACATCAAAATCGTTCAGAACCTTTACCTTATGAACCAGAAATAGCATTATTGCAACGACCGATCATTAAAGAAGAGGAACTAAAACGAATGGATTCAATTGCAAAGGACGAGGGATGGGCTGCTGACGATGAAATCGATTATAATAAAAAATTAGTATTTTCGGATGACGAATCCATCGATTCACCAACAGCTGAAGGTCCGATGTCAATGCATCATCATTCAAAAGAACAAAATGATATACGTGAACACCGGAAGAGCATAACGCCTCAACGTAATGATGATGATAATCGTTCAAGTATGATATTTAATTTGTTTATTTCAATCTAGTATTGGCTAATGGTTTATTTATTTCATTTTAGTGTGGAATCGCGAAAGAGATAAAGAACGTGAACGAAATGAACGTAACGAGAGAGAGCATCATCGCGATGAGAATCAACGTTCGGCTAGACAGAACGGACATCGACCTAACGTAGATCGATTAGATCCAGAGGTGTTTGAACGTGTCAAAATGCGTAAGGAGGAAGAGGAGAAACGAGTTTTAGAACGCAAACAAGCGGCAAATAAGAAACTACAAGAATTGGAACAGAAGATTAATAAGAAAAAGGAAATGGATGAGATGATTGATCAGGGCCATAAACCCGATAATGAATATCGTGGTAATAATCAACGAGGCTATGATAAATATGAGCGTGACATAAATTCGCGCGAAAGAGATCCCAACATGAAGGATTCTGGTTATGCTAACCGTGATGGTAGTCGTGATGGTGTTGGACGCGAACGTGTCAGTGGGGGTGGTGGTAGTACATTAGCTGGCGAACGTGACCGAGATGGAAATGGTTTGATATTTTCAAAACAATTCCAATCGAATTTACCGCCTCGATTTTTGAAACAACAACAAGAACGTCACTCACAACCGCCTACTACAGGTGCCACCAGAAACACTGCCAATAATTATCAAATACATGCAGCAAGTGGTGATCAAAAAAGTGTTCCGTTTGCTCAACAATATGATCCACGCTATATTCATTCCCAAAACTATAAACAGCAGAGTCATCATATTGGAATCAAACGTAATTCTTCCGATGAAATGATGACTAATCAACCAAGGCCACGAAAGCGAATCGATTCTGAGGATGAAGATCGTTTCAGCAGTGGTCGTGAGTCAATAAGTCGTAATTCAATTGGTGACCGGCCACCTCAGCTCGCAAGAAGCGTATCAGATTCGTCGCAACGGAAAACAAGCGTTTCCAGTGAGGATAGACCAGAGCGATGTGATCGTTCAGAATCACGTGAACTTGGTGTTGTTTCTTGGTTAGATGAACCAGAGAGTGAGAGTAAACGATTAGATTCTATTAAAAGTGACACTACATTATCGGGTGATGATCAACCGAAACAAATTTTGCAACGTAATCACAAGATTTCGACATCATCTTCATCAAATATTCCTGTAATCCAAGAGAAAGAACCAGCTGAGTTAGAACAAATCAAGACACAATTAACTGAAAAGAAAATTGAGAGTCCAAAACCATGGAGTTCTTATATAAACGAACCATCATCTGAATCTGAAATTGATCCATTAAAAGAGATTGAAAAGAGCGGTGAGAATGCTGAGAAATCTGCAATGATGGGTGATAATAAAGAAGATGATAGTAAAGGAGGCAAAGATGATGATAAAAATATAAAGAGACAAAGTCCACGAATTATGCGCCATGGCGATATGCATTCTGGCTCACATCGAACAATGGGTGGAAATGCCGGCTATGGTGGTCAAATGTACCGTGGCGGTAATAATTGGAATAGACGTGGTGGCGGCGGTGGACGTCGCTACAACGATTATTACAATGAAAGTGAAGGTACTGATGATGGAGTCGATTATGAATATTCAGGACGACGTAGTCCAAAAATAAGTCGAAAAGATGGAACAACAAAGATTGATACGGTTAGGCAATCAGGTGGTGGTATTGGTGCTGGTCATCATAAAGAAGGTTTTACGCCAAGAGGTGAACCTTCTAGACGTGGTCGTGGCGGTGGTACCGTTGGAATGACTGGTAATTCATTCCGCCGCAGTGCCACTGCACCAACTGGAGCTCCCAAACGTATTGATAATTATGGTCCACCTAGCTCCAAGAGTCCATTTGGCGCTAACGAAGAGAAAGTTGGTGATGGTAAAAAAGATATTAAGGATAAGAAGCCATCACCACCACCACAGTCTGGTAATGCAAATCAAAGAAATAATCAGAATATGAAATCAACAATTGAAGAAGGCTTTGATGAGGCTGGAGAACAATCAGATGGACAAGATAAAAATAAAATCCGAAATGGAAGTAAAGGCACTGGTTTAATAAAACCTGGAATGGGGAGAATCGACGATAGGAAAACGAAAATAACTCCAAACACTAATTTTGGAGGACCACAACGTAAGGATAGTGTATCGTCAAGTGGTAGCAAGAGTGCTGACAAACCATCGTCTTCGATTGACAAGGACTTGAATAAAACTGGCGAGAAATCAAAAATGATACCAATTAATAAACCGAAAGATGACACACGATCATCAAGTAATCTTAATGCTATATCGAAAACTATATCGAAACCGCAATCTGCTAGTGGTCAAAAGTTATCAACAAGTCCTTCAAATACTATGACACAACAACAACAACAACAACAAAAACAAATGAGTGGAAATACGTTAAATCAAACTCAACAACAACAACAGCAACAGCAGCAGCAACAACAACAGTTATCGCGTGACCGGCAAATGCATAATAAATTACCGCCTAGATTGGCTGCAAAACGTGATCCACGTCCTATAAATCGAAATGATGGACTACAAGGTCCAATGATGACATGGGAGAAACCGTTGACACCAACACAACAAGATAATGCATCAATGAGTGGCAGTATTCCCGTGTCAATGGATTCGAATAATCAACAAATGGGTAGCGGTGATTTAATAAGTGGTAGTAGTGATTTGCCACCAAATGGTAACAATCTTAAGACTGACAAGCAACTTTTGGATGGCACAACACCGTTAAAGAGTATGTTGTTTGAAAACACTAATTACAAACAAATACCCGGTCCCATAAAACGACAATCTTCACCACATCAACAGAATGATAAGAAACAGGATGATATGTACAAGGCAAGTAATCAGCAACAGGCAGTTGGTCAAACAATTTCCGAACTAATGGATTCGGCAAATAACCAACAACAACAACAACAACAGTATCGTGCATCGGCAGTTGGTTCTCAAGAAAATGCCATTAGTTCGGCATTACAAAATATGTCATTTGGTACTAAAACTGATGCTGAATATGAAAAAGATTTCTTTGGCTTTGATGCGGATATCAGTCAATTGACGGATGATAATAAAGCACCAGTAACATCAAGTGGGTCGAAGAATAGTGGAAACAGTGGTGGACTTTATCCAGCGCGTGCTTCAATGCATTCAGTTACATCGTCTGGTCAAAATACAATTTCACCGTCTACAGCTGATCTGAATATGAAAATAGCAAGTGTTAAGAAAGTATGGGAAACGGCACCACCGATGCCAACAGTTTTAGAGCATTCAGGAACTGGTGGTGGTAATGATGATTCACATATGAGTGGTAATTATTCCAGCGGTGGAGGTCAACACCAACATTCATCTCATTTGCAATATCCCCATGTTCAGCATGTACCGCATGCTCTTTCACCAGCTGGTTCATATTCAACATCATTTTCTGATGCTAATTCCTTGGAACATTTCGTAAAGACCTCTGCTTCTGATTCAGTTGTATCAGACAATGATTCCGGTTACAATCCAAATGGTCCACATGGCGGTCAAAGTCATCAACATCCAAGTAATTTAGGTTTGAAGCATTCAAATGATTCGCTTGGTAGTGGACCAAACAATGGTTCAAATATGAAAATGAAGAGTGTTCAACAACCGCCTCAACAACAAATGCATCAGTCTGGTTTAGGTATGTCACCGCCACCAATGCAACAAGGCGCATTACAAGCAGCTCCACAACCGTATTATCCACCATCACAATACGGAAATATATCGGCTATTCCATCACCACCAGCTATGATTTATAACTCATCAGCAGCTATGTCAAATCAAGGTGGTCTCTTTGGTCATTTCCAATTGGAGAATCGTACACAATACTCTCAGTATCCTGGCCCATATGGTACAGCGGCTAATGCACCATTTAACGCTTATATGCAAACACCTAATATCCAAGGACCACCAGCACCAGCAGAAATGTATCAAAGTTTGACTTCACAATACCGACAGCCACCATATAATCAAACACAGCCAATAAATAATCAAAGCACAGTGTTAATATCGTCTACATCTAATTCATTGATGTCTGCTTCGGTGAAGCCATCAACTCAACAAATTGGCGCAATCGGTTCAAAATCTGGTGCAATTGGTCAATATAATCAACAGTTTATGGGTATGTTTGCCCAACAAGGGCCCCCAATACAAAACAATAGCTACTATTCAAATTCAGCAAGCGGACAAGGTGCATTCTTCGGTGGCCCAACAGGTGGTGCAAATCAAAACTATGGACTGCAGGCAGCCAATATGTTTGGTGGACATGGTGCACCAGCGCCATCAAATCCTCCACCCCAACAGCAGGTGCCCAACTTCGGGATGCAATATAATAATTCACCAATAATGCCAGGTGCATCGCCAGCTGCAATGAACCAACAGTATAGAGGTGGTCCACAGAATCAACAGAATAATTATATGAAATCGAATCAGCAGCAATCCCATGGACAAGATTCAGTGAGTTCAAAGTATTATAAATTTAATTCATAAAAGTTAAAGGAGAAAAATTTGACAGATGTTTTTTTTTAATACCAACTAAAATGATATACAATTCTTTAGGAATGAGCTAAGTTAATACTTTTGAAACAATGTAATACATTAGATAAACATTTATAAATTGAATTTCATAATGACAAAAGAGAAGAATAACCCATATTATAGTAGGGAAAATATCTAATCGGTTTAATTGTTAGATCTCTATTAAAGAAGCCCACGCTAAAATGCAATTAACACTTCACATAAAACAGATTTTTACAATCTAATGAAAGTATAGAAATTAATATCATAAGATCATTGATTTAACGAACCTCCACTATTATTGAATTATAACAACGCATCAATAGATAAATAAACAGTACCAAAAAATATGCATGAATTCACACATATATAAATCACAATATGCGATATATTTCACTATTTTCTTGTATTCATTGTTTGTTTTTTGGTTAATTGATGATTCTTTATCTGTTTCATTGCTTCTTTTATTAATACTTTAACTTAAATTCGTTGTTCGTTAAGCTGTACATACATACATACATATTGTTTAATGTGTATTTGATATTTCTTTTATATTTAATATGATTTGAATTCATGTTTATATTTTCTTATAAATTTTGATTTATTTCTAGTACGAGAATATGTACCACCCCTAAATTTGGGTGAATCCGATAAACGTACAGTCTATTGTTATCACATCTCAACTTCTTTAACGCATGATCCAATGTGATTAAATTCATAGTTTTGTATCAAAAGAAATATAAATAAATAGAACAAAAATACAGGTTACAGTTGTGTGGGGGTGGATCAAATTGATATAATAGTATATTTGATTTAAATAAATTATGTGAATGTGCCGTTAATTTTGGTGATTATTACTAACATCCGTTTATTGAACGGTGGTTAGTCAGTGCTTCGAGGAGCCGATAAACCATCGGTAGATAGTAATAATAATTAATTTATTGTAAATGACTATGTAGAATGTTGTTCTTGTAACGAGTATGAGTAAATGTGAGAAAATAGCCATTTAATTAAATGAGGATACTAGAACTTTCTAAAAAGTAAATTAATCCACTTTAAATGGTATACATAGAGTTAATGGTAAACGTAGTTTGATTATTGTAACTTATCAAACTGATAGAGTTATGAACAACACATGATGATATTAATCCGAAAAAGGATCAAAAATTAGGAAACAATATAAATGAAAATGAAAAGAATGGATGCTATCCAATTAACATAACATAATGTAATGAAAATGATTAGATTGGTAAAGATTTTTAGTATTTTAAACTTCTAAAAAAAAGAGTATGTCATTGTGTAATTGAAAACGAAATTAAAATGAAATTATGGATATAACTGTAATAAGATTAAGACATGAAAATTAAGTGAAGCAAAAGAGAAAATCAATGTCATTTAAATGTAAAATTTATTTATTGAATTCAATGTTATTTGATTCTCAATTTATGTAATTCAAATGGAAATATGAGTGTTATGACACTCAACATAAGAATATTAAACTCTTACGACATTGTGCATAATACTTTGCTAATTCTATAAAGAGAAAAGAAAAAGATAAGATAAACACTTTATTGCACATAAAAAGTAAAGTAATTGGGATCTCTAATTGGAATCCCATCATATTTTAAGAAGAATAATTGAAAAAGATTTTGTACTAAACTGAATAGACTTTTTGTACATGTACATGTGTAACAGAAATGAAACTTAAAACAACATAAAATAATATATTTGGGGATTGGATGAGTTTTATGTAGATTTCAATGAAATTTTGAGTAAGTGTCCATTAAGTTAAGCGTGAAATAAACAATAATTTATTCACGCATAACGATTAAAGGAAATTATACACCTGATAGTGACAAGTAATGGCACCAAAGTGTGGGACAGATTTTACAGAGTCTTAGCACCTTTGAGTCCGAATAATATTGTTAGAAGGACAATGTTAATACCAATTAATTTGACATATAATGATATTTAAAAGGAAATATGATTTAAATATTGAATACCTATTTTGACTGAATAATAAATTACGTGAAATGAAACGTGTTGATCCAGTTCATTAATGGAAAACACAAATGGTTCATCTTGAATGTTAAATCGTTGTATACAGATAACGATTATCATGTAAATCATTCAGGAGTGAATTTAACAACTGACTAAACCGAATGAATATGAAAAATAATAAAATAAATTTTATGTGGAAAGCGAAATATTGCAAATTGAATGTGTGGTAATACACCATTTTATATAGAAACCCAGAAATAATAATGATTTAATGGGATTTAATTATAATGAATTTAATTCATGTGCATCCATTAATATTTGCATTGATTATAACGATTATACTATTAATTGAAATAAAAATAATAAATAAACATAAAATCTATATTGAATCTATGCTATTCTACATAAATGTGTAAGCGGTGTAGGTGGGAGACATTAGTATAATTGCTCCGATTTTATAATTACAATAAAATTGCATATAAATATTATTATGATGATATAATAATTGATAAAATTAAAACTGTAAACGATGAAATGATTTTACTAAGATAATTATGCGAAGTTTAAAATTTAATTAAATCAAATCCTTATATATGAATGATATTTAATATGCAACACTATAATTACTATAAAAATAAAATGATAACTAAAAACAATGTATTACAATATAAATCTTTATTGGAAAGATGATAAATAATTATGAGATGATTTCAATGATGGGAAAAAGAAAAATATGATTAAAGAAATTTAAACGAACTATATGTTGCAAATTATATTCATTTTTATTAATATAAGTTTGCAATTATTTTGAGGTCAAGTAAACAGAATAAATAATAAAAATTATAAAAAAAAAAAAACAAAAACAAAATATTGTGTAATAAATTAGAGAAACAAAAATAACAGAAAAATTACAACACCTTATGATACGCATTAAGGTGATTAGAAAAAGGGAATATATTGATTTTCTTAGTATGTAGTTATGCATAATCAATTTATATTTAAAATGAACGAACACAATTTATGTATTCACATTTATAATTATCAAAACAATATAATCCGAATCAGTTTTACGATATCATTTAATTGAAATAATTTTTATGTGGATTCGTTTGATATTTGATAACGATACATTTATAATATGGTAAATGGCTCTCAGTAGTTTTATAAAAGAAAAACTACTATTAATAGTGGTTCAATTATACAGTGATGAAATATGAATGGTATCACAATTCTTATGATTTAAAATAAAAAATTTATTCATGTAATATTTTGCTACTGAGCATAGCTATTTATATTTAAAAGAAAAACATCAATTTGTAAAACATTGATTAAAATTAACAATCTTATTGAATTTCGTGTTGTAATAAAAAAAAAAAAACAATTCACGAAAAAATGTAATTTCAACTATTCAAATTCAACTATTACGATTGTGTTATTTTTACACGAACAGAATTGAATATGGGTGAATGATTTGTTGAAGGAAACCAGTCACATATAGGTTTGGAACAGAAAATAACATGAACACATAATCGAAAAATGAAAGGTTTATTCTTAAACATAAATGATATGCATTAACAACATAATTAACACAATTAGCTCTAGAATTAGAGATACACATTATATTATGAATGAATAATAATTAAAAAAAGAAAAACATTATGTGAAATACTGAAATCATAATAAAAATATTATAATTATTACTTTCAAATAAAACAAAAAGAAACTCTGTTTGAAATTAAAAAAAAAATTATACAAAAAATAAGAAACTTTTTTTTTATCAACATAAAAACATAATTGTCTTCAATCCAAAACTCAATCCGTATGTACCATTTAATTGACCGGTAATGATCATGACTGTGGTGCCGAGGCATTTGGACTTTTTAGCAATTGTATGTATGTCAATAAGAATTATTATGTTTTCATGGAAACATTAACAAATGGAATCATAATAATATCTAACCATTCTTAGCAAACGATGTGTACCGTAAGTTAAATGAAATCATATGAAAATAATTTTCGTATTTATATAGGATAATGCAACAATAAATAAACTAGCATATAAATTTTCTGTTTAACATATAAACATGTCTATAGATGATAAAAAAAAAACTTTAGATGCAATACACTTTCTTGTAATAGATCATACGAAAATAAAACAGAAAATGAACAGAAATTCTTATAAACAAAAATGATGGATTTTTCTGTATGATGATCACATTGATTATTATTTTATTTTCTCAATCAACTAACTCCCTAGACCCTATAAAATATCGAAGACAAATTTCAATATTTCATAAACTCATAATCGCATTGATATAAATTTTCTATGATTTTTACAATTTGTAAAGTGTTTTTACTTACCAATATATTAAATAACTTCATCTACATACTTTACTTTTTAATATAGTAGATTTATAATTTCAGTATAATTCTAGTGCTTACTATATTGTTACATTATCTATTAATACTATTTTATATGATTATGATTCCAATTAATAATCAACATTGCGAATATCAGTATTCGCATGATAGAAATTTAAAAAAAAAATACATAGATAATAATTAAATACCAATTGAAATATAACAAAACAAAGGATATACTTAAAAATCTATTCAAAAAAAAAAAAATATAAATAAAATGAAAACAAATTAAATTCAAAACTTCTTTACTGTTACATTTCATTTCATTTCTTTTTAATTTGAACACTTTCTTACTTTGGTGATGGCCAGTAATATCCTATGGTTAATTAAAATTATAATAATATTGGATTAAATGATTTTTAATTATTTTAAGTGGGAATTACAAGGACATTTAACTCCGCCGCCTAGATTTGCATCACAACCGATGATACCAAAACAGATGAATGGACCATATCCGAGTCCTATTCAACGACCAAATTATAGCTATGGACCTGGAATGCATCCGATGTTACCAGCATTGGGTACTGCTCATGGACATCATAATGGAATTAGTCAACCACAGCCACAACGTTCCACTCGTCAAAATTCCTATAATCGTAATGGTTCCATAAATTCCCATATGCCAAAGCATTGTTACTCAGCCACCACTACAAATGCAAACAAAGGTGATAATCGAACAAAACCTTTAAGATATATAAATAAAAATTACATATCACATGCAAAAATTTTAGGTATATCTGATACTGAACACGGATGGAATAATAACAATGATATCATAACGAAATCAGCATCTGATACAAATAAAACAATAAAGCCAACAACCAAAGTAACCGTTCAAGATTTAACAGCAATATCAACACTGAAACAGAAGAAACCAATTAATTAATAGAAATTATTCTGTCGATATTGGAACACACACTCTTCGGATATATGCTGACTTAAATATGTTGTTATTATTGCAACAGTGTATGTGATATTGTAATATGTTGTGTTACTGTTATGGATACGACATTCGAACTCTTCATACATTCTATTAGTCTTGAATTTTAATCCGTCTAACTAAAAAAAGAACTCTATACAACGACACATTTACCATAAATCCTTTGCAATACTATCGAATAGATTAACATTCCTTCTTCTTTTTTTTTTTTAATTATACAATTATTCCATATTGGATTTATGTTTAGATGTTTAAAATATAATTTCTTTTTCTGCCACTTTAATATTTGAATAAATTGATACTAATTAAAGTTCCTAAATGTGTGAATGAGTTATTCATGAACACAGGATCCGAATCTCTTGTGGTTTAGTTTATAATATGGTAATCTATTGTGCGAACGTATCAATTAAAACTAGTTGGCAATAAATAAATTTTAAAAATTTAAAATTGTCTCTTCTATTTTATAATGATGACAATCTGCTTATGGTTATTCTGATCCTCGTAAATCTGTATGACGTCTAGCCGATTACTGCAAAGTTAGAAGTTCAAAATTGTGACTGAGCTTTATCGAACAGTCCAATAGTTTATTTTGAAAAGTGCGCCAAACAGAATATCTGAATTCTGTTCCTAAAAGTTGGTAGCATTGACGCTAGCAATCGTTTTGTCTCTGGGACAGCGATCAAGTTACAATTCGCTTAGTTTGAGTCATCGCTAAGCGATCTAATCCAAATTAGCAGATGGTAGCGCAATCTGCTCAAGTTTAAAAGTTTTTACAATTGAATGCTGCATTTTTCTAATAAATATAGGATTTTAGTAATCTCAGCACGTGCAATAAAATCTGTGTATTAAATTAAAGAAGTTTCAATTACGTGTTAAGCGAGTTTTCATAATTTCTATCTGATTCTATCCGATAGAATTGTTGTCTAAATTTGAAGCTGACAGCTCCCGCCATTTAGTGACTTCTCGTCTCTCCCCTTGTCATTCGCGCTACAATTTCGACCCATCAAAATTTTATTTTCGGATTCAGTCAATTTTCATCGGTCGATCGGTTTGGAAGCAATTTCTTCGTCGATTTGCTTTTTTCCTTCCTTTTGAACAATTTTTGGAGTAAATAATTTACATATTTATCTTATATACTCGCGAATAAAGTGTTATAAATTGTATTAAAATCAAATTATATTAGATAAGTGGTGATAAATAAATCAAGTGTTTTTTCGGAACCAATTTACCTGTTTCCACAGAAAGGATACACAAATACCAACTACTTGTATCGTTTAATCATACGAATATTTAATGGAATCATTAAACTCCAGTGTTAAATATTTATTTTCTTTTAAATGTCCGTTAGTGTTTTGGTTTTAAATTTACCTTAATTTCTTATTGTTTGCGCAATTCGATGCCACCAATATTTTGATATTCGGCGGATGAGAATATTTTGCAATTACCTGAATCAATAAATACCGGTCCCACGGGGTAGTAACATTGTGTACATGAAACATACAAAAATATTGTCACGTAACGACCAGAAATCAGAATTTTATTTTAAATTCGCAATATGAATAACAGAAGAATTATATAAATTATTAATGATTGTGACCTTCATTGGCTATTATAATATTAAGATTGATCCAAAAGGGTGTTCACAGATCAGTTGGTCAGATACGCATAACAACCAATATACGTGATGATGAAGAGTCTCTTATTGGTGATAGAGTGATCGTTCTACCAGACGTCTTTTTATTTTATGTATATCTATCGGGTTTATCACACACCATTTACCTGTGACCGTATGCTTTATACATAGATTGTGTTGGAATAGAAAAATATTATGACCAGATAGTAGAAGAAGAGTGTCTGCAGTGTTATATGAGATAAAAATTTCAATCAGATATCTCTCTATTTCTATGTGAAATTTATATACATGAACTGTTCAATTAATTGGAATTAATTTGCATTTGAACACTCAACAGTTTATTGTTTTAAAATAAATAAATTTGATAGTAGTGAAACTGTGTGCTTCGTTTACTTCAATCATCTACTTTATTTTGGATACACACAATACCTGATAGCAGCAATACGCCATTGAAAATGGGACGAAGACCATTGAACAAAATATGCGCAATCAATTATCCCAGTCGAGTTGAGGGATGGCTGGATGTTTGTGGTGAGTTATTTTTAACTATTTTCTTTGTTGTAATAAAATATTGATTCAAATGATGAAGTTCATCTGTCCACGGATGAAATTGTTATCATTAAATCCATTGATAATCAGTGACATTTACATGCTAGGCTGAATGGATTTAAAAATTGCCTACAACAGAGTTTTCGTTACCTTTTTTTACTCCAAATATTTTGTTTATTTGGTGTATTATTGATAAAACAACTGAAAAAAAAAACGTTTACCCAAATGAAAATGGCAAATATACGAATGTTTTTCGTACTCGTTATCCAACTGTTATGTTTTAATAAAAAATTGTTAATCAACTTTTTGTTTGTTTGTTTGGTTCAATCGAATTGAAATACTGAAACAAGAAACAGTATTCATCAACTTTTTGGTATTTGGTCCTGTTTCGTTTGTGTTCAATAATGGGCCATTATCGTTTGCTACTAATCACAGGTGCGTTTGCATATAACGAATTAAATTGGATACTTCTGTCTGGGTTGATATGACCGACTTGTGTGCGAGTTTTTGTTTAATATTTTTTTTTAGTTTCATGGTAGTTGCACTTGATATTAAGGGGTTGCTTTCTGTTTTACTTTGGCAGTAGGGGGTTTCAGTGGAATAAATTCTTATTTAACATCATTGATTCTAAAATGTCACATTCAATTTATTTTGTTTCTTGTACCATTTGAACTAAATACGTGACTGTATTAATTAGCATTTTAACTCTCTTGTGCCTATTAAACAATTAATACCAATACCGTTTCATTTATTTACGAAAGTTATATCAAATGTGTTGTGATAAAGATACTGTGGCTTTAGTTAATTTCTATAAAATTCATTCATTTTGAATCTGAATGAAAGAATTCATTTCTTTTTTTTTTTTTTGATTGTGAGAATATGAAACCTCAAATTTAATTCCTTTTGCCTTTTGTTAGTTAGTTAATTGTTTTCTCTAATTGTAAGAATAATTCTATTGAATTGAATAAAAATTTTTTATTTGCTGTATAATCAAGTGTTTGTGTTCAGGCATCAGCTGGCATTTATTGGTGTCGGTTAAATAAGCTAATCCAACAGATTCATACATTACACTGCAGGAAATTATAAAAATAGTACACCATGTTTCTGTTATGTTATTTCTATAATTTTATTTAATATTAAATGTCTTGGTGTTTTGATATTCACTGGAAATAAAATTCAATAATTTTTGAATTTTTTGTTAGATCCGTTTTCAAGTGAATTTGTATTTTGTTACCGGTTGTACACTGATGAAATATTTTATAGAATATCAAATGTGCCTTTTGAATGGTCCATATTTCTATAAAATTCTAGAGAAGAACGTAGTTTTTTTTTGGTGTGAGATACATTGAATAGAATTATGTTACCTGTATATGGACCAGATGATATAAAACAGATTTTAGCTATGTAGTCTTTTTTGTTCACTATTCAATGATTTAACAGGCCAATTTCTATGCCAGTTGATATTTCTGGTCCTATTCTTGACAACTGTGTATGTTGTATGAATGGACTTCTGTTTCATTTCTGTTAAGGTATTCTATGCTTTAGCGCATCATTTTCTCTGTAGAAATTTCAAACAAGTATCATCTGATGGGTAGTGTAGAAGTGCATCAGTGCGATCTTAAACCATGGGAGCGGTTTGTTTGCTAAGCATCAGATTGAATTACTTGAATGCATCTGATTTCAAGAAGATGCGATATGTTAATGGGATCTCATAATGTGAATTTATTAAGAAAATCACTTTTTCTGTCAATGAGATTTTTTGTTTTCCTTCTTGGTTTTTTATTTTTGTTTTTTGCTTCTAAAAACTTGAGATTGATGGGACTGTATTTTGTGGTTTTGAAATGCATTATGGTCCTAAAATTGATTATTATGATTTAGGCGTGTTTTTCTATTCAAATGTCATAATTTCATCTTCATCTCCATGGTGTAATGAGAATACAGTTTAGGTTATGCATTGAAAGTTATTTTTAAATGTTTTGGGAAGGGCGCCTCAATTGAGTTGAAGATGAATTTGTGGATTTCAATTAACTTTTTCTTCTTAAATAGCAGAGAAATCGGTGTCCTTGTGTGTAATGGTAATAAGATGATTTGCATTGCAGATTCGTGTGAAATATTATATTTTAAATGTTTCCACCTCGAAATGTTACAACGAAATGTTACAACGAAATGTTACAGAACTGTTTATTGTTTTATAGTCGATGGCGAGATTAAATATTTAAGTTAAGCGCGTCTTCTTTTTTTATGTTGAAATGATTATACTGAGAAAATAATTTTGTAAAATCAAAGAAATCGTATTCACTTCCTTTCCCCGTTTCTATTAGGTGTCAGTGTTTTCATCAGTTAAATGTTTGTTTCCTCTGTTCCACTAAATAAATTTTGATGAATGTTCGGGAATAAAAGAGACTTCATCATTTTAACGGAAAGAACATTAAGTTTCTTGGATTAATAAACGTGAAGATATAATATTATGTAAAGAATAAGCAAAGAATTCTCATGTAGATGAAATTAGTTTATCCAAGCAGTGAGGTGTGACTCTCAAACTAGTGAATGTTATGTGATTTTGAATTATTTAATCAACCAAATATAAAATAACCCTGAAGATTTGTATGATGTTACAAATAATCACGTTTTTGTTTGGTTTCCTCTTCAGTTTTTGCGGTATAAGAAGATTAACGATCAGCTGAGCATTTAAATTTACATTAATTGTGACCTAATAGTGTGTGTGTGTGTAGAGTATTCTATTATTAAAACAAGTAAATCAATTGTTATTGAATCCGTTGTTATTATATTAACTGGATTGCTAAATTCATAACGAATTTTACAATTGTATTTTGAGTGTTCTTTTCTAGTTAACCATTATGCTTCATATGGTTCACAATAGAATATTATCCGTTGAAATAACTGAATCAATGAAGTTAAATGAGTTTCTTAAGAATTCTTTGGTTCATCTTCATTGGGCCAAGGTGTGTTTTGCATTTGTATGTCATTGATACAAGTGTGTAGTTGGCTCTTAAACTATCGTACACCGTTTTGATGGATTGAATGTTATTTTACTCTTTGAATTTCGGTTTTATAGTGGAATTTTAAGATTAAAATCCGATAAGCTATACAATGTACATAAATGGTATAATTTGTTGAATGAATGATTAATTTAAGGAAAGACAATTATATTTGAATGGAAAGATTAAATAAGAATTTCATTTATTTAAATTAATTTTGCCGTAAGAGATTAAGTTGTACTTGGATACACCTGAATTTCATATTATTACTGTGCATCGTGTCTTATTGATTTATTAAATGATTTTGAACTCATATAACGGATGAGTATTTCACATTTTGTTTCTTTGTAAAATTCAGAATAACTTTACATTTTGTTTTCTTCATTATACATTTTTTTCTGGTAAATACAAGAGAATGACGCCTTGAGCTATTTTCACATCTTCTTATGGTTTTTTTTTTGGTACATAAGAATAAGAATTTTCATTAATGTAAGATGTTGTTACATTGAGAATGAGGATGGATCATTAGGAGAAGATATGGAATTCTCTTATGTTGAGGATATATGAATTCGGTAAAATTTTTTAGAACATTTATGAGGCAACATTATGTTTATCACACGTGTACTGAATTCTGAATTCTATTATATGTTGAATGTATGTGATTTGACTTTGAATGTATTTCAAAGTCGTTATGTTAAGAATGTTTAACGTTAATTTTTCTTAGTATGAATCGACAGGTACGTGCCTCCGTGTTACTTTACCGTATCAATTTTAGATTCACGGATGCTTTTTTTTAGCGTCCTTTTAGATGATTGTAATGCACTTAAATGACGGCAAAGATTAATCATGTGTTCTGATACTCTACTAAATTAGGAAAATGTGATTTGAAAATTCGTTACGCTGTGTTCAGTTAGATAAATTTAATGAATCATTTTTGTTTGCAGACAATTGACGGCATTTTTAAGAGTGAAAACTATTGTTAGTTTGGAATAGAAAGATCGGCATCTTAGTTATGTTCTTTTTTTGGTTTATCATGTCTGTAACATTTATTCTTTTCTCACTGATTTTTAGTGATACCATCTCAAGGTCTTTCCGGTGTTACAATATTCTTCATTGTCCTATAGTAAACTCATAACGACTTTTACACTTTCTCTCTGTCATAATATGATCGCGGTACTTTAATGCATTTTAATGTTGATGTTTTTGTAGATAAGCAGAAGTTGTAACATTGGTACAGTTTCATAATTTGTTTTTGGTATTCAAATTAAAATGATGTGTGATACTGAAACTAGTGAAAGGATTGGGTTGAAAGTTATAACAAATAAGTCGTTTATTATGCGATCGTTAATGTTCAGCCCATTTTAATAAAATTTTGAAGTGAATAATGAAATGATCATTAGATGAATTTCTTTGGTTTGAAATTTCTTTTAACGAAATTGTTCTGGAGTGGTATTTAATGGTTGATTGGTAGAAGAACAGAATGAATTAACTGAACGGAAGCAATATGTGTAATTTAAATTTGTTTTTTAACTTGATTTTATGTTTATTTATTATGTTTTTATCACAGAATTTTGTGGGTGCATTAATAGGGATATTCATAATGTGTTATAATAGTTTATGGCTACCAGTTTTGAGTTGAGGTTTTGATTCTAAAGAATTTTCTATTTAACATCATTGAATTTTGATGGTGAAGAATTATGGAAAGGAATGGTGATACAATTCAATATGATTTAAATATTGTTAAACATCATTACAATGATTGGTGTAAACAAATTATTTTAAAATTTATGTAGGCGCATTATAACAATAAATTGTAAGGCCATTTTGTAGATACAATTATTCGAATATATTAAAACTAAAAACACAATAAGATCGTGAACGAATTTTATTATTTGGTGGCAAATTGTATTTAATTAAAGATCATCTATGGCCTGAGAACAGAGAAGGTCAACGAAAATTACAATTTTTTTTTTAAGTTTGGTTGAGAACGACCAACGAAATATAATGACTGCATTTAACATCAATTTTAATAATTTAATCGTTTAGTTTTGTTTCATTCGTAATTATGAAATTTAAATAATAAAATTTCATTTTAATCAATTCATGTGTAGCGTGTTAGTGAGTCTAGTCTTTAACCTATTTAACTGGCAATCATTTATTTGTGGTTTATGATCATAAGCAACGCATAAGTGATGTTAATGATGTGTTTTGTATATGAAATTTGCGTTGGTTGGATGTTAGATGAGTTACGCGTTATATTATGATTATATCTTGGGAGGAAACGTGATGTTTTAAATTGGACACATTAAGAAGTCTATGAATTGAATCTTTATGGTGGATACGCCTCTGTTAATCATATGTGAATTATCAACTATGGGTGCAATGTTAGTTATTCGACAGATGAAATTTGTGTTTATCAAAAACCGATAAGACACAAATTTATTAAATTCAATGAAAATGATTTATGTAATTCATATGAGTTGTCTTCAATAGAATCAAATGACTTTTTAATGAACTCTAATATTTAGTTAATGTGCGTTAACACCCAAACATATTGTGGTCTAATCTCTAACCGTATGTATTCAATCATGTTCAATATGTCATGTAAGTTGGTATGTTGCAATATTATTCTTTTTGAGTTATCTATACTGTGGCAGTGATAGGAGAGACTAATTTGTTTCCATTTGGTGTATAACTACACGATAATCATAAATAAAAGATTGATTTCATTGCTAAACTAGATAAACATGAAAATTCTATTACTTGATATCGCTGATAAGTGAAATAAATATATACAACGTTTGATGGTTGATTTATTGATATTCAATAATTTCATTATTAAAAGGTGTTGAGTTATTATGCGGGTCTAAATGAATGTGAAGAAGCCACCGTTAGTTTAATGGGAGACCATCACATTTTGTGAATCAAATGAAATGATCCACTTATTTAATGTGGGCGATTAGGAGTTTTTCTTTGTCGTTAATTATTATAGTGGCAATGTTTTTATTTACACCCAGTGTTTGTTGGTGTAGTTCCAACGGTGTGTTCAATTTATTTTTTTTTTTATTTCTTAATAAATATTAGAATATGTCTTATGTAGATGGGAAAGTATTGTGTATGGTACTAAACATATTGATTCTAGTGGTTGGGAAACAATCAATTTGTACGCAACTTTTCACTTAATGGCCTGAATTGTATCATCAAATGAAATATTTTTCCTTTAGTTTTAATTGAATATTTTTATTTTGTTTATTTAACCCGAAATTAAGTAAGAAAAACTAAAAATAATTTAATGAGTTTTTTTGTTTTAATGAAATTGGAATGTTTAATGCAATTATGCAATAGTAGATTAGTAGTGATTATTGGGCAGCGGGTGAGAAAACAGTATGCATTTTGTCAGTTATGATTTATTTTTAGTTCTGGAATTGATGGTATACGATTGTTGTACTGATTGATTATGGAATTGTTAATTGTTAACAAAGGGATTATTTGAATTGATTACGATTAGTGTTCAATTAACTACGATAATAGAGAATTGAAATTTGTTTTATAATATTGTGGTATATGTTGGCTCCCGTATTTTGTAAAGGAATAAATTAAATGGTGAACAAAGTACAATGACTTTGTTATCGGTTGACTCAAATGTTTTAGACAGAAACAAAATGGGTTTAATTGAAACGCATATGGAATGAAAAATAGTAAGAATAATATTTCTAATCGCTTGTAATTAAACATGTCTATAAGCTTAACATTAAACTTTTATCATGTCATATGATTGGATTCGAATTTTTGTTTTTGTTTTATTTTTTTAATTTCATTTGGTTGTTTTATGTGAACTTTTAAGTGTTACGGTTTTATAGAGAAAATGATTATTAGTTTGGATCAACTGGAATTATTTCAGTTAATGTTTTCAAATTGAAAGAACAACGAAAGAACAATGATGACAATCCCCAGACCTTGATATAGAATATCTTGATGTTAAATTGGTGGGTTCAGTATTAACTAAATGCCATGTACCAAAGTGCCGATATGGTATGAACGAAATACTATGAAATTAATTGAAATGATCATAATGGTAATGCTGATCATGATCTCCTTAACTGCATGTGCATTCTTATTAAAGAGGCTAGTCTTTAACACTCCCACAATATAAATGAATTTAAAATGATGATTTTATGTTAATTTTAATGTGGATATTGCAAACCATTCAATTTAAGCTGAAGCTGATTCAATACAATTATTTAACGTTGAACTTTGTAGTTATTTGAATGATACTGTTGAAAGCAATTCATTAACAATGTTATGTTGGTAGTCTCTTGTAGTCGATATTAGTCAGAGGTTCTTGTTGTTTGGGGTCGTTAATTAATTTTCAACACGATGCGTAACATATCAGTGTCAGTGTATAGTAATTAAGAATTAGTAAGCATCTTTTTTTAGAAGTTCTCTGAAAGGTTTTGCTTCCCTTTTAATGTAATTTCTATTTAAGGCAACATATTCTCAGTGAACACGGAAACATTAATAGAGCCACTCTTTTTGGGTCATTTTCTTTGAACCAACCAAATAATGTATTTCTCCAATAAATTTCTAAATATAAAAAAAATTAATGGAAATACTGCTGCTGCTGCTAAACTAATTCGATTAATTCTGTGATGTGTCTATTGTTAGTAATCCTTTGGTAAGGGTTGAATATATATTTTATGTTTTGTCACCATTCAGTTTATGTTTAGATGATTGTGTCATTATGTAGATATTCTTATCTTTGTTAAACCAGATGCTGAAATATTTATTCCCTATCACGTTCTATACGAGTTCATTGAAATAAACTATTTGTAAGGGCGTACACGTATTGGCAAAACTTAAATTCATTCATTAAATTCATTTGTTATTAATATTATCTCTACCAAAAGTATTTGATTATATTGAATTCATTACCTCATCAAAATGGAGCAAACCGATTTCAATTAGTCAGAAAGATAAAATGAATGTTGATTACTGTCGCGGTTGATAACCCCTCGCACTTGCCGATTATTTCGGAAGCTGAACTAATGATTGACAATGCGGTTAGTTCGCCTGATTGTCTGTTAAATTATTTTAAACAATACAGTAGGGAGAATAAGAATGAATTCATGGAATATTATGCAGACAGAAATGATTAACTCTGAATCATGAATAATTGATATTGATATGATTAATGTGAAATTTATGGTTGATAGAGTATGAATCAGATAGATAGAAGTACAATGTTACATGGTGTGTGGTACAGTAGTAAGTAGTTAGTAGCAAAGAACTGGCTATCGTTCATGGCCATTGCAGTCGACCTAGTTCTGAACCTCTGCACTTGTGTGACGTTGTTTAATGTAATTTTATATGTAAGACACACAATATTTGTATGATTTTTAACTCATAATTATTATTCCGTTTGTAATTTATGCGTTAAAAACATTTGCATGCAATTTCAATTTCTATTATTGTTTTATTTGTTTGATAAACAATATAAAAATCTCATAAATAGCATATGCTAAGATTAATAGCTAAATCTACAACGGGGTTCTCATTTGTTTTGCACATAAAATTAAACAATTGATTTTAATTACTTGCATTAACTCTCGGGGGGAATAATGAAATACATGAATTTAATGGTTTTTTTTTGGTGACCTGATTTCTGACAAAACCGACATTATGTTTACCTGTGGTGATTTTTCCATGTGAATTATAAATGAATTTAGAGTAATAAGGGGAACAGTTAAGTGTTTGGCCTGTTTACTAAGTGAAAATAATTAAATGGCTGTTGGCCACTCTATATCACCTGTATAGGCTGATGTGTGAATGTCAATCATTTATTTGTCAGAATTTGAATTTAATCCGATTGCAATCACTTGAATTGGGGGTGATGAATGTTAGTTAAGTAAAAGCGATAAGTAAAAGTGAATTCAAACTATTTAAATCGTTTGTTTTTATATTTTACTTCTTTGACTTAATGTTTAGTTTCATATAAAAAATTTGAATTGAATTCTTTAGTAACGCGTGTTCCATTATTTTATTTTATACTAAAGTTCATATGATGGATTGATATTTATACGAATAATTATCGTCACGCAATGATCCACATTTTACCATTGTAATAATGGATATCGATATTGTAGGTATGTTATAAGTGAATGCTAATCGGCATCGTTAGGCCAACAAGAGAATACGAAAAGGAAAAAAAAAATGAAAATCGATCGATTGTAAACAACCTTGAATCCTTCAGAACGTTTATTATCATTAACTTTTGCCATTCGTTGAATGATTTATTCATTCATTTTGAATTTAAGATGAGATATAGATTGACTTCTTCACTATTATTATTCCATTTGTAATTTGCTGTTGAACTATTTGAGCTTAAAAGGAATTTACGAAACGTAATCATCCACTTAACGTTGCGGTATCGTATTTATGCAGTGGATCCTTCAATCGTCCGAGGCATTTGTGTTTTTGATTATTATGTGTGGATAGAATAGATAAGTTTCTGTGAATGGACATTATTTTTGGCATTTCATAATAATTTCTGCATTTATTTGTTATTTTGCTACAAAAATACCAAGTTCATTGTGAAAAGGAAATCCTACAAAGTTATCACGTACAATATTATTATGCAATGGTTCATAAATTTTGTTGAAATTGTATGGCCGTCAAGGTATAATGTTATTTTATTCGCTTATAATATTTTGATATTATAAATGGCAAACCATTTGTTCTGAACGAATTTTCCATTAGAAGAGATTCTCTGGTTGTTTTGGTCTTAATAAAAATGGATAAAACACCTGATACATGATGAAGATTTTTCTCATCGTATACAATCAATGCGTTTTATCTTGGCACTGTTGCACTCTCGACTAAGATAAGAAATAATGGAAAAATTATTATGGGAATTGAATGAATCAATGTTGTAATGTACATCATTATGAAATAGAATGTTGTTTGATACAAATTTGATTGTGACATCTTGTGAATTTTGTTTCGTTTTTGATTCTTCTGATGATAAAATGGTAATGTTATGATGCTCAATGATGGCCCATTTCTTTTATCCGCTTTTACTCATTTGAATGCAAAAAAATAAAATAAAAACGATATACAGTTGGATACGGTTCTAATTCCACTAGGAATTTTATTTTATTTTTTATGTAATATGATACCATTAGGTATATTTGTATGGTAATATTAAACCAGAACGAATAAAATTGCCTCTGTTGTACGTTTTGCCACAATGTAAAAAAAATAATAATTTCAACAATAGACTGTTAAATGTAATGCAACAATATTTTACATTTTAGCTTGACACTGAATGAAATATGTATTGTTTATAATGGTAACTGTTTAAGATTTTCAAATAAATCGTTATGTGGTGTTGGTGGTGGCTGAAAATTTGCTGAAAACAGACTACGACTAAATGAAGAAGATTTTGCCCTTTATAAATTATAAATTGCTATGAATGTTTATGTGCCATCGGGAGGAAATTTAAATGATTAAATTTTGTATACAATATTGTTGTTATGCAGTATGGGACATTATGGCAAAATGAAAATTATTGCCCAGTTTTATGTGCAATCATAAAATGCTATTAGATTGAATCCTTGTTTTTATTTTGGATCATATCCAAGTATGGTGCAGTAAAAATTGAGGTCTACAGTGGATGGTGGTATTAAACAGAGATAAATTGTTTATTGATTTTACATTAGTTTATTCATCAATTTTAACGAATTTATTTATAATCTGGATAGAGATTTTAGAGTGTAACACGTTTTAATCATGATGCATACACCATTGACTTTAGATTAGTCTGATGGGAGAGTGAGAATCTCTTTATTGATTGTTTTTTTTTTTGTGCTTTTCAATTAACTGTTTTCACAATTTCATTGCATAAAACATATCCAATTGACATGTTGTGGTTAGTGTAATTGGCACAACTAATTTGTATTATTTTTCTTGTCATTCAACGAACAAAATATTTATAGAGTTGTTGAATGCCATCAATTGTATGCAGTTGGAAACAAAAACATTTATATTGGGTATAATCTCATAACATCAATTTGGTTTATATTGATCTGTTTTCGTTTAAATTAGACTATGGATGATTCTATGTGGAATATGGAACTTGTTTATTTCCAATCAATTGAATAACGTTTCAAGTGTTACCAATTTTAAATAAAAAATAGTCCATCATTTTGGCGACATGATTAAATTAAGTTTTAGTCATTTGGTTGGTGTGCTTCATTGTGAACACAAATGAATGAATGAATGAATTGATAAACGTTGAACATTGATGGATATACGAGACGACAATGTTGTTTGATAACAGACCAGAAGAGTCGCGGCATCCATTTGATGTTGAACTGCAACTAAATGCTTGTAGTATGTTTAGATAAAAAACGTTTTTAAAACAGAATATCATCATATCGTGATGATGCAAAAGTATGGACCGTATGGCATAAATCGATTATCGTTACTTATGTAGAATCAGGTGTTGTCATCAGAAACGAGTTAAGATACGATAAACCAGTCACTTTGTTATTATTCTCCTCAGAATGAATAAGAAGCGTAAGTTTTAATAAAACGATTCGAATCGATTTTGTTTGGTGGCCGCCAAACACTGTATTTAATCCACTATTGTTGGATAATAAAAATTCATCGTAAATTGTGTAATAAACTGCCTTAATAAATTTTAAAGACGGAAGATAATCAAAGTCCATTGTTCTTTTATGAATACGATTTTGGATCCAAAAGGTAAAAGGGTTTGTCTTTATGAAAGAAGTGCATTTCACATTGGGTGGCCCGTTGCCATAGACAATAAATTTACGGGTCGATTATAACACCAAAAATGGATCATAATAATGGTTGTATTAGGTACAATTTGCTATAGTTAAATTCTCTTTTATGTTGTTTTGATGCCATTAAAAGAACCGTTTTGATTACGAACGGATAGATTGAATGGAGAGTGAAAGGATTGGCACGCCTACATCACCTGAAACGTGGTGGTGAATGATAAACTACAGATTATTGAAATATACTTCCTCAATCTATGTGAGCTTATATTTCTATTGCTGCATTTATATGTGATATGCGCAATCAAATCCCTGGCCTTATTTTCTTTATACCTTGCTACTTTGGTTCAGTGTGTACGACTTTCTCTGCGACAGAAAACGTGAAAGAAATGGAAGAAAAAACTTATTAATTTGGAATAATAATACTAAATGAGTCTTGTGGTATTAATAACAAAATCTGTACCTGTATGCTTTCAGTTGGCATTTTAAATTGACAGTGTGTCTCTATGTAGGTCATGTTTACATATCTGGTGTGGACTTGTGGTAATGTTATGATGTCTTTGTAATCCAGTTCTGGGTGTTATATTCATTTGAAAGATTCTCCTCTATTAAATGTAAACGTTTTCACATAAATTCGTAGCTTAACTGAACAGCAGTTCCCTTCAATGTTATTTAAATATTCAATAATGTAGAATCAAAGTTCGTATTCACCTGTTCGATGTTGTTTAATCTCATTTGTTATGTTTTTTTATATTAGTACATATCGCATTTGTTCAAAATTTTTTTTTTATTTAATGGGTATGGTCCGTTTTGTATGTATAAATTTGATATCATTTTAACTTGTTTTTATTGTCACACCGTGTAAGACAGTCACATAAATTTATTTAGGTTTTGCTGTTATAAACATTTTACAGCTGATACTGTTGGGTGTGAATATTGGAGTATTCACTATTGTATTGAATTTATTAGAATTGTTATGTAGTGTGACTAATGAAAATCCCTTTGGTATTAAAGAGTATGTGGTTGAAATTTTGAATATCAGAAGATTCAATTGAATTTTTGTTCAATCAGACGTTTTTAAACGAATTGTTCTTTTGAATGTTGTAAATCATTTGTTATGGATTTGAATCCCATGAGAATGAGTGTGTTGGGAAATTCGATTTTTGCTCCTTTTTTCTATGATGTAACTGTTAGGCCATTTCCATAGCAACGGTGTTGTTAAGGAACAGAGGAACATTCTTGATGATTTCCCTTTCACTGATGTTTTGCGTTATGACGTTACCATTCAATAGAAAGTTCTTTTCATAATAGAGGGATGCAATTTTCTTCATGAACAGATTCTTTTAATGATGGCGTACGTTGAACCCTCTCCTCTTTCAATGTGTTTTCTAACTGTTTTTATGAGAGTCGTTTATACGTCATTGCTGGAGATACGAAGAAATCGATAAATCCACTGATGTGGAAAATGTTACACTTTTAAACTATTGAATCACATGAGTTTCTAGGATTTATCTCAAGATTCATATTATTACTTTGGCTGTTAAATTGAAATTGATTTTACATAATCACAGAATGGATAAGGTTCCGTTGATAAGAGATGGTTCAATGTTTTTGGGTCTTTATTACATCAGTTTTATATAAAATTTATTCAATTTTATCATTTTATTCTCGGAAGGGATGGTGTTGTAAACAAATAATAATCATCTTTATCTCAAGACTGAATCAAAGAACCCAAAATAAAAATTGATGGGACCAACATCATTTTTAGTTTTGGTTTCTTGATTTCAATTATTTTAGAGCCGTATAGAAGATTGTGAGATCTGCTCGTTAGACGATAGGGATTTTATTGATTTTTGATGCCAGCGAATGAAAATGGTGTTTAGATACTCTCTTCGGTAATCATTTGTTAAGGATAATATTGTTATGTTGTGTTGTGCGGTGTACATCTGTTGATGATGAGCAAGGATTTTTTTGGGTTGAGAGGAGATCTATTAAAAGCCAATTTTTGAACATGATGGATACATGAAATGGATGAGTGATTTTGGCCGTCAAGGATTTGACTGTGTTTTAATATTCCTTTTTTTTTTTTTTAAATTCATCACCTGATGGAGTTGAATGACGTCAATTCAATTTTAAACACACAAAATTTAGATTCAGCCCTTAACTTTTTATCGTTTATTATAAAGCAAAAATGTTATTTTTAGCATAATTCGGGTGTTTTTCCATCGTTAGAAAGTTTTCTTATTGGGATTTTTATTAAATAATTTATTGTTAATGTTATTTGGCTTCCTAATATTGTTGATGAGTGTTGTACATTGTATTTTATTTGTTATACGATGGGTGATTATCTACTTAGTACTTAATAATATTGCTGATTACTTTTTAAAGCCTTTTGATATTGTATGCTTGTTAATAAACAGCACAATGTTTGACTATATGACAGTTAAAATTTCTTTTAATTTCCATCGGATTTGGAGTTTTTGCTGTTTTAATTTTGGATAAAAGGTCAATCAAATCATTAGTTTTGTTTTATTATGTCAACTGGCTGTTGTGATTATGTAATCAAACGTAAAACCATACGTTTATTTTTGTTTTATTTCATTTTATTTGTAATTTAAAACGTTATACGATTAAATATTATGGTATATGTCTCTTATTGAAACCATACTTGAAATGGTTATGTATTACATTGTTTAATTTGTAGAAAAAAGTGGATGAAGAAAAGAGAAATAAATTTAATTTAATGAAAAAATTATGTGCAAAGTATATGAAACGTTTTGAAAAAAAAAACAGCAATACTGAACGAAATGAATAAAACAGTTATCAGAGAATGTAATGTGTTTGAACAGTTTGGTAAATCAATTAAATTACACACTTTAATGCTTATCCAATTACGGATCTTTTGATTGCATTAGTTATGCTGTTATAATAACATACATTCATTTTGAGTGCAATTTTCTTATGATTTATTCAATTTACCATCGGTCATAGTGTACTAGTTTCTCATTGATTTATTCTTTTGGTGTGGTAGAATATTCCATCTAATTGCAATACGTTGTGTTGCTCAATAACCATCATTATTGTTTTACGGAAATACAGTTTTTCTCTGAATGAATCCGTTCTATGATTAAAAATATGAAAACAATTGTTTATTCCTTTTGGCGTTGTGTTGCATAATTGCATAGTGCAAGTGTTTAGTAAATTACATAAAAAACAAAGTGAATTATAAAATGATAAACTAAAAAACTTAACGGACCATCAGTATGATTTACCTATGCGGCAATGTTTAATGTTTAGTTGTTATGATTTCGTTATGTGCCATATGTTTTAATCAAAACCAGATTATTACTATTATGGGTTTACGTGAATACTCTGTATCACCGCTAACCGAGATATTAAATAATAATGAGAGAACATTTAATCGATTTTATTTATTATTTTCTGTTTCTGTATTTGAATGATTATGCAATCAACCATTTTGAACGGTACAATATTAGATTTGAGTCAAGTTAAATTGAATTTTTGAATCGATTTAATGGTCGTACACGCAAAGTTTATTTGCGGGAAAGCATGCGTGAAGGTTGTAATGAAAAGGAGTATCTGTTTTATTTGGTGTGAAGATGATGTATATCTTTTGTAGACACCGTTTGTTATTTAATCTGTTTGTGTATAGTAGTCCTGGTCGTTATACACCTGTAGCAGTCATATTAATTAGGTGTTATTTACATGATTGTCCCCAAGTAGTAGACTATGATATGCTGGCAGTAATGACACAATTAGTTTTAATGTACCAAATTTACAATGGTGTCGTTCTATCTTTCTGTTTTCCCGGTTTTTGAATGGATTTTATTAAAACTCAATGGAGACATAAGTACAAATGTAAAGCAGAAGTATATCTTTTTGAATATAAAAATAATCTGTTTGTATTTTAATTGTAAAGTTGTGTCAAGGAAATTTGTTTGAATTTACCTACCACTTTCGGAATGATTAATAGCACTTAATTAACGATGAACCGGAAAATGACTGCGTGTGATCATCTTCAAGTAGTTTCTAAATTGTATAGTTAATTGAAAATGAATTGAGATGGGGTCAAAGAAAAACAAATTTTGTATGTGTATGTTAAACGTTGAATTACTCTAGTAAGAGAATAATTAATTGAAGGTATGATTTATTTGTTTAATAAATCGCCAAGAGGTATCATTTAAATATTGATTTAATTTATATGGTTTTAGTACACCAGAAGTATGTAACAATTAGACGATCCAAAATGTCGATGGATATCTTTTTGGGTGTTTTTGTTAAATGTTATTTTCATGCTTAAATAAATTCTGAATCGTCTCACACTGTATGACATCATTATTTTGGGTAACCATGTCTGATACATGGAATTGTATAGTTACGTTGGGCAACCATTAATACATAGAATTCTTTTAATTAAGAACGTGAATATAAAGAAACTAAAAAACTTACGGTACGTATGAATCAACTTTACACCGTTGATTGAAGTTTAGTTTTTTGTTTTTTTTTTTTTTATTTAATTGTTTAATAAACCGTATGAAGTCACCATATACTGGATCACGTTTAATGTAGTTAATGTAATGTATGTTTTAGTTTATTATTTGTTAACAATTGCGATGGTGGCATTACTTACTGTTCTATGTGTTTGTAATGTTTAATAAAAATATTATTATTTTACTTTGAATTCTTTTAGTTTTCAATATTTTTAATTCAATATTTGAAGGAGGTGAATTTGATTACATTTTAACAGTCAACATAAAGTTAAATAATTTCGTTTTTATTTTTGTGTAATACAACTGGCTAGTATGTAATCTATCCAGTAATCTAATGAGTAATCATAGAATCATGTGCTCAATTCTTTATGGAATACAAATATTGTATGGAGTTATACCAGAAGATATTATGGGGTAACAATTTAGGTTTATGATATTCCAGTTTCATGGAATTATTTTCGGGCCACAAGCTTATAAATTAACAATTGTGAGGTCGATAGGTGTGTTTTTATAATTTATTATACGGAATATCAATAATAATGAACTCTATGTGTACACTACATGAAGATGTGATTAACTTTTAATGTTCGATTGCTTAAGAAGAAAGTCATGTCAATCATTTTTACTATGTTGCATAATTAACATCCACGATCTATTGTATTGTCGAATAATAATATAATGTAACCGTGTTGTTTATGTTTGTTTTTATCACTCTCTAGGTATTGTCTGATTCATAATTATTTGGCGTGCAATTGCCATAGTTGGTAAATAATTTATGATTTATGATCGCGATCTATTATATTTTGTATGTAATACGGAGAAGATAGTTTCTATGAACTCTCGCACACTTTTGCCTTCTTGTATTAAAAAAAACGCGGATTTTCTGGAGTCACCAAGAAACTTGTCTAAGAAATCTAACGATTGGTTTGTTATGAGACAACGATGTTTGGTATTTTATTGTTTGATTTTTTTCAACAATATTTCGCCATTATATTTTACCACACAAACATGAAGATTCTATTACTAAAGAGTTGAACAATAAACAATTTGATTGATAGAATTCAATATCGAAATCTATGGATACTCTTCGGGTGTCTTTTTTATTTGAATCAGATGATGGTAAATTGACGTCTATTACATTTTGTATTGATGAATAAAGCAGTGAGTGGGGATCTAACATTTATCAGTCAATTGAAGTTGATTGCAAAAAGATCATACGAAAATATTTTAGTGAATAAATAGAATAGAAAATTTAAAGAAATTGATTCCAATGATTGTAACTGAGGATGAAATTACTACCGCTGTGATAGTCTCAAATGATAGTTTTCAAGTGATTTACAATATGACGATCGACAGAATTTCTATTAATTAGAAATTGATACATCCAGTAGAGAAATGTATCTGTTTTCAATTAATTTTACTTTATTACAACGAATATTTTGGGTTATGTTTTTTTACTTTAACATAAAATTTTTTTATTCGTTATGTTGAAGATTCAATCATTGATTGTGAATTTTAATTAATCATTTTTTATTGTTTAGAATCTGATTGGTTATAGTATTTAGAAAGGTTAAATGATTTTATGGTAATCTGATGAATCTTGTGTTAAATTAACGATTTAAATTTTCAATTAAACTACATAGAGTTGATGACCTGTCACTCACAGCATGAGATTTCATATGGTAAAATGACGAATTCATAGTAAAAAGATGAAACCATCTGTTTTAATCATAATTGTGATCTATTATTTATGATGAAGATAATTATGTTAAAAATAACTTGGTACTAAATTACTAAAATATCATTAGTTGTTGTTTGGCAAAAATGATTTATGAATTGTCAAATGGAATTACCAACATAAATTCTAGTTCTTTGGATTATTCGAAAGGAATTCAAGTCTCTCCTTTGCGTAAATAAATGTAAAACAAATGCACATTAGATTGAGAATAGACAAAATTTTTCTATTTGACGTGATTGATGCTGAAAGAAAGAGCCATTGATTAGAGTTCAATATTGTAATATTATACATCAAGGATTGAGTGGATTGTTTGTTCACGATAAATTCAATCAATAATGATGTTTGGTTAGGAAGAAAGTTGCTTAATGATATTTGACCAGAGAAGAGAATTTGATTTAAATATAATGTATTGTTGCGGTTCGTTTTATATTGTCTGGTTAAAATAAAATATTATCTCGTTCTATGGACCATCGGATAAACATTTTACTAAATATAGCCAGAGGTGCAACCACTTTCTTTAAGAAAACATTTTTAGTCGTCTGTCCAATGTCAGGCCTTAGATGATATGATGTGCATAAGTAGTTGGCTAATCTACCAGTGTGGGCTTCTTTTTGAGTCATCGTCTAAACAAGACGATAGACATTTTATTTATTGGTTTCTTTAAGAATAGAAATTAAAAATATTCACTTGACCCGGTTATTAACTAAGAAAAGAAGAAAGTGGTGATTATAATGATTATATTGAATGGAAATTATGTATGTTTTTTATTGTTATTTCGGTTGAATTTGGAATTTCAATCCAAAAGAAGAGTATTTAGTAAAATTTGTTCTTACCTGTGTATATCTCTTGTTTAATCTAGTCAATTGGTAGATCAATAATATTTTTTATGGTCCATTATGATTATTGGTAATTATATGAAATCCAATTTAATGGTTTAAAAAGGTTTGTAGAGTTAAGTATCTTAATATAATTGATATTTAGGAGAATTATAATTTATTTTAATGACTATAATCATTTAAATTGAAAAATAATCTTGATATTAACGTGGATTACATTCTTGTGAATTTAATTAAAATGGATTTAAATGCAAAAAAGTAAAAATTAATTTATCACAAAAGAAATGCATAGGATTACGTTGCATCGTTAAAATATTGGCCTATGAAATCTGATAAAAGTCTTAATAATTTCATCTTTAAAGATGTTTTACCTTATTGCTATTAACAATGGATGTTGGCCTTCTTAACGGGATACTTTCTATTTTATGTTTTTATTTTTGAAATCTTACGGGATATGATTTTTGGTGGTAATGAGTTTTTTGTCAACCTCCAAGTAGAAGTAAAAAATTAAAAGAGTCACAGTAATAATTTTGCTTTCGTTTATTTGCATCAGTAACTGCGGATTAACTAATAAGAAGGTACTTTCGTTTCTAACTAAGATTGAATTGATTAAATGGTTTTGGTTAAAGTAAAAATTTTTTACGAGAATTGACTATGAAAAATTGGTGTCAGTTTCACTCTCTTTTATTATTGTGTTTAATAACCGAAATCATTGAATTAGAAGGAATTTCATTTGTCTGTAAAATTATTAATTAATTATTAATTCAATGATTGTCTCGTTGTCTCTTATATCGTCTACGAGACTACATCATTTTTTTATGTTTTCTTATTCACTATTAGGTCAATTGGTTAAACATATTTGATCTATTTTTAATGCTGATTTATGATCTTGTTAATTAAACATCTCGTAAAGTGTTAAATGATAAATGAAAAACAAACTATAACAATTTCCAGTTTAGTCATTTGTTTCAAAGAGTTGTATATCACGTTTTGATTTCCTCTTGCTGATAATAAATTTCGATTTGGTTGCATCTTTGACAGAGGAATATGTATAAAAGCTACCGAATAAATGAATGTTTTAAAAACAAGTCTAACTTCAGTGTATGACGCTGTTTGAGTACATTTAATCATACTCGGTGGGCCTATCTCTTTTACAAATCAATGTGAAAAAGTTTTCATTACGCGTACCATTATTTCGATTCATATGATTCATTTTAAAAATTGTAATTCGTGTGTATTCCTTTTATGGGAATAAGCGGTTACATGTTTTCTTGTTTATATGTCGTTATGGCCAAAGAATTTACAATTGATCTGATTTGAAAAAGAAAAACATGAAAGATATACAAAATGGTATTGAGATTTAATACAAGACTATTTTTTTTAAGACATTTAGACATGGCAGAATTCAGTTTCACTTTTACTTGTAAATCATGGAGCAATTGGTTTTCCAGTGATTTCAGTTTGACATGAGTCGGTTTCTTCTAATGGCCACCGCTACTTAACTGTTGAACTTTGAATGAATATTTTCGTTGAAAAAAGCTTTTGTATGAAACTGAATATTGTTGATTTTCACTTGGGGGCCATACTGTTAGGTCCGATGATTTTTGCATCATAGTTATTGGATTTCGTGCTGTACTATAATTGAACAACAGAAACATATCACGTTTGTATATTCAGAGGTTGTAATATATCTGCATACAATGTAGTACAATGACAGAGGCGATGATGGATTATTACTTTAATCAGAATTTGCATAATAATTGTACTCAGTTTTCTCGAATATAAAAGTATATTGTGAATTTATCATTGAAAGGAATGAATTATTTACCTATAGAGTGTTGAAAATGATGTATAGACAACGAGACCACAATGATGGGTTTTATGGGATTTTGATGACAGTCAATTTATTATGTTTTTAGCAATGCATTTACATCTACAGTTTCCATGCTCATGCAAATTTGTTGTGAAAGAGAAAATGTTGGTACAATTGATGTACTATTTGTAAATTATTCACTATTTTGTTTAAAAATATTGAGTGTCTGCTTAGAAATGTAACTAATAGTCTAACTTACAAATGTATATGCTATCCAAATTGATTGAAATTTCAATTGTATTTGTTATAACAGTTTGATTGTGTTTAATGCTTATTAATTTTTTAATTGTCAAATTGCGTTTACTTTACTAGTCGTTAATCATTTTACTGTAATTGAATATAACTCAAGTTCAATTAGTGTATAACAAATAATAATTGTTTTATTGCATAAAGACACGACAAATGAACAGTGTTTCATTTATTTGACCGGAAGGAAAGAGAATGTATTCATAATTTTTGCTAATTGATGTTGGTTTCTTTAATACACCCGTACACTTGTACCTATAATGGGTTTACATAAATTATAATAATAAAAGAGTGATGATGTTTCAATCAAATTGAATTGTTCAATCAGTTAGGTAAATATCAATAATTCATATTGCAGTTGAATCGTTAATTGTCGGTTGCATACGATTTATATAAATTGGTTGATTGTCGTGGTACGCTATTTACGTTGATTGATGTACTTAACAATTTTGGTGAAATAATTTCCAACGTTTACAATAAAATTTATTACACCAATCCAAAAAATTCAACTTCATATTGGTGTCTCTTGTTTTGATAATCAACCATATACTCAAGCTGATGTTAATTAATTCTTTAAAATTCTATAATTATTCATGTTAAATAATATCCGACATAAAGTACTGTTTATCGTATACAAGACATCACCATTAGAGAGTCATACGGTTTTTGAGTGGACGTGCATAAGGTAAATAAGGGCATGAATGAATGATTTGTTATAAGAAATTTTTCTACAATTGGACAATGAATTGAAGGTAAAAGCCAGAAAGATATTGAAACACTAAATATAATAGCATTGTGCTATTAAAATAAATGATTATGTATTTGAATGCATAATCAACGAAAATGACGGTATTGTTTCATTCTTTTGCTACGGGGTGCTAAACGTGACTTCACGTTTTGTAAATGAATCTGTTATAAAGCAATTTGAGTCTGTTGTTCGACCATTCATATTGATATTATTGAATTAAATGTACATCGTTGATCAATTCAATTCTGGGGTGTACTACAGCAGCAACAAGTTAATCAATCCATCTTAATTTGTCAGCGGCTATTTCTAATAATTTTTTTTCGTTCATTTGATAAATACTGTTTGACGTTGGGATTATCGATGGGAATGAAAGTTTTACGTTTTGATGTATTCAGTTTATCTGTTTACATTGAGTATAGAGAAATTAGTAGTGCGATAAACTTGTTATACACACCTGATCTACAACTGAAGTTGGTAAAATTCAAATTGAAAGCACATTGATCTCAATTATTGTAACCAAATTTGGTCGTGTTGATTACATATTTCAGTGGCATTACACTTTGTTTGGTTTTGATGCCAGTTTAAAATAAAACGTTAATTTTGTGAATGTTTTTAACATAAAAACTGTGTCTCTGTTTGATGTTATGATTTGGACATAAATATTAATTCATTATACTGCTGGGCCTTGGACGTATGGATTTACATTTACTTATGTGTGACAAAAAATGAATTCGTTATAAAGATGGTCTATAATTATAAATCGAGACTGAATATAAGGAAGGTCAATGCTGGTATTAATTTTCATTACCGTCTTTTAGTGCGTTCATTGAACAAATAAATTTCTCTTGACAAATTGTCATATCAGTTTTCGCCTAATTGACACTACTTTGTTGTCATCTTAATCCAAATTAATTCTTAAATTGAAAAGAAAGGTTTTGATGATCATATCAAAGATTAATGGTGATAAATTGTATGACAGAATCTGTACAGAATTGTTAATATGAAATTTTTGTTTTCATTAGGAAATTATATCGATATGAATGCGGAAGAAACGGAGATAATTCAGATAATAATAAATTCATAATTGTTCGTTAATGGTATTTGTACAGAGAAAATAAAATCAATAAGTGTTTGCAATGATGTAACGGTTGCATTATGCATCTGTTAATGTTTATGCTAGAGATATCGCGATACTCTACTGATACCATTCACTGTTTATGATTTTGTTGTTGTTGGAAAAACATTGATGTGACGATTCACACTGTTTGACAGTTGTTTTTATTAATACATTTTTAATTTATTTGTATTTTAATTTGCAACCGTTTGAATTACTTCTGGATGATATTTACAGTGTTTGTCTTATCACTGTAAGATGGAGGACAGTTAACATTTCTCTTTTTCTTTTTAAATTTTTCTATATGAATACACTCTAAGAAACGAATTATAAATAAATCAGCGATTACATTTAATTATGGAATCTAATTTCTATCACCGCATTCAGGTTATTTGTTTCATTTGAATATTATTAATATCAACGCTATAATTCACCTTTATGGATAATCGTGTTCTCATCGTTTGAAACATAACAAGATATCTAAATTGTAAAACATTAAAGAAAAACACAAAACGTTTATCACATAGTAATTTAACTGTTTTGTCATAATAACACATTTTCTTTAAATATTCAGTTGCATTTCATATAAATGGTAATCGAGTAACATGAAAATAATTATATCATCGTGAGGTTTCTGTTAAGAGTATTTCAGTTCAGTCTATTTGATTTAGTTTTCTAAATTTTTTTTTTCCCATTTGTAATTTACATAATTTTGAGCATAGATATTATTTCTTTAAAGAAAACAAACATGATTCATGGTATTGCGGTGGCGTATGGTATTTTTGTAGTAATAAAAAACTAGACACGGAAAGTTACTATTATCAATTGTTACAATGTACTCGTTTTGAATAGCATTAAAATTTAAATGGTTATTTGGTGGGACTAACGAATGATATAATTAATGAGAAATCTGATGTCAATGAAAGTCAACAAATAATGAGATAAATAATTTCTTTGTACATGAATAAATGTCATTCGGAATTATGTTTATGGTTGTATGCTACATATTGATAATTATTATAAAGTAAATGTCATCTGTGATGGACATCATATCTGTAGATTGGATTATATCGTAACCATTAATGTTTGTTCTACATACCGATGAGCTTCGTTTCCGTACTCTTTATATAATTTTGATTAAAACTGAGTTTGTGTTTAACGGTATTAGTAATTTGATTCTGATCAATCAAATGATAAAGAAGATCTTTAATTATGATCGTTAAGAAATTAAGGATAAATATTAAGTACAGGATGTTCAGAATACACGTAAATGAGACTTGTTATTAATATTTTAATGAGTCATATGCGAGTATTCTTTATGAAGTTAATTGTATGAAATCGTGTGTGTTTACTAAGAGCGGAAAACAATATTCTGCAAACTTAACGTTAATTTTATAATCTTTGTTTTTGGGTCTTAAGTACAAGATGTCATGGGAAGTTCTTTGAGATTGAATTGAATACTATATACATTTCATAGTAATATATCATACTTTGTATTTCCGATTGTTTATTTTTTAATGGATTTTCATTGTACAATTGAAGATGGAAAACATGTTATATTACATGGATTGTCATCTAACAAATGTGTGTGATTGCTTTGGGGGCCTAATAGAGAGTTCTTGAAATCAGCAAAGAGGTCATGATACACTACATATCGTATTTGTGTAATTTGGTAGTGATTACGCAGTTTTAACTTTATGACAGTCATTATCTAATTGCAGTTAATTTTCTGAAACAAAATCAATCAGTCTTCATAGTTGAATAACACGAATATTATTTTGAGAGAAAAGAAAATGATTTTCATAAAAGAATTTAAATGTTCTAATCTCCAGTTTAAATTTATCGTGTATTTTACTTGCGGTTTGAATGTTGAAATTTTAACTCCAGGCGACAATTAGTCTAAATTCTTCTTTGGGTAGTGTTTCGCCACCAACGTTTTTTTACTTAAACTGATACACGAGAAGAAATGAAACGAAGACAAATGATTTGTTACACAAGAATTGGTGAATCGAATGGAAGAAATTCCAACATTTGCGAAATGAAACATAATCGATGGTATGAGACTTAACCGTTTTTATTTAAATTGTTAGGCCAACATATACGAATAAAATTATTGATCGATTTGTTTTTAATTCATTTCTATTGTTTCCATTACATGGCAATACAATTGTACAATTGTTTTTTATCGCGTATGTTCAATTGACCATCTATAATAATTTTTAATTAATTTTCACTACTTCAACGTTACAGTTTACTTATTTTACTCGTTTTATTGTAAGAGTGTAGCTCAATTGTAAGATAAAAAATAAACACTTTTAGGCAGATTAACTATCAAAATGAAACAGTTGCTGTGAAAGCAACCCGACAATTCATTAGTTCTGCTAGTGATACTTGTGTTTAATTGAATTCTGTGACGAAGACTGCTAAAGAAAATTATGATTTCAATTCACGCGTTTTAACCATTAATTGATAAGTTGAGTACTTTTTCAAAAAAGTGTTGAACAAAAAAGTATCGATTCAAACCTTACGAAGCTCTCAAACGTCAGCCACTTACCTGTTCGCGGTGTCTTGGCTAACATTGAGTAAATTGAGCAAATGTTGTTACTCACAAAATAGATTTTATTTATGTTGATAGAATGTTATGAATTTTGTTGATTAATAATTTCTTTTCAATTTCTTATTACAGAACCAGAAGAACAGCCCACACAGATAAAGAATCTCCAATGGGATCCCCTGTATTGTGTCTTAAATCAAAGTGATCAATCAATTACAGCTTACTGTAGTGAAGAATTATCGGTAAGTTAACAGAATTTCTATTAATCAATTATTTATGAATATTATCTGAAGCAATTAGGATTAATAGCTAATCACATATTAACTGATTACCATATTTGAAACTAACCAATTTGTGTATTTTTTAACTGCCAACCTCATCAGATATTTCCAGCTACACCTGGAAAGGAGGTAACGTTCAATTACCCAAAATATACTCATACGTTTAACTAATTCAGTTTAGTTTTCCATAAGTTCTTTTTTGATTTTAATTTTAAAGAAATAAAAATTATCGTTTCGTTATAAATCAATTTGATTTTATATATTTTTGTTATTTCAGTTGGCGGACATAACATTTGGTGAATTACCAAGGGTGCGGCTAGATCGAGTCTACCGCCCAACTAGAGCAACATTTGAAACACAGCCGACATTGAAAGAAGTACCCGAAGAAGGTGATAGTTCTGATGAGGTGATTGAAACCAGTCCAACTGTGGATCGTAGTTCAGGTGAGTTCTTTAAATAAATTCAATTTTAAAACATCTCAATTTATTATAGAATATTCATATTGCATTTTAATTTTTGTGTGTAACGATGACATAATTATTCACTCTTCATCTCCTTACTGGTGTCTTTGGTATACAAATGACAAGCGAATTAATATTTGCCAACAGCCACCCACAGTTCAGTTATAGAATACGAAATGATATTCGTTTAAGTCGGCGTAGCAATAGAATGAATTTTATACATTTTGAATGATTCATATTTCTTTCTATTTGGTTCAATACATAGAGAAATAATGCTTTCACATTGTGAAGTAAAACGATTGCAATTTAGTTTATTACTTATAGAGTGCAATGGTTCAATGGAACCACATTGTCTAGTCATTGGCTGAATATAATTGTGTTAATCGGTTGGAAAAGAAACATTAAACATTTAATTCATAATGGATTTGTATTAGGCAAAATTTATGTTATCGTAAAGTTCATTAAGCGCATCAATGAATCACAGGTATAATCGGAATGATACGTAGTAATCTGGTGGTGTAGTTTGGGCAATCGGTTACCCATGACCAAGTGAAAGTGTTTGTTAAAATTTCAGTCAAAATAAAAATTATAAAAGATTGATTGAACTTATGATCGGTATGCTCTCAACTGTTTTAGTCGAAGTTTTTATGAATTAAGTGTGATCTACTTCCGATGAAATAATAGCAAATTATGAATTTAATTTTTCTTTTTTTTTTTATTTCCGGCATATCTTATTTGCTGGAATATAATTTTCCAAACATCATAACAACTGACTATAAATGAGCTGTGAGATTTGATTGTTTAAGTTAATCGTTACTATTCTGTTTATAATGAGAGATTATTTAGAATGGATCACATAATTCTATTGTTTTAACGTTTCACTTAAAGTGGGAATTTTTACCTTTGGACTTCAACGGAATTGTGAAGTTAATTGTGGCATAAATCATTACACAACGAATAGATATGGATATTAATGAGAGATCTTATGATATTTAATATGTCAAGTGATCTATTATCATTGATCTCAATTATATCATACCACTTTGTAGTTGGCTAATGATCATGAAAATGAATTATTATAAAGATTGGCAATGATGTGAAATTATTATTGGAGGAGTATTGGACATTTGCCAAGAAATGGTGAATTAATTCACGGTATCATTTTTTTTATGGGACGTGGTATTGACGTGATCACTCTCATTTGAATGCAAATCTAAATTGAAATGAAATTGTAGAGAAGTTCAGTGATAACTTTGTTAGTGTAGTGAACGAATTGTATTTGAGTACGATGAAATTCCAGATTCAATTGTATCAATTCATACAACATTTGTATATTGTCCAGATTTGTTTTGATCGTTTATTTTCTCTACATTGTTTTCATATAATTGTTTAATAGTATCCAAAAGTTATTTGTAAATGGGATACATAACATTTGGAATTACGTAAAGAAAGAGAATTTAGTTATAACATTTATTTTGTATTTAGCTGGTAAGCTAAACGAAAAGAAGAAGAATCAAATATATAGATAAAACGGAATGTAATTGGAGGCGATACTAGACAATTGTTGTGTTTTTATTTCGAAAAAAAACATAAGAAAATGAGAAGAATTTATGGTTCCTATGTCTCGGCTACTGGGTCTGGAGCCGCCAATTGGCATTCAACGATAATCACAACGGTGAATCCATGAGCAATGCAATGAAATCTTCTGTTAGTTAAAAATATTTATGGACAAGATCAGCTATTTTCTTCTATACAATTGAATATTTTGGATTGTAGTTTATTTTTCCTCATAAATAGTTTTTCATATTTAAAATTGGAAAATATGTTTTCTTGGGGGAGAAGAGAATTCTCTTTTGTTTTGTGTCTTACACAATAGACTGGAATCTGAGATGGATTTTAACACATGAATTTTCCGCTATTGAAAATAATAAATGAAATTGATTTAGATGTTAAAGCTGTTTAAATTATTTCAGTTGAAAATTTTTAGTTTTTCGATTTTTTTTTTTATTACTCCGGAACATATGAAATTATTTATGCTCCTCTAAATAGATGAAAGAGCACGGTGTACTGAATATTGGTAAAGGAACTGTACAAAATTTTGTATTCTTTAACTGAATAAACAGCTAAAAGAAGGAAAATCTTAATTTTTTGTTGTTATTGTAATTTTAATAGATTTTCTTTGTGTTGAAGTGAACGTCACCGTAAAGTGATAGAAGTTTTTTAGTTTTATTTGACAAAGAAACAACACAGATGGAAAACTAATTATATTCTGTTAAGAATATGTTACTGTTGGTGGTATCATCTGTCGTTTGAATTTTGATTATTGGATCGCTGTACAATTTTCCATAAAGTGAAGTCTGTTGAGTAATTTATCAAAATAATGGATCATGGAAATATTTATAGAAAGTGTTTTCTTATTAACGTTATAATACTACGTGTGACTTATGAGAAAAATAATAAATTCTAGTTGCCATGTATTAACTCCTTTACCTTATTGGTAGCATAATTGCTAATGTTCTAGTTGCATTTAGCACCAGTAGCAGTGACAGTTTCTTTTTTAAATGAAATGAAATGTGAAGAAAGTGGTAAATGGAAGTACGAATAATCACAGTGATTTAAATTTCATTGAACTCTCTCGTTGAGTGGGGTATAATGGATAAACGAAGTTTTATGGTTTATTAGTTTTATGTCATACAATTTGATACGACTGATGGAATACACAGGAGTGTATTTAGAATACACCCGCTAGTTATATTGCTCCCAGTATATTACGATGATGTATTTTACTGAGGTTTCATTTAAAACTGATTAAACAGATATTCACTTACTATTTATCGGTTTATGCTGTGAGAGAATCTTCTCCTATTATTATGTATGGTTGAGTGATGATGGTGACGTTGTTCCATAAGTTAAAGTCCCTTGGTTGCATTAATTTGCATTCGTTCTCATTGTTTATGAATTTACATGTGTATGTCCATGTATAGAGTCCCCAGAGTATATTGAAATTGAAAGAGTTATACATTTGAAGTGGCAAGCTAAAAATAATAAATTAATATCATTATAATAGAATTATGATTTCCATCATAAATAAAAGGAAATGCATAAAATAATGATGGCAAAACAATGAGTTTGAGAGCAATGAATTTTTTTGAATGTTTAACGCATTTATGTTGCGTGCACTTATTCAGCAATATTCTCTATGAATGCAACATCTATAGTTACTTGAAATGAAAAGAACGGATTGTGATTTTGTCTCTGTTAAAAAATCCGTATCGTTATTGTTTTTTTCAAGTACTTTGGACTTGAAACAAGAGGAGAGGTGTGTATACAAACGATCACTGTTGGATACAAAATTATTATTTAAAATTCTGACAAGAATGTTTGAAGTATACATAGTTTTATTTTCACACACAGTCTCATTGATTACTTCCAGTTATGTATATGATCTTATTATGATTCTAATTATTATTCTTTTACATTTTACTTGGTTTATTGTTGTTGTTATTTGAAATATAAACGAAATACCGCGACTAGTATAATCATCGGAAAGAGTACAAGAATACAGGAAAACTGATTTTCATTTAACATAAAACACAGAGAGAATGAGAATAGAGTGAAGTGATCGAATATACTTATGGGAAACAAATGGATTTACATGTGTATTTTCAGTATAACAGAGAGACGAAACAGCGAGAATATGCGGCTGGTATAATTCCCCACTGGCCAGTTCCACATGTATTGAAGCCCGTTCCTCCATTCTCAACGTGTAGTTAGGTTCAACGTCAATGATTTTATTATGTTTCATCAGTTGTAGTATGTTTTTAGCTGCGGTTAGATCGTTGTCGTATTTTAATTTCCATTACGTTTCGTTTGAGTGAAAATTTTGATTGAAAAATTACAAAGCTTTTCATAGCAGACATTAAGTGGAAAATATCAATTGATTTCGTTTTCAAAAATATTCAATTCACAGTTTATTCAATATTTGTTGATTTTAAATGAGGATCCAACAGACACTTTGGATTTAATCGAAAGTAAAGTGAAGAATATTCGTTAATATCAAGTGTGAGAATGATCGATGGATGGTCAATAAAATAAAATTTTAAAATATTGAAATAATATCAATAGTCGGTTAAAAGACTGTCTTGTAAAACGCGTAATTAATTTGTGGTGTAACATTTAAAGAGTTTCTGTTAGTTATGTTTCAGTGCTGTTGTTTTTTTTTGCTAGTTAAACGAAACCTGTGGTGTTGTTTGAAAGAAACACAATTAAATGTATTATTGATTACTATTAATTATATTATTTGGAATGCAATTATGATGCCATGAGAAGTTTTGCTTAAAGTGTTAAATGAGTGATTTGTTATCCCTCTCAAACATATTAAATTCATGTAATTATCGTATGGGTCAGCATAATTACAAATTATTTTTGTTTTTGCCTGTAATTTTCGGCAATCACTTCTAATGAAATTGTCTGCAGGATTGCACAATCTTAGATCATTTGGATATCTCAATTATGTTCAATTTATTGTGCATTACACATAATTATTTGGATTATATACTACGTGTACAGGCAATTACAGTGTTCTAATTACGCTAATGTATCGAGTATGTGGAATTTAAGTGTATTTGAAAATTCAGTTTCACTTCAATTGATATAAATTAGTTTCGAATTTAATTTAACTTTTATTTATTTCATATACGATTGCTGACGTATCGTTGCTTTAATAAATATTTTATAATCATTTTTTTTTGCAATCCATGAAGGAGAATATTAAATATCACAAAATGTATGTAGAGGAGGGAATATGTGCATTTTTCATTACATTCGTTGAATATGCATGAACATAAAACACATATTTGTGGCTTTTGCCATTGAGATTGGTATTATGTTTGTTTCTTTTTGATCGACAGAGCCTCTGTGTCTTAATAATTTATAGAATTATTGTTAATTCAGTTCATAATTATTTGAGCGTTTTTATTTTTCTATTTTATTTTCCATGATTTGCAAAACATAAGTCTTCTGATTTACTGAAATTTCAGCTGAAGAGCAATCAATTTCAAGCTGATTATTAGATGATTGTTTTATATCCATTTTATTTGCTCTACAATCGATCTCGAATAACTTGATTTTATTTAAATTTAAATCATTTCTTAGATCAGAGGTTTTATTAAAATTTTAATCGACTGACAATGATATGCTACGGAATATAGTAATCAAGTCCAATGCCAAATATTTTGATTAAGTGATATGATGATCTTCATCATGTGGTGCTTAAAAATAATCTAAATTGAAAACAAAACAAAAACGGATGGGCTTAAATTCTTTCAACATAATCCACTCAATGTGTCTAGTGTTTATGTAAGACGAATTTAAAGATTCCTGTTTGCTATACATAACTCAATCGAATTTGATTTTTAGTCAATACATAACAAATTAATTAATTGATCAGTTAATGTGCTGATTACTTAAAACAGTGAGAGAAGGCAAAATAGATTTAATGGTCTGTGAAATTAACCAATTTGTTTTACTTTATTGGATTAATAAATTCTTCTTGTATCATAGTCACATTTGAATTGAAAGAAATAGCAATCGTCGTTGAAATACCGGAACCATAAAGCAACAAAGTGCAATGAGCCATAAGAGATGAAACAATTGACTTGGGTGTTCTGTTTTATAACCTTGACACTTTGAAAGAGTTTTCACTTTCTTTTCAATTTTATTTAAAGTGAAAATGAAGATGAACTAAAGATTAATGTCGCCATATTCTTTGACGGTTTATTAGACAAGTTTTTTAAATCGGTTGTTTTTTGCTCTGTTTCAATTAAAAATAATCAACAATTGTGGTTGTTGGTTAATTCCGTCTTTTGTGATTAACATTGGTGGATTTGCTTACTTGAGCGATATCCAAATTAAACATATTTTGCATATAAATTTATATAAATAATTGTATGATCAAGGCTCCATCGACTATAAGAGAAATGGGCAGTATGCCAAACATCTGTTCCATTGGATTTATTTTGCTTAAAACACTGGCTGAGACTCTATTTTCTACAAAAACTATACATAAGCGCAGCAAATAAAAAAGCAAAACTATTATACGATTATGCCAATATTCAGTACAAATGTACATATTACATTACACTTGTTTTGGTTTCATTATTTTAATGGTGACGCCTAAGCAATTTATAAATCACAATTCTAAGTTTAACCCCTTTCATGTTAAAGAAGAATTAGTTTATAATAAAATTTATTTAGCTGGATAATGATGATGTGATTCTATTTTAAACTGTATGATCTCCTTTGTTTTCTTTTGAAAATTTTCAAACGAAATTAATGTTGATTATTCATTAGAACGAAATTTAGTGAAAGAAAAGATTGACCAACTCTTTTCGGATTTGCGGTAATAATAACAATTTATTTATAGTTTTTTGTTTTGTTAAAAAGAATCAACTGTGATTAGATATCATTGGGTTTAGAATGGGCGCCATTTAAATATAATTAATCTTAAAATTCGTATAATTGAATCATTCCTCATTGGTGAAAAGTACCTGATGTAAAGTAATCGATGCATTGCTTTCTGGAATGTTTCACTATGTTACCATTGAAGGGGAGGGGGGAGCATATGAATTGAATATTCCTAGAAATCAATTAGAATGACAGTTGAGGAAACAGATTTTATATAATGAAGACATGGGAATGATAGTAATCTATAATATTTCGCACTCAGTTGCATACCAAAGTGATGTATGCATCCGGGGAAGTCGGAAATTTATTGCTCCAATGTTCTGTTTTTTATTTATTGTTTTTGTAATGAAATCAACTTGATTTGTAATGTATTAAATGTACTCTGCTGATATGGCATAGTTGAATGTAATTATGAGTGTAATTCTAATGGTAAAATAATGTAAATTTACACAACATTGTTTTACGTAACGATAGTGTTGCTATTTTTATTTAAAATTGCAATCTGTGTGGTGATTTAGAAATATTATTGTTATCAATGAAAGTGCATGTGATTCCCTTAACTACTTGAATAATTTACATTTCGTTGTAACTTGTAATGAAAAACATCGAGTTTTATAAGCAAAATAATTTTAATTATGGATGTTGTAATGAATTAATTAAAATTGTCAATGATAATTATGTGATTTGAACGGAAGTTTACTATAACTGGGCTGCCTTTTATTGACTAGAGTATGACGTTGTATAGTAGTTCTCATTTCACCGTATAAGGATTACAATTGTTATAGAAATGTGATTAAGTAGTTTACAGTCAAGTTTCATTGAGCCGTACAAGACAATTGTACAATAAATAGGTGTCGTAATCAATCTCCGGTAATATACAAAGAATATTAAATTCATTTTGTTAATATTCTGTGACTTTAATTAGTGTCTTGAATGTTTTATTTGATTATTGTTGTGCTTTTTTATTTGTTAAATTGCATACAATTCAAATTTTAATACTTTTTTTTTCGTTGTTTGTTTCGGTTCACATATGGTGAATTATACTACTGATTTAAAGTTGGCCATAAGTTAAGCATTAACCATTCATGTTTATTAATGGGAATACAATAACCATAATTATGATTTATATTTTTTTATTTAAATTTTTAAGTATTGGGTTTATGGGTCATATTCGCGATCAATTTGTATATTTTTTTGTTATGTTACTTTGTTAATTTCCTCAATAGTTCAATGAACAAATAGCATATGTTGCAGCTGTAGTCGTATATGAGGTGCCTCAATGGCGTTAATGATGATTAAAGAATTATTTTATAACATTTAATTAAACCATCAATAGTGAAAAGTGTTGGCTCAGCGTACTGGACATCTATTGTTATAGACAAGTGCGTTTGGTTGCGATGAATTGGCAAATTGTTCAGTTGTTGCCGTTATTCGTGGTGAATCTAAACGTATAAGAAATAGACTTTTTGAATTCTATTTTAATCCCTCGACATGATGTATATCGATATGCCAATGTTTATTATTTACTTTAGATTTTGTGATTAAATATAACAGACATATTGACACTGTTGTTTGAATCTATGGCTAATCACGCCGGTATAGGCACACGTACAGTCAAATTGATTATACCCAATTGCAATTTATAGTTCCGTTGGGAAAATTTGGAACAGACAATATTACCCAACCCATCGATATTTACTTTTATTGAGCCGCTATTTTTGTGTTCACCTAAAAATTTTATGTTTTCTATTCATTCTTCATTTAAACAGAGTAGTTTTAATTAATTTCTTTCCTAACATTTTGTGTTGTGTACAAAATGTTTATTAGATTTTATATAAATTGTAGTTTCCATTATTCCATGTTGGGAATAAACGCACTTTCTTTTTGTTAGTCAAATGAAATGCAGCGGGAATATAAAATGTTAGAAGGAAAATTTGATGTAAAACAAATTTTTCATTGATGAAACAACATGGAAATGGTACGTGTGCTCACCACGAGATTAATTTTAAACATTTTGTCTTGTGTGATGCTTTAATGTTCGTTTATTTTTATCTATGAAAAGTCAATCGTTAATTTTTATGGAATTCTGCTGAGAAGATTATCAATGATATGAATATGTTTGGTGACTACTACTGACTTTGAAAACGAATTGAAGGTGCCATCGAGTGAGACATTTGGGATTAATAAAGTGTCTTGTCACATCTGGCCTTTCCTCTTTATAGTGTCTCAATGTATTTCAACCATGTTTGGTATTAATTAGAGTACGAACGGTTCTTTTATGGATGATATGCAAATATTTTGTATTTTACAAAGTAGAGAATATCTGATTTTTGCTCTTTAAAGAATCACTTATTGAATTAATTCATTCGATGTAAATTCTTTGGCTACAGATGAATGAAAGTGAAAAGAAATTGGTTTTCCGGTTTTGTGGTATTTTTAAATTAGTAGGGTATCATCGAAAACAAAAGAAAACAAACATCACATATGAGAGATTTACAGCACTCATCTTGATGATCTATTGATTCATGTTCGAACTCTTCCTTTTCTTTGAAACATGATACCAAGTTGATATTGATATCAAAGTGATGATGATTTAAAATTCATTGGGTAACCGCATTTGGGTTCCGGATGATGATAACCGTATAGATTTCATTAACAATAAGATGCACTACAACAAAAAGATGTTGTAATCATCTGATTAATAATATCCGTTAATTAAGACAATTTAGTGTGGAGTCTGTAGTCCTATGGAATGAATTACAGTATCCATTTAAATGGATTCGACAGAGACTAATGGTTTTTTTTTTTTTAAGTTTAAAATAGTCCATGTCATCTAATAGTCGGTTTCCTTTAACGTAGTAGCAAGAAAAAAAGTACAATGATTCTACTAAAATTGAATCATTAATGAAAATCCAAGAGTAATTTGTTATCATTATTCGTAGAAGTGTACTACTCGTCGTTTTTGACTTAAATTCAATAATGAAAAAAAAATCACCATTTACTCACTCATTTCGATATGATTTAATTTCATTGTAATTGTGTTGTTGTAATGAATGCAACCATATATTCTTATCAAACTGGTTCAATAGGATCATTGACTATTTTATTTAAGAAAATTTATTTTAAACAAAAATATAAATTCAATATCAAAATGCTATCTTATCATTAGTGTAATATGCACGCCTTGAATGACGCGTATTGTCAATAACAATGCTAATCTTCGGTTTTACTTGTTTATGTAAAACAATGAAATTAATTATATTCAGCTCCAATAAAACGAAACTTCTGTATGGCATCATAATGAGTCAGTGTATCAATTGAACTCTTTTTAACAAAACATTTCTTTTTGGTTAGTTTTCTTCTTGTAAATCGAATGGATTAGCAGTGGATTAGCAGCACCAGTTGAAATAAAATTAAAACGTTTTAGTTTGAATGAGATCAATTGTGAATTGCAATTATAGTGAATTTAAATATTATTATAATGTTTAATGGGTGTTCTATTTAAATATAAATTTTATATTCTTATTCAAGCAATTAAATAGAAAGTGGAAAGACGTTGTTATTTTTCTTTAAAAAAGATATTGAATGGAAACGATTTAGTTATAATTCATAAACCACAAGAGTGGTATATTGAACTGAAATTGGAATTGTGAATATTTTGATGGCGTAAAAAGAAACGTAATTTGAACGTAATAAGTTGGATACGAGAAAGATACAATGAATTGTGCAACACTTCAAATTCATGATGAAAAAAATATGATTATGGGAACATCAGGTGCATTAAGTACCAGAGATTCTCAACATCATCATGGTAGACGATCACGTGGTTTAACTTCCTGTTTAAGAGGTGAACGTGATGAGTACTTCTACGAGGCAGAGGGTAATTAATGTTTTTCCTATTTTTTGTTTGTTTCAGTTTTTTTCCATTTCTAATGGATTTTTGTTATTATTTTTCTCTGTTACTTGTGTTTTTTTTTGGTTTTATGATTATAATTATAATTCGCCTGCAGTGAAAATAGAATTATAATAACTACATAGTGAGGTCACTTCGTTCTTTTATTTTTTTTGTTTTAAAATTCTGTGATTGATAACATTTTGTTTTAAAACTTTTTACTACTGAAGGTTGGATGAACTATTGTATAACATTTTTCTGTTATGATTTTATTCATAGCATATGATTATGATTGTTATTATTTGGATTTAATTCTTTTGGTTATTTGAACACGAAATTTAAAATAGATTGTTAATGAGTTTAGGTGCCAAACTATAACTATAAATACTAGTTAAGCTGTTTATCATCTGTTTAATGGAACATCAAATCAAAATAAGTGTATAATAAAGGCAACACTTGGCCTTATTTATATTAACTAGTGTGGAATTAGGTCATGTGAAGTTTTAAAACCGTTGTAAAACTGATAAAAATCCTTTTCGATTGTTATGAAATTATGTATACAATTCTATAGTCAGTTTGTTTAAATACCTCAGAATAACAAATAATTCATTTTGTTATGACAGTGAGAACTGAAGTATCACCTGAAAAATATGATTCAAATTGAGAGATTCTCATTCATTTCCGACTAATTAAGCATTGGACAAGAGTATTTTGATTCTATTCTGTGTCCAATTGTTTTTACAAATGAATGAATTGAATTGGTGATGAGAATGAAGATGTTAGGAATTTTTGTGGTATAATTGACAAAGAATAATAATTCTTCTGCGAAAATTTGAATTAATACGAATGAATGCAATTTTAATTATGATGGTTTTCATGATCTCGTTTTAACTGGCAACACTACATTGTGACAGTTAGATGTAAAATTCCATGTTTTCCGGTAACAATTTTCTAAGGTGAAACGATGGAATTGATAAACAAGAATGTATATCTACGTGGAAGAATTCAAGTTCTCTGTCTCACGTGTCTAATTTGCATATGAAATTAAGGTGATTTTAAATCATTTTCTGGGTTTCACTTGAAAACTTCAATATTGTGAACCGAACTACATGATGTAGTCATTCAGCAGTGTATCATTCGTGAACTGAATCTCGTTGAAAAGAGATTGGCACCAGGCCATCGATATGTACAAGAAAATTAAGAATTATCGTTTGGGATAGAGAAAAGTTGATTTGCTGTGAATTTATGTCACACTCACAAATTAATTAACAAGATTCAACAATTCTGTTATAGTAAAATATATGGACGCAATTATGTAGGCGAATTTGAAATAATTTGCATTCCTTAGAGTGTTGCTGTGCTAAATTTTAATATAAACAACATAAATTTCAATGAATAGAATGTTGCAATAATATTCGCGCGATCTCTATGCCCACGATTAATTTCGATACACGTAACAGATCGAAGAGATTTAACTGTTAAAATATCATTTTTATAAAAGTTTATGTTCAATTAATCGTTGTTTCTTTAACAGAGTTGTAAGCATATCGAGATCACTTGTTTAATTGCAATTTAAATTGCAATCATAATTACTGAATGTTGGAGAAGGCGTTAAGAATAAATTTATTTATATGTGCTACTTGTAATTTAACACGAAGTATAATGTTCTAAATAATCAATTAAACCATTTTAAATTTAAATTTATCATGTGTTATACTTGCATAGTTAAATCGTTCAATAGCAGTCAATGATAATGTACTGAATTATTACTGAAGGGGGGAAACACTTTAAGAATTTTAAAATTGGAACGAATTGGTTTACTGAAAAGAATAATTATTATATAAATACGTGAAATAATCAATTTGTTTTATTTATTTTCATTTTTATGGTAAACGATACACATTTGGTGTTTTAAGTATGAAAATGAAGCTAATAGAACTGCGATTGTATTGAATTATTCACTGTTTTTATAGTGATGGATTTAAAGAAGAATTTTATTAAACAAATAAATAAGACCATTTGGTATGGCCTCAATCGAAATAATTTTTTTATCTAATTGTTTTCTTGGTGTTTGATTAATTAATGATGCGCTCTCATCACTTGAACGTCTATCCACCGGTTGATTAATAACAATTTATTCTAATATTTTGTTTAACGTTTAAATCCATAATGAATGAAATGAAAACTTTAGAAATTAATAGACCATAAATGTATTGAATAATTCTGGTTTTAAAATGTAGTTATGATGTTCTTTCTACACGAATATTATGATTGTTGCGTTATAAATTATGATGCTGTAAGTGTTCAATGAAAATGTTGTTTGTCTGAGATAGGAAAAAAAGTGTGTAAGAATTTAACGCACTAGATATTTTCAATAATTGTTATCGTCTAGTTTTAAATGAATGGAACACTGTTATGTATATTTTATGGTTAAATTTCTATCAATAAATTATAATGTGATATCGCGTCGAATATTAAATTATGCGATTAATTTCCGCACCAATTGTGCCATATTGGATGGAGTTTAAATCCCATTAATATTTGAATTTTTTGGTTTTTAAATTCAAGATGTTTTAATTAACACAATACTTCTATCGTTTGACTTGTTTATTAAATCAAGTAGTAAAAGAGGTTTTTAATTAATCAATTAGAAGAGTGTATGCAAGTAGCATGGAATTTAATTAAATCTAAAAATTAATAAGATCACCAAGAGATCACTGATAATTAAAATGATTACAATGATCCATAGGAGAGAGAGAGATTATTCGATGTGTAATCTTTTGACATTTTGAATTGTGAATTGGACGAAATTTTGTCAGTTTTCCTCCTAAGGAGTTAATCACTGTTAAGGTGGGCGATTGTTGTAAAATTCACAATTGGCCACAACAAGAAACATTGAATTTTAACAAATTAGTTATCTCTGTCTTACGTGACAATCGACTGTTAGTTAAAAGCATTAAAGTCATGTCTCATTTGATATGTGGGATATCTCGTGTGTTACGGTTTCTATTTACCTTAATCGTAAATATCTGGAGGATTCATGAACACCATACTGTCTAATACAAATATTAGTATTTTTGCTTTTATTTTGTTTTTTCGTATAACGATTGAATCAAAACGTAAATGCGTTTGGTGAATTAAATTCAATGTTGTGCCATTGCCAATTCACATTCAACAGTTAATTTCCATAAGAAAACCATAGTTCCAATGTTGAACATTATTGAAATGGAAATTTATTTTTGGTTGAAACAACTTCTTTATCTGTTTGGTGTTTAATGGTTGAATTAATTCCAAATGAAATTTGATTGAGCATTACTCATTCTGAGTTTTTCGCAATTTGTTTTTTATTCTGTTTTTCCTTTTAAATGATTCTGTTTTGTGTATTTTGCCTTCTGGGTAAAAAATAAAAAAAAAATTATACTGGCACAGTACATTGTGTGTGCAATTTCCATGATACAAAGAATTAAAGTGATGTATAATTTGACATTCACAGATCAATAATCATCTGATTAATGAAATTTAAATTACCAGATATTTTGGTAGCTGTGTAATTGGTAGTGGCTAAACATTAATGTGATTAAATTACTATGGCGTGTACCGAAGATGACAGTATAATCATAGACTAGAGATATTGAATTGATCATTGAATAAATTCAGACAGAAGAATGGCATGAGATCGCTGCTGGGAATTTTTGATTACAAGTGAAACCTTTAAAAAAGAGCACCATGGTCAAGAGTTATCTAATTACTTGGATGTTTATGCTGATCGTAATGTGATTATGGCCGTTTTTTATGAAGAGTCAAAAATCATTGAATTTGAGATGGCTGCTTGAAATACCTCAGTTCGGTGTGATAAACATTTACGATTTAATCGACTCGTTTGATAAATTGTATGCAAATTAGATGTAATCGCGATCACTTACTCTATTGGATCATTTAATTTTGTTTGTTTATTTTAATTAAATTTGATTATAAAGTTTGAATTTGTTTGAGTCTTATGTGAATTGTCGTCTACGATTCATTGTAATTAAATAAAATAAAATATCATTTCTCTTTCGTAATGTCTGGAAATTAAAAACCAAACTGAATGTGTGTGGCACTCTCGTTGTGAGTTTTATGTGTGAGAACCAATGACCTAGCCTATGTGGTATTAACGTACATAATGTTAATTATGTAGGTACGTTCATTTAAATCCAACTGTAATAAAGAAGACTGCGTGAGGTGACGCTCAGGTGGATGTTTAGCAATCGTTTGTTGAATTTGCGAAACCAGTATCATTCATTGTTTAGAAATAGACGTTGATGATCAATTTAATTTTTGAATTTTTGTTCGTTAATGCTTTAACTAATTAAACAATGTAATTTATGGTAACGCATCTCTGGATTTCCTGTACGGTTATGTTGTAATATGTAGATGATCTCGATTTGTTGACAAAATGTAACAATTGTGAAAAATTTGAATATGTTATATGGAAGTCTGCCACCCGAAATTAATTATGAGTTATATCATAGAATCAGATGATTTAAATCTTTCGCCCATGGAAATTGTAAACCAGAAAATTGGTTACATTAAAATTGATTTAATGGGTCGTTGACATTTTAATAATAATAACTTTATTCGGTGCGAAACAGAAACTTCAATTCATATGATTCATTGAAATTAATTCAAAGTGTAATGAGTGAAATGTTAATTGTGTTGATTTCTTTGATTTTTTCATTTTGTCTGGATTACAGTAAATGAATATCATAAGAGTGTTTCTTGCAATTTTATTCTATTCTATTTCTCATTTTTTGTTACAATTTCCTACCTTATGAATCTTGAATGATCACCTAAGGCGATTTTACTTGGTTTTCGTCTACCAATTTCAGTGGTTGATGTATAAACAATTGAAATTCCTGAATATTAAATTTGAATTAAAAAATAAAAATGAAAAAGAATAATTCTGGACGTGAGACTCGTCTGTTTGAATGTTTAATTATGCCTGGTTTTCTTTAACTGTTTTATAAATAGAAGAATTATGATATCATTTTATAATGAAAGGTAATAAAGTGTACTGTTCTTTACTGCGATTTTATTTAGCTGTTAATGGTTTCTTTGGAATAGGAAAATCTTCGCTAACAGTTTTGATTCTTTTGTCTGGTATCACCAAAATTAAAAGAAATTTCACACATGCATTATAGATAATAATTAAATCATAAAGATACTGACCGTCAGCTGATTCAATTAGAGTCGGTTAGTGATCAATTGAATTTTATTTAAATCTTAGTTGTTAATTCAATTAAATATAATTGATAATAATTCTTTTCTTTTTTTCATTTATTTTCAGGTGAGTCAAAAGCTAAAACTCTGCCTCGTATTCATATTGATGCTCCACCGGATGATGAAGGTATTCACTAAAAAATTGAAAATTTTATTCAATGATTATAATTCTCGTTAATCATGTGTTGTTGAAAACTGAATCGTAATTAAAAATCAACATACGTTTCGTTATATTCTTAAAACAATTTAAAAGTGTTGACACACATTACCCTCCTGGTCGTATGGGAATTCTTCATTTGTCAAGGTGTTTACCTTTCATTCGTTTGCTAAGTAATCCGTATATCGTCATGTTGATTACAAAATAAAATATTCTTTAGTGTTGTATTCATTTCAAATGGAATCATTCATACTGACAACCGAGTTATTAACGATAATTAAATATAAAGTGTTGAATACGTTTTATCTAATATTTGCAATTCCTTAACGGAAAAGTGAACTTTAATTTCGATTTTAATTATTTGGGGAGAATGTTAACTGGAGACACGATATCAATTGTTTTCATTTATTTTTTATTTTTAATTTAACATTGAACAGATGGATTTGGTTTATTTTAAAATAAATCAAATTTATAAATGTGGACTTAATTTGAAATAAAAATGATCTCATATGTGCTGATCTATGCAAACATTGATGGATTTCAGTTTTATTTAAGAATAATGGACTAAATAAAGATACGGTGGGTAGCGAATAACTGATGTACAGTAAACGCTCTGTATAATAAATAGTTGGAGATGTAAATAGTTCGGGTTTATTATTATTTTTCACACATATGCAGTTCAATAAAAATGACTTCTTTACTGTGATTATCAGTCTTCAATGTGGTTAAGGTACGTTAATCGTACCGGCCTTGTCACATAAATAAATTTATATTTTTATTACGTTCTTCTGGTTACCTGGAACAATGGTAAATTATTCTCGTGTATATGGTCAGCTATATTGGTCAGTAAAATATTGAACATAATAATTTGTATTGTAAATAAAAAAAAAAAAAAATAAAACAGTGTGGTTGTTAATATCACCTGTTCCAGTCAATGATTGCGGAATTCTCTGTCTGGTTGAGCCTTTAAAATTGATATAAAAGTATTATAGCGGAGGCTTTTCGTCTACAAATTCTCAACTTTTACAGTGTTATCCAATGTCTTACCTCAAAAATTAAATGAATAAAATGGCAGGTGAAAATGTGGTTTGTTTGTAAAAATCAGTTGCACTAATTAAATATGCAAAAATACAAATTGAAGAGTATTTAATCAGCTCAGGTGGAATTAATTAGTTTTTTTTTGTTTTGTTTTTGTATATAAATTTTATACAATGATGGACACCTTGGAACTTTAGTTAATGACGCATTATATAAAACATCGTACTATTAAACCCGTACTTTGTTTAAAACGCAAGGGATAATATTTAGCGAAATTTAATGAAATAATGAAGAAAAAGACAATGAAACTGTTTATATTATTATTATGAATGATTTTCATATGACTTTTGATTACTCTTTGTTAAAACACACACCATATTATGTTTGTTTCAGTAATGTTTTTGTGACTTTTAATTATGTGAATTTTATTGCGATCTTCTAAATGGAAATAAAAAAAAATGGCATTTGTCTTTGATGTGACTTACAGTTGTTGCAATCTAAAAAGAAATTTAATTGTATTATCTACCATCATTCACCACTGTAGTTAAGCTATGACTGAGATGATGAAACATTTTGAATTGTAACAATCGATGATATTGCTCGATTATGTAAAAGAAGGACTTTAATGAACAATGGTGCTGCCGAAAATTAGAAGAATGGAAATGATTATTATGAATATCTCATTCACAGAAAGATGTATGCTTATCTGATATTAAATGAAAAAGAAAAACTGTTTCATCATCATTCAAATGGGTTCTTCTGTCGTTTTATGATCTAAATCTTCATTAATATCATCTAATTTTATTGTGGATTATCATCACTCGGATGGATGGTTACTTAATTGATCCAATCATAATGAACCGAATGAGAATAAATGAAGAATAATAAAATCAACATAATATTGGATATGGAATGCATGTTACTCGGTTAATGGTAATGTGCGGGTATATCAATGGGATGACATAAAATGATTATAAAATGTTTAAAATAGCGATGTATACCCATCATGTATTGAATAATAGTTGAATGCATTATGATACGGGAATACTCTACTCTATTGAATCTTTTTAGTCTTTATCAGTTACTAATTTTCACCGCTATAATGGATAATCAAATTAACGATAACAATAAATTTCATCAAATGATTATTTTAAACGATTTATTTTATTTTTCTTCTATGCCATTGGCTTCGAGATGATATTATGGTAATCGAAAACAGTTAAAACATTTAGATAAAAAGAAGATATATGTCATTCATCTCTGATGATGGGATGCACTAAAATTGATATAGCATGATCCATTTTATTATCAATTTGTAAATGAAACGCCTTCTGATCGTCACTAATCAGGGGTGACAATGTGAACTAATTGATTTTCCACTCCAAATACCAATAGTTTGATGCTTAAAGTATTCGCAATATTATGCACATCTCATTGTTATTGACTTTTCCACACAAAAGAGAGGTGATGAAGTTAATTATTATTTGCAAAGTCACGTATACAACATAAGCATCAGCGTTTGGTGACCCTTATTAATTACCCATGCACACAGGATTTAATGTAGACTCATGACAACATTACGGTTACGATTAGAATCAACTGAATCTACAATTAACGCATTTACCGAGCAAATTCTTTTTATGCACTAATTATTTATTTCACGTTGTTATGTTTAAAAATAATTCACGTAAATAGAGATGCATTTTGTTTTATTTTTCAATATACACGGCATTAATTCAATCTACGAATTAATCTAAGTCTATAGTATTACAACAGTACGTTTTTGTTTTTTTTTTTTTACATTTGAATGATGCATAAACTTGTACTATAAGACTTCTACTATCTGAAATAAGTTTATTGCAATTAACTTTTGTGTATTATATCTTAAAGCATTCAAAATGAATGGAGGAGAAATAAAAATTAAAACTGTTCAATAAAATAGCGGAAAATTGTAAAATTTATGGTTTTAACTGAATACAAAATATTGAAGTTCGTTTATATTCTTCTTTGCTTAATCGTATTGTTTAATTTTGTTATAGAAAATTAGTTTTCATGTAAACTAAATGAAGTCATGAATTTTATGCAGTGTTTATTGATCTTAATTGAACAGTATATTACGTCCTGTAGGATAAACAGTTTACATGTTATTATTTATTATCGTTAATATTATGGCAAAAGTATATAAAATACGTTGCCAATGGCTGACTCATGGGCAACATAACATTAAATAGATTAATATTAACGGGTCTTGGCGTCCACAATTGATTACCATTCAGCCAATACAATTTGGTTTTGGTGAAACGGTCCATATGTAATTAAGTAAGTGATCAAGTACTGTTCTAAATGAATTTTAATATGCACTTTGTGTTAATGTTCTTCGTTTAGTTCCATTTTAGTGACATTATAATTATATTAATGAATTAGCGGTATTAACAGTTTGCAAAATTGTGTTTAATGTTGGAGTACATAAAATAGTTAATTATTGTTCGAAATAAAAGAACAGTTTCATTTATAACGGAAATGATCAAATAGCATTACCGTTGGTTGCATACTTTACGGCGTAATACGAAATCATTTCTTCGAACAAAGTGAATCATTTCTTGGATACATTTTTCATTCAATATGAGATGAGATGTGAAGCAATTTCTTTGACAATGGATTCTGCTCATTTGGTCCAAGGACAAACGTGTCCATTGTCCGTTTTTTTTTTCTGTTGAAATGAAATAAAGACTTTGTGTAGTTTTTTCTTAAACAGGTAGTTTGATTCATTCATGCTTAGTTTTTTTTCTACAACTGTTTGTCGTGTTTACACATTTTGTTTCCTCTAGTAGGAAGAAGGAAATTGTAAAAAATTGGTGAATGGAATTATTTATATTTGAATAGGGCCCATTTAAACGCATCTCAATGGATCACTCATAACGATGGTTTATGAATAGGAAGAAAAGTGTTATTTAAATGGTCTCAGTTTGTGTGGAACGATTTTAACATGATCATCGGTATTCAACAGGTCAGGAATAAACTACTAAGGTCTCAATGAATGGATTTGGATATGAGAATTAAATGTTCGTTATGCGAGAATATGATATGTTTGTCTGTGATGATGATGCAGAATATTCTGAATAAGCCATTGATGTTTATTTGGATGTGTGATGTTTTATTTTTCATTTTATTTTCCACCGGACATCCGTGAGACGAATTCTTGATTTACTTTATTTCCTGCTTATTGAACTGTGCGTTACGATATTTGTACTTTGTAATAAATAGAATAAAGTGAATGCGAATATATTGGAATTTATGTATATCATTGTATTTGTCAATTTAGTGGTGCATATAATCATAGTTAATGGTATAATAAATACGTTATGTTTAACGGTCTTTATTTTTATTTAATTATCATATGTTGTCTAATCGTTTCGAATGAATGATATCTATCGGCTTACGTGTTGGGCTGAATAAATTATTATTTATTTATTATATGGTATTTTGTCTTGATGAATTTTAAAAGAAAAAATTAAAACATTTCCATAATATTGGAATCTATCGTATGAAATTGAAATTAAGAAGATAAAAAAAATAAACAAAATGCAAATCAAATTGAATATGGTTGACCCTTTTCGGATTTTGTATAACGATATATCGTTGATAATTTTCTAAACATTATGCGCTGTTATGGACTTATGTAGTATGTAACATTATAATTTAGTGCACCAATTGAATTAATTTATACACCGGGTGACTCCAATTCATTGAGAGATACCATAAAAATTTATTATGGAATATACTTATGATCTCTTGTCTGTTAACGGTTAATCGGATTAAAATAGTTTTCTATTATTAAACGAAAGGGAAGGAGAACTGAATTATAAGTCGTTATTGATTCTTTTACAATAATTCTATCTAACTAGTTTACCTGATTGTGCCTCCACGGTGTTGTACCTCAGTTGGTAATTTATGATATTCTTCCTCATTTCATTCAAAATTCGAATTTAAGTCGTATCAATTTCTTCATTATTCAATAGTTATACAATAATCATACTGCCTATGAAGTTCTTATTAAGGAAATACTGGTGATAAAACGAAATTCAACGTAACTAGCTTAGAAACGAAGGAGCGGTATTCTACAGTCAGAGTTTTCTCTTCTAATTCTATTCAGAATTTTTATGAAATTGAATTGAATTTCTTTCAATTTTATTTTCTTGTTGTTTGTCTAATTGATGAGTTACATTCAAGCAGAAGATGAAGTATTCGGCCGACTTTTTTCTTATTTTATTTAAATGAATACGGAGAGAGAGAGAGAACATGAAATTTCATTACACATATGTGGAAACATTGAACTCTCGAGATTTTTGTTTTGTTGGCCTAAGAAAAAATTTTGTGATTAACTTTACGTACTTCTTCTTGTAGTGATGCATTTAATTTCAAATCTTCATCTAATACATGAAAGATGGAATTGAACAAGACATTTAAATTCACGTAATCTATAAATAGATATCTTAATGGTTCATTTTACATTGCTATTGTAGTTCTATATAGAAATAAAATATCTTGAATAAAATCGAATTTGTATGTGCAACGAATAAATTTCTTTTAAAAATATATTTAAATACAAGGCCAACATTAAAATTTATGCGATTTTATTCAGTTTAAAAAATTAGAATCTATTTTAAATTTGTATGCGAACGTATAGTACAACGACTCTCGATGGTAGAAAACTATTAATATTCTTCCTACATTACGGGTAATTCTAAAATCGGATTTAAATGATCTGATTAACTGATGAGATTTATTCATATGCTCACAACGTTTTAGTTTAACTGTTGCTTTAAGAGAACTATAACAACGGTCATTATATCATCGTTCATTGTATTCATTGGGTATTCGTTGTTCAGTTATTTGGTATTAAAGTTTGAGAGATCACTGTAATCGATTTTATTTCTGAAGGATAAAATTCTTGGCCTGGTATCTCAACGGTTTGATCAGAAAATTGGATTTAGGATAAATGATGAGGCTCAAGACGTTGTTCATGTTAAACAAATGGTCATGTTGCTATTGAGGACGACACGCATAAGAAGATAGGTAACAGGATAACCAAACAATTTTCAATTTAGTGGCACAATATGCCATCGATTAAAACGGAAAGTTGTGTCTCACACTCTTGCATTCAACGGCCAGATGAATGACAGGTGCATTTTGAATTTCAATTTTTTTATTTTCATTTTCAACGAGAATTGTGATTATAAAAGCAACAATATTGCCAAAGGAAATAGTCTATCAGTATTTGACTTAAATAAATACTAGTAATCAAATTATAGCATATGGGAATTTTTAAATATTTGGAAAGAATAATTATTGGATTTAATGGTTACCACTACTGAAATGGGTTAATTGTGGCGTTAATTGCAACTCCAATAATTCATTTGTGAATATTTGCAATAAAAACTTGTCAAATTATAAATTAGTATTTTACCGTATAAATTCAATGTTTTAATTTGTAAATGAATATGAATATGAACAAACAGATAATTGCAAAGTTCGATGGCATTATTATTCCCAGCCTTTAAAGTCATTCGAGTGTAACACTTAAGTATTAGCAGTAATTTAACGAAATAATGGTATTTATTTAACTGTCCCGTCTAGTAATACGTTTCATACATAAGTTTGGTTTCATAACTCAAGTTAAAGACTATGTAAATGATCTCTCTTGCTGTATGTTGTATTGTTTTAATTAAATATTTAGAACATTTAAGATGATACGAACACTCATCACATTGACTGAAGAATTCATTGGAATTTCTTCTACTTGATTTCTGTGTGAATTATGAATGATAAACACTCAACTCATCTGGTGGACTGATGATGAGATGATCACATCCATAAAGAGTATACTTGTACTGATGGATATCATATTTACTATGACCTCTCCATAACACTATTTGGTTCAAACGATACGCGGAGAACAGATACCGAAGTGAGAGAATTCAATCTTTATTAGATTGTGGTCGAAAATATTTTGAGATAATTTATTGCCACTGTAAATGAGGTTAGCAGCTGTATCCTCCAGCTTTGTTGATGTACTGAAATGTACCAGATACCAAATTGATTTAACATTTGCCAACAGTGTCAGCATGATATTTTTATTATAAATCCCAAATATTCATCGTATAATAGAATTTTTAAATAAGAAATGAGTTATTATGAATTCATATTGAATATTGTTTATACAAAATATTATGATGAATTTATTGAATCAATGAGTATTTTGACTTTTTGGAATAAATAAAATTGAAATTTGTTTAAAGTATCAATGGCATAATTTAAATGATTATATGTGTTATGATGCCAATGTTACATAATACCTAGGTTAGGTCTAATCGGTAGTGTACATGATTATCTTTGTGGTATAAGATTTGATTGTTATCTCACAATTTTTGATTCGGGATACTTGAAAATTACGAACAAAAATTTCAGTTTCAATATTGTGATGGAGATGTGGCACTGTTTGTTGATCACAATAAGAACACATCATGAATACTTGATTTTGTCTTTACCACATAATGTTATTTGGGGTGTATTGTTACCAGCATCCGTAGCTATCCAGTGTGTTATAATAAACACTAGGTGGTACAACATTTGTATACAATTTTTATTTGAAAATTAATCTCTTATTATGTTTGGATTTAAAAATGATGTGGAGATGAACACCTTTCGAGATGAATTAATAGAAAATTTAAAAAGAGATTATGTTAAAAGAGATAGTGAAATAAGTGTAATAAGAAGATCCTGTAATGTTTAATCACATTGGTTTATTACGGAGACTATTGAGAACATTTAGATGCATTTTAATGCCTTCATTTAGGAATTTTAATATGCGTTCAGATTTCTTTTTCGATCAAATTAAGTAGATAACCTGCATCCAATTCGAAAGAGTGTCAAGAAATTAACTAATCAGTTATCATTAATCTATGATAGAAATTTTAAATTTCATTTCGTTGCCAAGGAAGACATACTTTTTATTGGAAAATTTATGGATGTTATTCATATTTGATTTGCAATTATATTTTGGTGTCAACTAATTAACATACATTTATGATGCATTCATATACTGACTAGAATAAAATTATAAGACACTATGAAATGCATTTAGTATTCCACTATGGCAATTGTCTACAGTTGAATATTGATTACTTGAAATGAAAGTATACTCATTTCATGAAATGTAAACTATCGAATAAAGTATATCTGTTAATTACACAGTTGAAATTGCGGAAATTGAAACGATCATTACCGACTGGTTCTAGTGTTTGTGTACAATTATACTGGAATAATATCATGAATGGCACATGATAAATCGCATCGTAGAATTATTGAGTGCAACAGTTTCTATAAAATGATTTCCAATCAATGCATTCACAACAACGTTCAGTTCTAAAAATGAAACATGGAAATATACTGAGAACGAATGCGTCTCGACGCTGTAAGCGAGTTAACTTCGGCGCCAACTACATTGCAGTCATCGTACGCTGACTGTAAGTTGATGCAAAGCAATGCGATCAATCGTCATATTGAAGTTAGTTTACCGCGAGCCGTCACGAAGTGTAGATTGAAAAAATGGAATTTATTCTTTTCCTTCGTTTAATTTTTTCATTTTAATTCATTTAGTGTATACTAAAACAATACAAATTGTACGGATTTAACAAATTAAAAGTGCAAAACATGTCTAATTTGTGATAATTACGCAAAATATTAATAGGAAGGTGTGTGTAATCAAAACAACAAAAAAAGTATTTTGTATGTTTCTGAATTTATAAGTGTTCGCGACCTAAATATTTGCGGTGATTGTTTTACAGTTTTGTTTCAACTAATTCATATGTAAATGAATAATACAAAGTATTTATGATCTCTTTGTGATTGCCATAAGAAGAACGGATTTATTTATGTGTGATATTGAAATATTACCAAATGGAATTCAACGATTATTTGATTGGATAGTAATACCCTACGATGTTTTTTATGTGCATTTGCATTTAATGGGAATTAAATTTGGTTTACCTGGCGAAAAATAAAACGGTGAACAATAAATTTAAAGGTTTCATCATAGTGGATTTAAAGTGTATTTACGTTTGAATTAAATTTACGATTTAACTAATTAGTCAGATTTTGTGTGTTTAGTGTGAATCACAATATATATATGCGTTCTGACCGATTCACAATAACGGAGAATTTATGTATGATGTTTTATTTGAATTCATTTTTTATTTTGCTCTTCAGTATCAAAATCTATTGAGAAGAGAAAATTCCATTAACAAAATCAAATGAATTTCAAATGAAATATAACTAAAAATGCAATGATTTTAAATAGAATATCATCCGGCTTTTCCAGTGAAAAGAATGTTAAATGAAAAGGTGTTTTATGTGTATTGTTGGCCAAAGAGAGTACACATAATTTTAATCTAATTATATGGGCTCATTGAACGATGGGGGTGCAACATTGCGTCCGCTCATTAATACAAGAACACTATTCTGTTGTTGTTTCTTACACAACGTCAGCATATTAAAACTCATTTGGTTTTTTATGTATTAAAGTGCTAAGCACATCGACAAGAAAACTAGTGTTCACTGTTTAGCACTGTTTCTCATTTTGTGTGTACTTAATTTTGATCGCGTTTTCATTAATTTTTTATTTTATTTTTTTGTTTTATGCTATCGGTTTGGCGTCTGGTTCATATGCATATACACGTAGAGTTAAAGTATTCGAATATAATCAAACGGTTTGACTGAATGCACAATACAGAAAGCGAACGTATCAAGAATGACTGATGAGTTTTTACTTCCATTTTTGTTTTATTAACAGAGAAAAAAACAAGCCAATTCAAAATAAATTCTGCTTTGGTTGTGTACATATGAAAATAAATGCATTTTATGTATAATATAGTCGGATTTGGTTTCTTAAATAGTGATTCGCTTAACGAAAACTCTGATGGTACAATAAAGTTACCTGTACGGGTGTAGATTACCTGTGTATAGCACACGTTCGTTTTTATAAATTTTTTGGTTTCAATTTTTATTTTACTCTCTTTCTATGGAGTTTGTGGTGTTTTATTTATTGAAAATGAGAAAAATGAGAATATACAATTTAACTGCTTTCAAAAGACATTGGGCTTATAGTACACGGTTGTACGTACGTTCTGTATTTAGAGACTCAGGTATTCTCTACTCTTTGATATTATAGACTATGACTCTAAAGGTATACGAAGAAAATTGTAATATTTTGTTTTTTTATTTTTTGTTATTTTCTGTTTTATGAATCCGGTTTTTCGTCATTTGAGTCTTTGGCTGTTTGTGTCTCTTAAGTCGCTCTTCCACCAATTACCGATTATAAAAGATCTTCAACATTCAATGATGGGCTTTGGATCCGTTTCATTTTAATGTTCAATACGAATATTCTTAAATTGGTTTTCATATGGTATATCCATATTACATATTTTCGTATTTTATATTTCTTATTATCTCAATTCCTTTAATATATAATATTCTTATTCGATTGAATAACTTTAATTTTTATGTGTCTCTCATTTTGATCATGTCTTTTTTGTTACCTATTTATACACGACTGATTACCAACGACGACGAATTTAATCATTGCCTGGAAATCCATTATTATTTATTATTATAGGGTATCAAAAATAAAAATGTGTAAAGGCCTAGATAATAGACGATGCTGATTACTCATATAGTATTACTATAACTGAATATGGATTCTATGCATAAATGTTGTACATGAGAGATGATGTGAGTTGGTATTTTAATGGCAATTAATAGCTCATTCTTGTATAGAGAAGACATTAAAATATTATCATGTCTTATTTTAAGTATCAATTCAATTGCGCCTAAAATGAGAAACGATATTACTTTAAGAAACCAAAATAAAAATTATAAATTTATTGATGCCTCTTTTGGTGAAGGTAACTAAGCGTCCGTTGTACTGCCAGAACAATACGTGTTTAACGAAACCATATACGTTGAGTGTACTTATAAAGGCCCATAGGAAATGAATCTTATGTAGTTATCTTGGTGTAAATGTTGGGTCATGTTACAGCATTTATGCTGAATTGTGTCTTTATTCTGTGTAAAATCAAATGAAGAAGGAATAACAAAACTAACAGAATCTTTTCTGTAGCTCAACCAGATTATCTGAAATGCATTTTTACCAACAAATCTGATTTAAACCGTGTAAGAAAATGCTATAAAATATCCATTGAGTTTTAGTTTATTTTTATAAGAGATCGGCTGCATTTTGAAAATTTGTTTCAATTCATCAAACAATATACAATTTTAATGTGCTAGAATAAATCCATTTAGTTCTTAGTCTTGTTGGGTTTTTAATGTTGAAACTGTAAATTAGTGAAGATAATGTCGTCTGTCATTCAATTTACGAAAATTATATTTGAGCTTAATGTTCTAACAATAGTAATTTTATGGGCAGAGATATTTATTAATTTGTTGAAATTATCTAATAGTTGATAAGTAACATGACATATGCATAGATGACTTAATGAAGCATTGATTATGTTGATCATCATCGATATCAATTGTTGTTGCTTCTAAGAAAATGAATCTTGAACAGCCATCGCATATAAAATACTTAATTGATGATTTAAATTAGCCTTTGATGACTTCGTTTTTTTTATATGTAATTCTTTAAGGGCCAATGATCTTTATATCTGTTTTTATTTAAATTTTATTCACATTGTGTCGTATACGTTTTCAAAATCACTAAAACCAATTTTATTAATAGAATATTCAGTTCCCTTTGTATATGATGAGCAAGAACTAATCATTGTATTCGTTCATTCATCTGTTTCTTTAGGACATGAGGAACAAAAATACAGACACTTGATGATTAAAACCTTGTTGGCTTAATTGAACTCAAGACTTAAATTAGTCTGTCAAATCCCATGGACACGATCTTTGTAAGCCATGTCTAAGATGATGATGACAAAAACTCTGTCTTATGGAAACATTCAATTTGATTGTTTAATTAATTATCGGTTAGCAATGGCCTAAACGTTTTAACATTAAACATTTTTTGGTAATTGTTGGGTATTTTTGTATGTTTTTTTGTTCATTCATCAATGGAATTCTTAAAATTCTTTCGTTTTCGAGGTTCTTTAAATTTTATGAAGTTTTTTTTTTCAATTCAAATGGTATTCAACGTGACAGTATACATGAGAAACAATTTTATCAGTTTGGCCAACTGATTAAATAATAAAGATAAAGAATTTAAATATAAAAATATCAGAGAGATTCGCAAATATCCATATTGGATGTTCCACCATCATTCGTTTATTTGGATATGAAATTAAATATTTGACCTTGTCGTTCATATGGGACTTAGTGAGTCAGTAAACAGTTCAAATTCAGGAATCTGGAGATTGAAAATAAATGGTGGTTACCTTAATCATGATGGATATTCTATTTATGCGATAAAGGGAATTTATTTTGGGTATGGCATATGAGAGTTATTACACTTCAAGCATACCGTTCACACAGGGTAGCCACAAACAAATTGTCCAAACAATAAAGGGTCTGTTAAAATGGTGGTTTATTTTCAACCAAATTTGAGGTAGCAATGAAACAAATTGTCCCAGGCTTTTGATATCCAGTCAATACTGGCCAAATGGTAATGTGACCATTGTCTCAAAACAGAAGAGAGAGTGAGTAATAACAACGGAACTGATTATTTTCAGTGAAATTGTCCTTTGCATTAAACACTGTATTACTGTAAACAAATTTCAATTATTTATGAAAACAAACGGATCTGATAGTTGGGGTATAGTATAAAACAGATTTCATATTGGCAAAATTAATAAATTACACAGAGGAAATATCGCGCTAGATTTCATGAGTTTTTCTTATCTTTCGTTGATAATTCTTATCGCTAATTGTAAGGTTTTTACTTGTAATAAATGAATTTTGCGTTTTCTCTGTACAATTGTAAACAATTGTGTGAATTTTTCATTGCAATTTGTATGTTTTTATTTAGTTGAATGTTCAATTTTGCAAACTCCAAATTCATGTTAACAATTTTGTGGTTTCATCGAAGCATTAAAATGATTGAATCAAATTAACCAATAATACCGTTGTGTCTGTCAACATATTTTGTTATCTGTTTGGCAAAATAATCAATTGAATTGTACATAGAATGGGTTATCCGATAAAACAATTACGTAATTCAGAACGTGTGTTACGGTGTATATACAATAGACTAGCTAAATTCAATTATTTAAATTTCCGGCTTATCGCGATATGGCTTAATATTGATTCAACGGTGTTTTATTAATCAATTATTCCAATCATTTACACGACCAGAATGTTATAAAACGTTTCACAGTATTACGAATGCTACCAATCTATCATCGATGATTTTAGTTTGAAAAACAGATTGATTGAATTTAATTCCATTGAACATGGGGAACAAAATAATGAAATATTCTTATAATTGAAATAAATTTTTCCATTACTCTACAATAAAGTTTTCAGGCTAAAAGGTAAATGCACGATCATTATTCCTAATTGGACTGGTTGTTAGCCCATGATTTATTTATACCTGTGAGTGTAAAATGTACGATTTGCATTATTGAAACAATCAAATGTAATCAATTTAATTGACAATTATGTTAATATCGTTGAAATATTATGTTTCTTTGATTACGATATACTGGTGACCAATATGATTTTTGTCAAAAAGGTTTCAATAAATGCAATTTTCATGTTATTTTCCATTGAATTTTATACGAGACACAATTTGTTACTAGAAAATGGCTAGGGAATTGAAACGTAATTGTAATTGTTAAGTATTTCAAATAGCAAATTGATAGTAATTTTTAAAATTGATTTTAATTAGAAAACCGCATGAGACAATACGACCTGTTACCACAGATATAAGATACACTAATAACAATGAATTCCACTATGTTAATTTCAATACTATGAAAGTATTAAATTGATTTCGATATGATAAAAATTACAGCACTTCGTTTCTTATGGCAATTACAAAATCATTTATCTTTTGTCATTGTTTCGTTTTTAAATCAAATAAATTCAATGTTATTTATTTTATTTTCGTATAATAGATAAAGTAAGAAAGGAACACAAAGTTATACCCGTGAGGTAGTGAATTTAAAAACTCATAAAATTTTGTATTTGTAAACACCTGATTAATAATTTATATGTGACAAGTAACAACGCAATTGAAATGAAAATTAATAAATAATCAAACTGATTGAGATCAATGAGTGTTTTGGTATTAACTACTGTGATAGTGTCAAGTTATCTCCTCACTTCATAACGGATACTAAGAAGTGACAGGAAACTAACGAATAACTGAATAACAAAAACCAGTCACTGAAATTGGAATAATAAAGTGAAATGATTGAATTTAATAAAGTGTTATATTTATTAAATTACAAGAAATCTGAGATCATATTTCTCTCTTTAAACGAATCAAATTGACATACTTAAAGTGAAGTGATAATCAAACGTGGTCCATTGTGTATAAGAATCTGAACCACATACAACTAATTCAATTTCTATGTTGATAAATTGAGCTTCTGAAGGGCGGTAATTTGATTCTATTCCGTTGAGATTCTATTTAAATTTAAATCTAAATGGTCTTTTGTGAGTGTCAGCTATTTAATGGTCGACAAATCATAGAGTTTAATCAAATAAAACTAAAAATTAAATGCGTAACGTTTTAAACTGAATCAAAATTAATGAGTTAATGTGATAAGTGAATATTAAAATTCATTTTATTTTTGTTACTAATATCAACTGAACGTATAGTGTAAGACCGCCAATGGATATCTTATAAGAGTGTATTATATAGAGAGAGAAAGGAAATACGAATGAATAACACAAATTACTATCCAGTGATAAATAATTATATTAAACGAAAGAATTTAATAATAAAAAAAAAACTACGCCGATAGTCGTGTAATAACATACAAATTATAATTAATTATTAGTCTAAGTTGAATACGAAGAAAAGAAAAATACAAGATGCTCCAACAGAGTGCAAGTAGTACGGCGGCATTCCCTTTGACGCCATCAGCATCAGCTAGCACAATATCATCAACAACAGCATCTGATTCAGTACGTCGGCGATCTACCTTTTATGTGCCATTAATAAATGACGATAATCCAGTAATTTCATCGAATCCCAGCGGTACTACAGATTTATATAGTGGTAGTTATGATCGTAAATCAATTGGATCAACATTATCAGCAGCTGAAATGCATATGCTTGAGTTACAGCGCTCATTGGAACGGTTATGCAATTCAAATACAGCTGAACCAGAAGATTGGTCATTGGAATCAATGATTAGTAGTGATGTACCAAAAGATGTAAATCGAAATAAACGTTACGGTGTCGTATTAAACGGATTAAATTTAGATGATGATGATGGTGGCTATGAGCCACCACAACGGATACAAAGTATTACATCAACACCAATTAAATTAATGAAATCACGTAGCCGTACAAATATACTGAATTTACCTGAACGTCAACAATCAGCAACATCATCACAATTAACAACACCGATCAAGGAGAAATCAAAGACATTACCACAAAATATGTCGCCAATTAATTTATTTCCAGCACAACAAAAAACATTCCTTATGAAGAGTTCACCAAAAATAGCATTAGATTATTCAGCTAGCGATAGTCATATAACGGGCCGTAAATATTCTGATACGGGTGTACAACAAGCGACACCGTCCCCTAAAAAGAGTCTTAGTTTTATAAGACGGGCCCATTCAACGAAATTGTCGCGTAGCAATTCATTGCTAAAGAGTTTAACGTCCAATTCAAAAACATCATCATCATCGGGTTCAAATAGTTCAGGCCGTTCTACAGTTACAAACGATCTATTGAACGGTATCGATTTATGTGATTTACAGCTGTCCATATTGGATCACTATTATAAAATGGATAATTGTTGGGATTTAATTAAAGAATTGTTTTTTGGTACAACGGCTGTTAGTTCAACTGGGTGTGATTCAACGACACCAACAAAACAATCGAATGTTATCCAGTCAAATACAACAAAACCAAATGATAAGGAAGATGATGGAATCCATTCGGGTAATTAAAATTAATTTTGATTGATTAGAAACCGTTTTTTTTTTTTGTGTAAATTTCTTGCTATTGACTATTGTACAGTGAGTATTTAGAAATGGAATTTCAAGTGCTTTACCCTAATAATTCTATAAATTGTATTGATAATTGTAATCAAAATCAGAGTACTTGAAACAACATTACTCACCACTATTCTCTGTCTGTGTTTTATATCCGATGTTTATGTTTTAGTTTTTTTTTTTTTTTTTTCAAAATTATTTGTATATTATGGATTGCAATCCTAAACTGTTGATTATCATGCAATAAGACAGACTTGAATTACGTCATTCTGTCATTGGCCAGCATTTAATTGTAATGTTTCAATGTGTTAATTTATTTGAATTTAACAATAAAAAATAAACGACTCGAATTAGCATAATAAAAAGTTGCTAGTTATATGCATAATGTGATATAAGATTCCGTTTAAGACTCGGGACAAGGCACCCCTTTTAGTAATGCGAAAGAATCATCTTTTAATTTATATGTGAATGGATGATGATGTAGTCATTACTTTATTAAAAGAATTATATTTCATTTGTTGCGAATGAAAAATGTTAATAACAACACAAAGTACAAAATAGATAGAATATCAAGAAATATTTATCATCATCTTATGGTATCACGTTTCGATGTAGTCACCCATTAACGCAGGAAACGACTCTTAAATTTGCAATTTGATTTTAAATGTCGACAGTTTATGTATGGAAGCTGTGAAGTAATACAAATGAAAAGATTGAATCCGAGGTCGTTATGAATAGTGCGATGTTTTCTTATACTCTTGGTTCTTTTTAAATTACGGAAGGGCGATCATAATTCAACTGTGGATGTGTTGTTGAAAGATATGAATGAACTTAAATAAAAGAGAAAAACTTGTTGCGCAATTACAACCAGTTGGAATCATATTTAAAACATTTGGCATTTGAATGGATTAATTTAAAGTCATTGCAGCGTACATTAATTTCCTCCCTTCACATGAATCGGAGTTGAAGATGATTGTATCAACTAACTGCATTGCTACCGTTTCATATTTATATTTATTCCAAAGAGGTAGAGTGTTGTAGTTGAAATTGAGTGGCTCTAACTGATTAGCATTATAATGGACTTAAACTACCTCAATGATTGCGATACATTTTGTATGATTCCTTGAGATCTAACGATCTTTTAAATTTATTACCACCGGTCTAAGATTGAATTGAATTATAAAAGAAAGGGTTAACTCATTGCATTATTTGGCTACTTTTTTATATAATGGAGGTTTTCTTATTTGCCGCCATTTACGTACAGAATAAAAAGAATTTTGTATTACAAAATAAATAAAAATGTGTAATTGAGGACAGACCAGAGATTCGTCTACTACAGACAATGTGGAATTCATTAATCTAGATTTTATGAATTTATTTTATCGAGATTTCTCTTGACGTTACGCCATTGGTTAATTGATAGTGCCCGTAGGCTAAATTATCAAACATCATTGATATGCTTATTTAGTTAAATTCTTTGAACGATTTAAAAGATATAATTTTTCAATTTTAATCATATTAAATCAAACGGACTGTGGATCAATCGTATGGAAACATTGAATTAAAACAACATGAGCAACACGTTAAACCAATCGAATTTATAATAATTATGGATTCCAGTTAACACTAAGATCTTTTTTTTTTAGATTTTCTATTATGTTTTGGTCTGTGGGCTTTAACTGAGATATAGAGAAAACAACAATTACATGATTGGCAAAATATAACTATTGTAATGTTCAATAGAGCATTAAATCAGTTCTGGATAGAGATACTTTTGTTATTCATTTCCATTCGGTAACTGAAGCAATTAAACATTAATTATAGCCATGGACTAATGCGAAACGTTTGTAGTTTTGTTTTTTTTATCTATTTTCATTGTTGACTGGCGCACGTATACGTTAACAGATTACATTGAAAATTATGAACAAATTTTAGCATCTTATAAATATTAAATCTTATGAAATAATCGTGAATTTTATTAACTCGTTTAAAATGTATATTAAAATCACCAAAATAAAAGTGAGAAAGTGAATTTATAATGAAAAGTGAATTGAATTACAAATCTAATTTTATTGAACAGCATCACCCACTTTAGTGTTGGCATTTTTTTTTATTATAGTTTAATTAGCATGACAACCTTCACATTAAGGAATATTGGTAACACATTAAATTATCGCGTTTAGTTGATTACATGATCGATCTATTTCATTTAAATCATTGACTTCAATTGATCACTATTTAGTTTGGGTGGGTTTCTCTTTTAGTCGAGTTAAAATGAATTCCCATCGAGCTATGAATCAGCTGAAATTCTATAACATGAAATGAGTTTCTTGATCGTTGGTATTGTTTTAAATCAAAATAAACGAAACATTTTGTTATTTTTTCAATGAAAAATCATAAAATCATTAATCATTGAATATTATGTATTCATCTATGCCAACATACACATATTGATTATGAAAATTTTGCAATTCCATGAATATATCAATTAACAATAATCGAATACTTTTGACGGGATACAGTTAATCAACAATTCAGTAAATTAGTGTGAATGAATTTATTTTTATTGGTTTGTATGGTCACATCGATCATCTATTTATTGTGGTTCCTTTTTTTTTGTTTTGGTACTCAACTGTATGGAATAACGATTTAATATTTATACAATTATTTTGCTTCTGTAATAATGATTTGCCCGTATTGATTACACATCAGTTAATAATTTTTTCCCCGTTGGTTTTGAGTATACAATGATATGATGAATTTCAGATGAATTCAATATTTATTTGCAAAATTAACTGAAGATTCATTTTTATTTTAACGGTGTGGCGCATTCTACTGGCTACAAATTACTGGTTATATGTAGGCTAAGTTCTCACTCCTATAATTATATTACACATTAAATAATTAAAATTGAATGCCATCATACATGTAATCGTTATGTGTGTCTGGTGTGGTCAGTTGTTAATTGAAGTTCTCACGAATTTATTTCAATTGTTTTTGCGAATTTAATTAACTTAATTTAATTAGAAGGTTTGACGTTCGTTCTCATTGACTAGAATAATATTCTCATTGAATAGAATAATTTGATGTTGATGGTATCCAAATTATGAATGAAATATTTCTTCTTATATAATTGTCCTATATAAATTGACTGATAAAAGAGGACAAACTAACTTTCACAAAACAAAAAATAATTTTATGGTTTAGGTAATCGGATCAATGAAATAACACAAGTAAATAACGGTGAGATTAAGAGATAATAATGTTATCTGTTGTTTATTATGAATATTTATTGATTGTATAACGTTCTTTACAAAATACAATTTGCATAATCTGCGACATAATAACGTGTGCGTTTTATATTTATAATTGTATACAATTCAAAAGGCATAAAATATCATTAATATTTGAACCAGTTATTTCTCTTTTGTATGAATGAAAAACGGTGATAGTATCAATTGATTGAAAAGAAATTATGAGAGAACTAGTTAAGATGTTGTTTGTCTTCGACTTATAAGTAGGTTGATAATAACAAAATAAGAATTTGTTGTTTGTTATTACTACTGTATTGAAAGAATTGGTTTTTTTTTTCAAGGAGAAACAAATTTAGATTCAAATTAATGATTATGAACTTGTTAAAAGTCACATAGTAATTTAAATGACACCTTTAGAATGTTTTGTTACGATTATGGAGGATTATAGTTTCTTAGCACTACGTTGATGGCATCTAATCATTGATTAAGCAGTGTAATTGAGTGTCGTCATCTAATTAAGTTTAATATTTAACCATTAACCAGTTGCAATTAAATTCAATATTGCCAATTAAAATAACTTCGTTTAATGAGTAGATATCAATTTTATGTTTATTTTGCATTAGTAATTTCGAATTGTTATACTCTAATCAATAATTACATTCCTTCACCTCAGTACTCATTTATTTATTGAGTAATGTAAAAAAAGAAAAGAAATCCATTGAAATATTCTCACTTTTTTCTTCCATTCACTTTACACTTAGCGTTTGCATCCGATGCAATTCAAATCTCGTTTTCCTTCACAAGATCGTTGGCTGTTTTGGTATTCATTTTCATGCAGTTTATCATTGATTATTTAGTTTACCAAACAGTAAACGAATATTTCATCCTATGAGTAACCGATAGTGTAAAGTGCTTAATAAATTCGTTGTTTAGATATTGTAAAATGAAAAGAGTACATTAACAGCAGCGAGAGTTTTTGCAATTGCAAAAAAATGAATTGAAGAAGAAAATGTCTGAACCAACTGGTTTTTCTGGCTGTTTCACGTTTATAAAAAAGCTGGTTTAAATGGTCTTTTGATTTTCACAACAACAAAAGAATTACCCTTTCGGGCATTTAATTTACCAGTTTATTTAATCATTGAACTCTGTTGTACACCGGTGCTGTTTATTTTATTCAACATTTCATTGGATTTCCATTTCATTTGATGATCGTGAAATTTAAATTGTAGGGGGACAATCGGTTATGGACTCATATGGCTTTAGTTAGTTCAAGATCATTGAAATAACAGCAGTCGTATTCCTAATACGATTTCCTTAATAATTTATGTAGAATGATGCTCACTAGTTTAAAGATATTGTTAAGTTATCATTGAATACCACTAATCACACTTATCTGTTGTATGTATTCCTGTATAATACAATTCATATTTAATTTATTAATCCTACAAAATATGTTAAATATTGTATTGTTTAAAAATCAGTTAACAAACAGATAAAGCAGTAATTTCTGTTATAAAATAAAAATTCTTGAATGCAGTGAAGTGCGAAACAAACAAGAAGTAATCCAGAGAATACCAATTGAACCTCTGGAAATCTAAATCAGAGAAAACGTCGTTTTTTCTTGGCTTCATTACAAAAAGGCCAAATGCATCTATCATGAACGCCTTAGCAATGGACTAAATAAGCAAACAAAGACTAAATAAGCTTCTATTGACTGTTGGTTTTGTTTTTTTGGGCGTATAATTATCATATTGAAATGAATAAAATCAGTCATAGTTACACATGTTAAATTCTTATGTTTCACATGAACATTAGAACTGCCATTTATATGTTATGTTTAATTTACCAAAAAAAGAAAACAAAAAAGAAATTAGAATCTTTGTTTTATTTGAAAACACATCAATTTTAAAAATTACAAGAGAAGGAATGAAATTATGAAATTTACATATTCGTTTAATGATATCGTTACCCTTTTTTTTGCTGGGTAATCGAATGCATTGTATTTACTGGTCAGGTCAATTTGAATGGGAACCCCATTGATGAACTGCATCGTTAATCATAAGAATATTTGAATGGTTTCTCTTATAATTTTGTATTATTCATTCACATAGTCAAATATTTGTGCTCACCCATGTCGAGTCCAATCAATATACTTTGTGGCAATGGACTTAATGTGAATAATAGAAAACACCAAATAAGAAAATGTTAAAATGCATTTAATTTTTGGTTCAGTTGAACGTTCATATGCATGAAAAGAGTATGTAAACATTTAACAAAACATGTGAGCCATGGTGAGCCGTTAAATTTTTCTAAATATTTAAAGAAAACAATTCAATTTGAATATACATTGAAATGTACTAAATCAAAATTGGAATCATAATATCTTATGATATTAATATTTTTATGTTGTGGGATTCGGTTTTTACTTTTGTTTTGCTTTTCGATTATGAATACTTTACACGGTATGAATTCAGGTTGTTTGTCATTTAGATTATCACCAAATATCCATTGGTTGGTTTTTGGTGGATACACCTGAAACGATTGATTCAAGGTTTTCTGGTTCCACACGATACAGAATGATGCCATCATTCATTTTTAATGTATGGAACTTTGTCTACTGGATATGATGTTTTTAATTTTTAATTTTAATAATATAAATATTCGTTTAATGTGAAAATGTAAATATCTCTACATATGAATAATACCAAGAGTGTAGAGTACTACGTTTATGTGACTAATTTGGTAAATGGGAGAGGTGGTGGACTGTTGGGTATACAAACTTCCTACTCTACTTTACGTGTTTAACATTTTATATTACGTTTGGCTACTCATTTTTTTTTGGCTTTTAATTTATTTGTTGAAACTATTAAATGACCATTTAAAAATGTTTAATATTTATCAATTATGACCGTAACTAGATAAATGTAATCATACGTTGAATAATTCATTGATGACACCGTAAAATCTAATGAATTTCGTTGGGATTTATTCAATTTTGGGTGACATGATTTACCGATTACTTTCCTTATTTTATGGGCGCCCAGAGAAACAATTGACTTTTATGGATTATGATACGTTCACATGTCTACACCCCCGAAATATCTGAATAAATTTTTATATACCACTTACTTGATTAGACTGTTACCTGATGGAATACATCATTTTGTCTGATTCGTCAACGTCAAGGTGTCTCCAAAACAGTGAGAGATATTGAGTCATCGTTTGTTTTTCTATATACTCACAGACTTAGCAATTAGATTTAAACATTCTTACTACATATCCAGTTATATTGCTCAATAAAATTAAAGTGAAATGAATTCGAATTTTTCAATTGAGAGTTTAAGGAAATATGTTATTATCTATTGAACTGAATGAAATGGATTTTAAAGAAATATATTCTAAGACAAGAGTGAAGGTATAATAAAATGACTCATCGGTTTGGCTCGTAGCCGAATCACAATCTTACTGAAGTGTTTTCTTTTTCCTTTGCATGGGGTTCATATAATTTTCTTAAATGACTGCAATTTAATGAGATAATATTAAAATGTTGAGACGAAAGAATTTGAGTTTTTGTTTCTACATTCAGATTCACTTTAACGATTCAATCCAAATAATTGTGACTGTAAAATAAAACAAATCTATGATTTAATTTTAAGACGTAAATTAAAACGAATGATTTCAGAAATTTTTAAATGAATTATAAATCTTTAAATCTGGTGGAATTGCATACATATAATTATGAATTTATGTTTAATGAATTCGTGAGAATTAAAATGATAGGAACATTTAAAGATAATCATTAATATCAAATACAGATAATTAATGAATTTTATTTAATTGCAGACACATCATATGAGAAGGCATGTCGTCGTGGATCTGCACCAGTAACTCCAATACTGAGCGCTAAGAATCAACATAATAATCAAAATGAAAATCAGACCACATCAAGATTTACAAATTTCTTCTCAAAACGGTAAGAAATTTTTGTCTCATACATTTTTATTTGGTTTTTTTTTTGTTTTAGTTTTGGTGGAATGATGCATGAGTACACACTTAGTGACTATATGGACTCTAAGTGGTATTTTGGTATCTGTTTGGTAAAGTAGTTGAAAATCCATAAGTAATTCCCTGTTTAAATAACACTCTAACCATCTCAATCTGATTGTTATTAATATACCCAAATATAAAACTGTAGAAGATTATCATTAAGTATAATTAGTGTAGTTAGTTCCCAAATGAATTTAATTATGGATGGTGGAACTTTATTTATAATCCCAGATCGTTTAGATCAAATCCACTGAAACGTACAAAATCGGTGACAAAATTGGAGAGATCGAAACGGCCGGGTGGATTACGTGGCTCCCGATCACATGAAAGTCTGTTGTCTGGTCATGCAGTAATGCAAACAATTGGTAAGAAAAGAATAAAATTCTGTTTTGTTAAATCATTCAAAATTATCATGTTGAAATTTAGATGGAAATATTAATTGATTTTGTTTTATTTTTTTCTCTTTAAATATTACCATTTTTAGACTTATCATGTACAGGAGCGGTGGCTGTTGCACCTGTTCATCAATCAGTGTTAGGACGGCGTCACTGTTTCCAAGTACGTGGCGGTCCAAGGGGGGAACGATATTACAGCTGTGGATCACGACAAGAACGAGATTTGTGGATCTATAGTTTACGTAAATCAATTGCACCAAATGCTGAACATACTCGACATACAGATAATTCATTAAAAATGTGGATCTTTGAGGGTAAAGAATTGCCAGCAAAGAAACGATATTTCTGTGAAATAAATTTGGATAAGACACTATATGGACGGACGAGTGTTAAACTGAAGACCGATCTGTTATTTTGGGGTGAATATTTTGATTTTCCTGATATACCAGACATCAATGTGATCACGGTGAATGTATACCGAGAGGGTGAAAAGAAAAAGAAACGCGATAAACATACGCTCGTAGGATCTGTAAAAATTTCAATTCATGAAGTTACATCACGTTCATTTTCGGAAAATTGGTATCAAATAATCTCAGAGAAGCATGACAGTATTAGTAGGAATTCATCCAAAGAACAAATTCCAACATTACGGATCAAATGTCGTTTCCAGAGCATTGATATTTTACCAATTTCTGTTTACCATGATTTCTTGGGATACCTGAAAGATAATTATCGTACAGTTTGTGAAACATTGGAACCAGTGATTGGTGTTAAGGCCAAAGAAGATATTGGACAAGCGTTAGTATTGCTGATGCACGCACAGGGTATGGCTGGTGCATTCTTAACAGATGTGGTCGCCTCCGATCTGTTAAGAGTTGATGATCAACGTCTCACCTTCCGTGGTAATTCGTTGGCAACGAAGAGTATGGAAGCATTCTTGAAATTAATTGGTGAACAATATTTACAAGATACACTCTATATGCCAATCTCAGAGATTATTTCATCGGACAGAGACTGTGAAGTTGATCCACAAAAAGCTAGTGGCTCTTTGACACGACAACGTCAAGCATTACAAAATGCTGTTCGTATTGCATGGAACAGTATTGCTGAATCGCACAAGTGAGTTAACAATTCGATTACTAAGTTAATAAAATTTTGCTAATCAACGTTATTGGTTTTTTAGACACTTCCCACCACAATTGAGAGATTGTTTTGCTACATTTAGGGAACGATTAAGATCTTTGAAACGTGAAGATATGGCTGATAACTTGATCAGTGGTTCTATCTTCTTACGGTTCTTGTGTCCAGCTATATTGTCTCCAAGTTTGTTTAACATCACAAGCGGTGAGCCATTTATTTGCAATTATTTATTTTATTGGTCAACATTTAATTTGTATAATTTTTAATTTGTATAATTTTTAATTTGTAGAATTCCCATCACCACGAGCTAACCGAAATTTAACATTGGTCGCTAAAACACTTCAAACGTTGGCAAATTTTACCAGATTCCAAGCCAAGGAGAATTTCATGGAATTCTTAAATGATTTTCTGGAACTGGAAGCACCTCGTATGAAACAATTTTTGCATGAAATTTCGGCGCGCAAAGATGGACATCAATCGGAAACAATACTTGATTGGTCTGGTTATATTGATCAAGGAAAACAACTTAGTATTTTGCATTCATTGTTATCGGAAAGTATTCAAAAATTACCACCTGGTTCAAAATCAGAATTGGCACAATTGACTAATATTATGGATGCGATTACAAAAGCAAAGGAAACAAATGTGTTTGGATCACAATTAACATTGTCTCTGAATGGAACCAACGGAAACCAAGAAAATTGTCAACCACAAAATGGTCTTAACTCACCAATTGTGCGTAACGATCGTGGAATAATGCGCGGTGTATTAACACCAACATCTTTAGAGAAAAATATCTTCCGGTACAATGATCCCACCGTATCACCGCTTCTCAATCAAACATCTAACTTACGTCACAGTCAATCAAGTATTGCTGGCTCCAACTATTCACAGCCAATCCATCATTCGCAATCAGCTACCAGTTTAGCATCAATGGGTTCTAGAATTGATCCATACAATAAACCAAATCATCACATTAATCCTAAAATAAGTGTACTACAATATGGAAGTAATAATGTCACTGTAAATGGTGGCGGTGATTATGATGAGTTAGGCAGTAGTCAACCGATGCAACAGCAACCATCACAAAATCATCGTAATTATAATACGACTTCATCTTATTATTCAACACAATCAAGTGGACGACGTAGTCCTGCAATGCGTGCTAACACACTGCCACGAAATAACGGTATACCACAAGTGTCAATGGTTGAGGTGAATCCTGAGAATGAATTGAATGCCAATTTAATCCAAATTGGTTTGGATCCATCAAATGCATTTGTACGTAAGAGTCCAACACCGATGCTAAAGTCATCATCACACTCAAGACATCGCACCTTAAATGGGTCACAGCAAAGTTTAATTGGTGATCGTTCACCAATTACCCATCAGAATATGATGAGCATCTTGAATAACCATTCGACGCATAATCAACAGCCGAAAATACCAATGAATCTCGAAGATTTAGAAGATCTCTTTAAATATGGTGAAGAGCATGAGAATGTGAATACAAAACAATCAAATGGTAAACATATTGGCAAAGGTTGCAATGGCAGTAATATATCGATCGGTCATTGTAGCTCTGGTTACCAAAGTATTGCGACACAATCACAAAGTTCGTCGCCCGTCGATTTGGCACAACAACGAATCGATTTTATGAATAAGAATTTGGTTGACGAATCAAATGGCAACAACAAGTATAAATCAATAAGTAGTCGTGGTAAAGAACCATTGGCATTCAAGAATCCACTCTATCACATGCAGAATACTGATAATCATCATCACAATGGTTCATCGCAACCATCCAATTCACAAAAATCATCATCGTTGACACCATCAAGTAGTGAAGAGCATTTAAGCAATGAGAACTATTGCAGTATTGACGGTGACACGACACATCCAATTTATGGTAAATCAGTGAATGGTAATCAATCAATTGATAAAGCCCGTGGTATGCGTAAAGAAAAGAATGGCAATACACCGCGTTGGAGCTCCAGTATGCAAAATAGTAATGGCAGAATGCCAAGAACAAACCCATTGGTGCAGTACAAGGCAAATGATTTTAATATGCCAATTGGCTTACCGTTAGTAAAAAGTGAATCAACATCCAACTATCATTCGAATCACAATCCACATTATCATCGACGACAGAGTTTGGATACAGCCAAAGTGGTGTGTGACAGTTCCAGTGATACCGAAGGTGAGTACCAAATATATCTTTTTGTGTTAATCATACCGGATGATTAATTGATATTATTTTGGTGTTTTTAGGAAGTTCAAATTCAAACCGTAAAGTGATTGAAAGTAAGAGGAGACGACCTCGGGTCACTGAACGGAATGATCGATATGATTTGGAGATGTTCACTCGCAGTTTAGACAATCAAATACGTGATTTAAATCGTGAACATAATGGAGATCCACACTGTACAGACCTGGTAACAGCTTCACGTCATACAGCTGATTATGATATGCAAACGATCATTACTAGGTAAGTGTATTTGTTAATGATACCATAACCAGAAGTGTGAGATGATTGTAAACCTTGTATGATCAAATTTTAGGCTAATGTCAATGGAAGAAGAGTGTAAGCGTGAACATATGAAGATGTCAATGGCATTATCACAAAAGCAACGTGTTATAGAAGCTCAGGGACAACAGATCGCTGCCTTGGACGCTGCTAATAATCGGCTACTTAGCACTTTATCAATATTACGGCAACGGTACGAAGATCAACAGCAACAACAAAGTCATGGTTCACAAATAAGAAACGGCATCGGAAATTAATTAAATTAAATCTAAGAAATCTATGTTAAGGTACTCTTGTTTTATTTTACTTTTTTCGTTAATTTAATAAGCGATGCTTTACGTTAAAGAAAGTGAACCGATTTATGAAGTGAAAGCTTTTAATTAGATCATAAAACAGATTATTACTCTCTTAATTTTAATACATTATGATTTTCTTCATCAGTTTCTTATCGTTTTTGGTTCATTTTTTATGTCGTACATAATGTAAAAAGGATAAAACACAAACAGTTAATATTTATTTATAAATTTTTATTTATACGTTAGTAAAACAACCAAAAAGATAAATATTAGAGATGAAGTGAATATAAGTTGTTCTATATTTAAAAAATTTGAGATTTTTTTTGAGAATGTGGAGGTGTTGCTTGTATCAAAAGAAAACACGTAAAGTAATTCAATGAAATTAATTGTTGATTAAATTTAAATTAGTAACGTTGTTTCAACAGTATTTAAGCAATTAATAATTAGTTTTACACTCTGTTATAAGCGTGGATTTATGGTTGGAGAGTGGAATAAGGATATTTGGAATGAGTTTTTAAAAGAATTACGTTTTAAAACGAGAGGCTGAACAAACTATTAATTAGATTAATCAAATATCTAATCATTAGCAATATTTAGGAGGATTATGGGACACATTTTTAATAATACTTTTATGAATTACTGATTGTTTATGGAACTTGTGTAAATTTAGCTTTGATAGCAGATGGATATAGGCATACAAATACTTTATATAGAGAAAACAAACGTATAACATTTATATTGATCAACCAAAGAAGCGAGGACAATTATCAAGTTTGTAGTCCCGAATTAATACAAAAGAAATATATTCAGATTAGGTAGCAAATTGTTTAAGATATGAAACTCTTTTCAATGATACTGATTATTCATTAATAGTATTCCTTATTCAGTCGTTAGTGCGTTAATTAAGATCGTAATTAATAGCTAAAGTTATACCTAAACTGTGTAATATCACCACTAAAATTCAACATGCAAATAATATATTATATTTTCACATCCAAAGAGATATTCGTTTGATTCATATTTATTTAAAATTCCATTCGTATCTGGTTTCAAAGTTCGTAGAAATTCGTTATTCCATAGGTTCTCGGTTTATTTGAATTCAAAATTGCCGCCAAAAGTCGCTTTAGCTAAATTCTAATCGCTAGCGATAAATTTTATCGCTGAACGACTAACTCGCAACGCTTTTTCGGTTCAATTAGGCGAGCTTTATCGCCTCACCCCAGTCGCGTGCAGAATTTCTCCAGCAGCACATCGTGTTCGATTGTATAGAAATTAAAATTTGTAATTTAATTTATTCATTAAGGATGTGCATGAGGATAATTTGGAAGTTTACATTTACACGAATTAAATTTCTTTTTTGTTTTATCAAATCGAAAGTGCTAGTGAATAAAAGTGAATATTGTGAGTGTAAAATGCCGGCTAGGTTAGAGTAAATGTAATTCTTTTTTATTTAAATTCTCGTTTTTGGTGTTTAATTAGTGTAAAATAAAGAAGTGTTGTGCTAAATATGTGATCTTAACTAACGAAATCGTTATGAATATCAGGTAAATCGTAATTTCCACTGTTTATTTCTAGAGTCCATTACCCTCCGACTGCACTAACGTTTACATGATTCGGCAAGATTTCGCAATTCCAAAAAAATTCTCCGCCATCTTCCCCACATGGCTAAGCGAACCAAATATTTTTCTCTCTCTATAGCTTTATTTAAAATCTATTATTATTAAACCACAAATTACTTTTTTATTTTTAGATGCAATTTTGATGAATATCTTTGACTGAGGAAAGGGAAAGTAAATTCCATCATGTAAGGTTTATTTGGCTATGCTGCAATGGACAATCTTGATCTGAGTGAGTCATTTCTCTATTATATTGTTATTGTTAATTACTCGAATGTTGACCCCTGTTAGACAACGAAATAATTAGAGTTCAAATTCATAACTATTTTCTTGTAAATTGTTATGCCGTGCATACAAGTGCAAATACCAAACTACACTCTATGATATGCATTTACCACACTTCCTATGAAATTCAATTTTATGGCAATTATATTGAATTTTAATTCAAATTCAAAATTCACGTATCATTCGTACCAAAGAAGGTTCATAACTTCCAAATAACGACTTGCTCTATATTAAGATCGGTATTAGATTGAGAGAAATGATTCTCCGCTTTGATCACTTCACGTTGGAGAAAACAGATTGATACGCCGTACTGCGATATGCGCTATCAAATTTGGAGGAGACAATTATTATGTAAAAGCTGGGTAATTCTCCTCAACAAACGTTGAATGCGAACAGCGGCACATAAGTGAATTTGTGTATATTTATGTTACACACGTTCGGCATTACAAACACATTCAAATTGCGGCTATTTCTTCCTCGGTCGTTAACCCCAGAAATCGGTATGTTTTCATTTTATAATACACCATTTAGCCCGCTCTTCATATTTATGCTGGCGTTCAGTATGTGGTTTTGTTTGGAATCGTTCTGAATTAAAATTGTTTCGCGGGTGCCTCAATTTTATAATTTTTAATAAAACCAATAAAAATTAAGGGAATTAATTAAGGATAAAATCACAAAAGGATTTATATTCACCCATAAAATCGATAAAACAAAGTTGTGAACGCTCAATAGTGACACAATACTTGCAAAACGGGCATTTTATAGTGTTAAGAAAAAAAAAAGAATTTTTGAAATGCCGAAAAAATCCAAAGGTTCAATGAATTAATGGTCTCCCAGTCGTAAATCTTCAATTGTCAGTTAAGTGTGAGGCACAAAAATTAAACAATATCCTATGATTATTGCTAATTTTTGATGAAAAATCAATTAAATGGAAACGATTGTTAATGTCATTAAGTGTAAAAAGAAAGAAGTGTGTTTGGGTGTGAATTCAACTTTGATTCGTTAAGAAATATGGAAGGAATTAAAAACGAAACAATTGTCATTGATTATTGAAGAGTCATTGGAAAAAGTAAGAAAGAAAGTATTGAATTGAATTATTTTGGGAATAATTTTATACTAAAAGAAATTCAGTGTGAGTTGGGATTGCTAAATGATTGACGGTGCAATTTGTGAGAGGTTACCAATTGCATAGCTCAATTAGCGTAATTAATAAATTGACAACTCTTGAAAATTGAAAACGAAACACAGTGTTAACGAAAAGTTGCTTAAATGCAAATAAATTGTGAATTTCGTAATGGAATTTTAATCGATTATTATTGGTTTTGAAGTGCAACCGAAGTTGAAGTGTATTTCATTAGTTTTAAGGAAGGTATTTCTTACAATCATTGATTAGGGTGTTACTTAATAAGTGCTATCTAAACTATTGTAATCATTCTTATATTGAACAACATTTATAAGGTTATTCATTTATTAATCCCTATTATTAATTATAATTACATCATCTTGAATCATTTACAACTTTTCTTCTGTTAAACTTTTGGTTGTCGAAGGATATTTATTTATTTCATAACATTTTAGTGAGTTTTGTTTCTAATTTTTCCATTAATTGAAGTTACTTATATGTTCATTGATAATTTGCATAATTAATTATTATTGATTTAGAATTTGTAATCGAACTGGATTACTCTATGATTGAGGAAAATTTTCTGTTTTGTTCAATGAAGTGTTATGAAACATTCTATGTGAATTGTATAGAGAAAGAGTGAGGGACTTTTTACAGCCTTAACTAATAGAAGATCTGCATTATATTGAGTGTGGAATGTTTAACTGTGACGGTGAAAATTCAAATTAAATTCTTGAGATTATAAATAGTACGAAGACAATATATAATTTTGGATTTTATTTTTATATATATTTTGTATTAATCGGAATATGGCAGACGACAATGGTTAGACAACAGATTTATTTGTAAGTAACAAACTGATTTTTATCTTATATAATAATTCTTTTAATTTAAATTTGTAATTCGAAATGAACCTATAACATCGGCAATTCATTATTTGGCTCATGTTTAATTATTATAAATTCAATTAAGATTAGATTAGATTAGATTAAATTTATTAGCTAATTCAGATCTATATAACAAAATAAAACAACAATTCTTTTTTCTTAACTACTAAGGGTTGAGCCTTATGGCCATGACCCTGGATGTAACAGAACATTAAATTTCTATAAAATTTTCTAAATTTAATTCCCTATTCCCTAATGTGTTAATAATTAAAAATAAGCTAAGTTTTAATATCTATTTAAGTAAAATTGCTAATTCTACTTTTCCCAAAATTTTTTTTTCCTATTTATTTTTGGTAATTATAATTTAAATTCTAAACACTTTTTTTATTTTCTGTAATATCTTTTGGATGTGTCCCATGGAAATGCAACCACATCTTGATTTATAAAATACTCTACAATTCGACTGTCATTAAAGTGTAAGGGCAATAAATATTTAATGTCTATATTATTGCATTTGACCATTGATTCTTTCACAAGGGAATTTTCATGTCTAATAGCATTTTCCTTAAATCTGGCGCCTATTTTAAATAAAAATTTTTCTATTTTATCAATATTGCTATACAGGACCTCATTACGGAAGAATTTCAAATTCGGTCTTCTGTATTTGTTATAGCACTGTCTTAAGATTTTACGTTCGATTATAGCTAATTGATCATAAACATTTTTGGTCGAAGTGAACCAACAAGGGAATCCATATGTTATAATAGATCTCACTAGTTGCTTGTATAACATCACTTTTACCTTAGAATCTACTATCTTTTTTTTTAGTAAGGGATATAGTCGATTTATTATAGTTTTTGCTTTTTTTATAAGCATTCTCACATGGTGGTTAAAAGCCATCCTCTCATGTAAAAGTATACCTAAATATTTTACTTTACTTGACTTTACTACATTTATCCCATTTATAATTAATTTACATAATTTATTTTCCCTAGAAGCCTTATAGTGGCATTCCACAAACGGCGGATGGAAAATTATGAATTCGGACTTTTGTGGGTTTACCTCAAGGGCCAGTCTATTATCTTAAATTCAATTAAGAAAATGAAATAACTAATTGGTATTGATATTAATCGTAATGAAAGAGTGAAATGACCTTTACTTATACACGATTACGTTTAGTAAAATATTTACATGGTGTCATCATTAATTGAAATTCATTTATACAAGCAAATGAAATACGATTATTTGTATTAGTCATATAAAACTGATGTGGTGTTGTCTGTCGATGCGATGACTTGAGATTAACTGGCGTATATTTTAAGAATTAGGATGCAATTGATTTTCTTCTTCAAAAAATTCTGATTACGGAAATTCCATTGAATTTGAAATTGATATTAAATGTGTCGATTAATTTAAGTAGATGAATATAATTTTTAACTATTTTTCTATGGTACTGGGCACTGGCTGGGTAAAACATTTATAGATATCGAATAATTTATTACCTTAAGTGATCATATGGTACTCATTCGGTTTCATTTAAGTGATGCCAAATGCCCAAGAAGTATAACGATTGGATATTTATGAAAATTATTCGTCATTATCGTAATTCTTGTATAAATTGGATGTATGGAGTATGGTGGAACGGTTCACTATGTGGTTGAGACATTGGCCCAAAGAAACAAGAGAAAAAAAAACAGAGAAAATGTAAAGAATTCCCCCATAATATGAATAAGTGTAATCTTTTGGAGTAGACATGGTAGAAGACGAAGAACCGCTAACTATTTCCTATATTGTGTATATGGGTATGTCTCTATATTATGTATCCATCACTCTCTTTGGTTTAGTGCCGTGTAAGAAAATGAAAGAAAAGAAAGAAAAATTGAATTTGCAATTTCTTATGTGTTTGGCCGGTTTATTGGAGGTTCTTGACGTGGTCGTCGGCTGAATTACACGTCAATGTTTAATGTTGGCGTAAATCTATAATGTCCAAACTACAGATATTATGGGAATACATTTATTAGTTTGATATGTGGAAAAAAAAGTATGATTGTTACGTTGTACATTTTTATACGGAAATCTATTTTCCCCATCTGCGTGTTGGCTAGTATGATTACACGAAAAATTAAGAATCATTCTAGCTTGATGGATATTTTATTTAGAAGAATTCGCTGTATAAAACAAAGAATGAAAGAGAGATAGATAGTATTCGGCTTAAGTAGTTTGCGTCGCGTTCAAAGTACTTTTTTCTTCTATAATCTGAGAAACGGCAATGTTTGGAATTAAGATGTTATACGATTTTGATTTCTTCTGTATTACATGGGCCTGTGTAAGAAAATCTTTTGTGACGTAAATCAAGTTAGTGAGTGAGAAAGAAAAAAAAAACCACTTTCATTCCTAACTGTTTCATTTGTAGATAGAGTGAACCGTTGAGGTGAATAAAAAAATAATAAACTTTACCAAGAAGATAATATCGTTTGATTCAATTAAATACAGACACATACACTTATGAGTATCACATATTATGTACCATGTACAATATAATGGATATTGATCTTAGTGTAACAATAGACGTGATGAGGAATTGCTAAAATAAAATTACATAAAATTGTATCATTTTTCTAAGGCAATTTAAAATTGAACATGTTCAGTGTTTTCTTAGAGATCGATATGTCTATTGCAATGAAAACTTTCTCTTCTTTTTATTTTATTTTATGTTTGACGATTGAATGTTTTCCTGATTTCATGAATCAGTTGAGATGAATAAAGGAAAAAAAAATGATTTAAATTGCAATGAAACATTATAAAGTTGGAAATGATAAAATTACATCTGGATAATGCCATTTTAGTAATGGCAATAATTTAGGATGGGATGAATAAAAACCCGATGGATTTTCACCAGAGCATAAAGGTTGTCTTATGTTGTCTCATTTAAATAGACGAGACACGGCCTTTTGATTTAATCATTATTTGTAATTATTTTCTATTTTAAAATTTGCAATTTCAATACCTAAAGTGAAAGTTTTTGTGTGTATGCCTGTTGATTTATGTATCAATTTATTGTGTTTGATGAGATATATAATTTATTATTATTTTTTTTTAATAAATTTATGATTAATTCATTATGGCATTACCCAGTAATCATTAGATTACGTTTACCTTTGTGGTGTGTTGTTTCCCTGTAATTCAATGACACCAACTGTTAAATATGCAACGGTGTATTTGATTAGTCAGTTATTCCCTAGGTGTTTAAATTTTTTTATTAACGAAATTTTATTTTGTGTCTTGGTTGTGTTTCATATATATTTAATATAAATTTCACCTTTTTGCAAATCGTTTAATTATTTATTGAATATAATTAAAATCAAATAATGAAATAAATAAAAATGTGAGTGATAATTATGGTTTACATTCCATTCAAGTAAATGTGTGAATGTGTGATTGGGGCTGGTAATACCAATGGGGCTTTATATTACAATTGATATTGATATAAAATTTAAAATTATCTGTATATCAGGTTACAGGCGAAATTTAAAGTGTTCACTGTGTATTTTCTGTCTGTATTTTATACGCAATTTTAACGGTTTATAATTAATTTTATTATTTTTTATATTCGCTTTGGTATATTTTTGTTTCACATTTGTTATTGAATCGAATAAAATTTTCAAGTTCAAGTTTATTGAACTCTTTTGTCTTTGGCTGAATCCAATGTATTTTATATTGGCTTTTATATTTTATTATAAGATTATTTGCGGATTAAAAAAGTAAATGAGAGTTCTAAGGTACTGATTTTCATGTTACAATGACTAGGTTTTAGTGAACAGATTTTCGTATTTATTTTTTGCTTCAATCGATGAAACATAAACGAGCGATTGTAGTACATTAAGGACTATGAAGATTTGCAATGTATTTTACTTCGATGTATTGAATTCAACCGTTATTATTGGTTGCTATGGAAAATTATCTGATTTAAATAACAGTTTTTTTTTATAGAAAAAAAAAAGTATTGAGAAAATGCGTAGACATTTCTGCGTTATCTTATCTTATCATGGCAGTTAGGTGTTTGGTCTCCAGACATTGAAAAACTTAAGCAAAATTTGTTTTTTTTATGTTTTCTTTACAATTTCTTGAAATGATTTTATTAAATGGAAAATTTCTTTATCTATGGTGGCCGTAATATACAACACCTTTCGTCATTTCATACAGTATAAGTGTGCAAAGTAAGAAAAATAATAAAATAAACTCTATCGAATTGCCATGAGCTTGAACTGGGCACTTGAAAAATTGATTGTAGGTCTGTGAGAAGATAATTAAAATTTCATTAAATCAAATAGTTCTGGTCTGGTTATCCCTTCGTACTCGTCGCACTCGGAGACCTCGAAATGTCTACGTAATAGAATATTCCCTTGCACTTTTCTGCTTTATTCTTCATTGGATATCAATTATCCTTCAGTTTTAGTTTATCCATTGATTTTCTATTTTGCAATTGTATCGTCTCCGTATATATCAATAACTCGGTGTGTTGACCGGATAACCATAATTAAATTTGTTTTGTTTTCTGTATTCAATTAATTGTTAGTAAACATCTTAGTTGATGAGGGAAATTTCTCATTAGAGACTTCGTAACGTTCGGATGTAAGATTCTGAAGTGAATCCATTGATTTTTAATTATTAAAATCTTTACATATAGAAGTCATTAATTGAAGCTCATCTCATACTCTCTGTTCTTAATTTACCGAAGATGATGATGCCTTCATTCGTTTATTTTATCACATTGACTAATTTCACTTATTTTTATTAAATCATAGTGTTTCATTAAAATGATGGATAATGCAATTTTGATTCAAACATGGTGTTCTCATTTCCCCGTAAATCACTTTGGAATATGAAGTCGTTGACGAAGAGAACACATATAAATCATAAATAAAAAGAAATTAATTCTCACGAATAGTAAAAGAATAATGGAAATTGCTGTCTTTTTTAAATTTCATATTTACATGAGCTTAGTTGTGACAGTGGTCAATGTGAAACGGTTGACATTCGATTTTTATTTAGTCTTGTCGGTCTAGAATTACCATGATATTATCATAATTTCATTTTTATCCTTATTTCAATGTATTTGAATTCTAATAAATGCTGTAATGTGATGTGTTGTGAGTTGTGAGCATTGAACTTAAAACAAATAAATTGTAATGGTTTTAAATTTCCTTAATTGTGCATAAATTGCTCATTTAGCCATTGTATGTAGTTTATGTGTAAGCGGAGAAAAATCATTTTGAGATATATTATGATTGTTTGATGATAAATCCAATTTAAAATTTCAATTATAAGTGTTCCTCAAGTGGCTCTTCATCAAAGGGTTATTCACCTTGTATGCAAGGGTGAAAATGAGACAGAAATAAAGAAAAAACTTACACGATTACCTGAATTTTATGACGAACTGTAACGATTGAATGGAAACAGAATGAAAATGAAAAAAAAACTTTTCAATATTCAATTGAATGAACAATTAATTCATGCGTGGTTTTGAATGAACATAAAATCGATTGAATTATAATCTTGAGAATGGTTAAGGCCCAACCACATTACGCATCATAAAACTTATTGCATATTGCATTTCTTCCGCATTTCATATATTTGCACTTTAGTTTTTTGTTTTTTAATGTTTTAATGTACTGTATGAGTTATACGAATTTAGCATTACGATGATTCCATTATAACGTGTCGGTTGGGTCAGTTCCTATAATGTTATGTACACGAAATCTAAATATAATAAAATGGTGTTGTATTAAAACCATTAAACAAAAAATCAGCGATACAAAGTAGTAAGACGTATTAAATGCATATTGGTACTTGAAATACACTAAAAGAGTGTAATCTAACAACACAGAAAAGTGAATATTATGAGAGTGAGAGAACAAGAGAGTGACTTAAATAATAAGCGACTTTATGCTATTTGAACTCATCATCATTGTTGTTTTGTATGAAAACAACAAACTATTAAATATTCGCATAGAGTTGCATTAAATAACAGAAATGGAAAATAACAACAACAACAAAAATAAAAAATTCATAATAAAATTATTACCAATGACCGGGGTGAGTGAGAAAAATCGACTAGAAAAAGCACAAGATTTCTGTGAAATATGAAGTAGGAAGGAGAAAGAAGTTTACATTAAAGTAAATGTTTTGTATTTAAAAGAATCTTTGAAATGCGAGAGATTAGAAAATGAAAATTCGATCATAAGGGCAGTGACCTAAGAGAAATGAAATGAGAAATTCTTAAATGCACTTAGTTACATATGGGAATTTTATTACATTCGCTAAAACTGTGGAGAGTCAATGTGTAATCGAATGTGCAAGTTTTGTGTAACAATGTACTCTGTCTTTTGATATGTACAATACCAGAAGTGTATTGCGAAATTTATAAAATCGAATAAAATAGTTTGTTTGAAATGAAAAGCAGCCGGGTTAGATGATGTGAAAAAGAAAAACCAAAGTTATTTGTAACTTTGTTGTCATTTACGTGTAAAAGAAATTCACATTTAATTTTAGATGAATTATTTATGTATTGATTTTAAAAGGAAAATAGATTTTCTCTTAAGATTGTTGATTTTAGTTTTCTTATTTTGTATGATTTTGGTACAAAGTCTCGAGACCAGAAGAATGTCAACTGCAGACGATACGAAACGATATGATTCGGTTGAGATGTTTTTTTCATTTAATTTGAAAATAGAATTTTTATATTTTTAGTCTAATCAAATGACATTAAGTAACTGAAAATGTTATATTCTCTATTATCTCTTAATAGAATGGGATTCTTATTTTTCTTTATTTGTCGTAATAATCTAAATGTTGATTATTTATTTTCGATTTCGTTTAGTTCACTACAAGTTGAATATACGCATATTATAATGTACAATTTAAATTGTAACAGATTCTGTACTAGCCCAGAGAGTACGATGAACTTTAACGTTTTATATTATTATAACTATTTGTTTTGTTTTTCGGGTTCGCATTTATGTGTAACTCTATAGAGAATCATGTGTATGAGTATATGAGTGAATCTAAATAGTTGTTTTAAGTTAATTGCATTACGAGTACAATGTATTCAATGTATGATGATTGCAAATTTATAATAATTGCAACATTAGATAATACGGTGGACTGTGGAATTGAATTTAGTTGATGTTTTAGTAATGTATTCAATGATAAATAAGGTGCAGCTTTACTTAAAAGTTTCTTTCTTTCATTTATTTTTCTTGCTCTATTGAATGTCGGAAATAGCGATTTTCATTAATTGTTGACACACGTATACATTGGAAGTGTAATCTGAAGGTACTTTCAAATGAGGAATGAAAAGTCTTTTGAATTGTCTCATTTAGGTTTCACTTGGTTGAATGAAAAAAGAGAGAGTTGATGGATATAAAAGTAACGTCAATATCACTATTAATTATAATATTCTGTCATTACTCCCTTATTCAATAGTTAATTTATAAAACTTGAGGAGTTAAATTTTTATAACTCTTCCACAAATAATGTTGATGGTATTGTTATTTCACTTTATTGTGTCTGGTGAATGAAAATAAAAAAAAAACTAAAAGTTTTCCTCTTTTCCTTAAAAAAAAAAGTAATTTAAGTGCTTAATTTCACTAAGTAATGTGAATTGCTATATCGAATCGTTTTAATTGACCTATGAGGTTAATAAAACCCTCAACTGGAACATCTTAAAGTATGTTGATTTAATTAAACAATAATAGCGACAATTTTATTTGGCCAATGAACTATTGGGATGTGGAAGTATACGGAAGCTATTTTTCTATACATGTAAATGTAATCACATTAAATTATTTATAAAAATGCAATAATTCACGTTAAGTGGAGAAAGTATTAAAACAATTGGATACCATAACAATCAAATAAAATGATCGGTGATTAGTAAAGTAAATAAATAATGGAATGAAAAGACACATACTGAGTGAAATGATTTATTACAATTAAGAATAATAATAATTATGCGAAGGAACACCGTGTATAAACAGGTATAATTCAATGGAAAAATGATGTGAATGAGTTTGTGTTGTTGTCAAATGAAACGTATTGCAAATCCGTTAAACAATTGACTCATTTCTTTTTTTCATTTATTTTTGTGTCTTTATCTTGATCTATAAGAGAAAATCGAATAAGAATATGTAATTTACATGATATTGAGTGATAAAAAGGTAGAGAGATTCGTTTCCTCTGATATGTGGTGAATTTATATGATAAATGAAATGTACCGTTCTGTGTGAAATTAACACTTCCATCTCTGGCTGACTCCATCAATTGTCAATAGTTGATTGGTTATTGAACTTCAATTAGCATTTAAATAAGCGCAATATAGATGAACCAAATGCATTTTTAATGTTCCATTCTTTTCATTCCGATGAATGTTTTACATGTTAACGATCGTATGTTGCATATGTTTCATATTTCTCTCGTTTCATAGAACAAAAAAAAAATAAATGTGAAACAAAACAAATATGATTCTTATTTCGAGTTTTTTTTTTCTGAAACGCTTATCACAGTTTCCTGTAAATGACTTATAAAAACATGTAACAATGAATTATGCAGAACAGATTTCGAGAAATAAAAAAAAAAATTATAAAATAACTGACGAGAATATAAGAGAACTCAATCGGTTTTGGTTTATTTTCTCGGTGATTTTTCTTGATTTGATACTATATGGGATCGAAGTTCTTTTCTCCTTCTCTTGGGTTCTATGGGAGTTGAATGTCATCCACGAATAAAATGTGAGATTGCAATTAGTATCACTGTTAATTATAATGCACTAAATTGTTTAGAATAATTAAAAACTTGAGGTTACAGCCATTAATAACTTGCAAGAAGATTTGGTGTGTGAAGAGCAATGAACATGTTCATTGTTTAATATTGGTGACATTAATATACTATGAGACTTCTATTTTGTATGAGCATGGAATAGTTTTAGTCCTCCCACGGTTGAGAGGAGGGTTATTGATTATTTTTGGAATTGAAATTATTATTACGATATTTTATTTCATTTGAATAAATTGGGACGTGGCGATTGACATTCATATGAGAATAATAAAACATGTTAATAATCAATGGCTGAATAATGTTGAACACAATGTAACAATCAATGGTGGTCAATGACAAAATGAGATGAAAATTTTGCTTTGAAAACATTTTCTGATCAAATAAAAAATACAAAGAAAATCCAATACAATTTATTTATTAAAAAGAATGAAAAAGGCAAAATAATATCATACGTGTATGGTTCGGTTTCTCTTCTGTTATTGTTTTATTCATTTTTAATTTTAATTTCCATTGAAAACTGTGTCAATAAATGCGCATAAATGATTCATGTGAATTATACATTACTTTTGATGTTGCATATGCAGAACAAAAACAATATATCATTTCATAGTAAATTTATATTCAATCTTGAAATAAATAATAATTAAAGGAATAAATAAAATTTAATTCTTTACTTGGTTTTATGGGAATTGAATTTCAAGTTAATTAATCTATGAATTTAAGAAGAATTGAATGACTCTATCTATGAGTTTGATAATTTTAAACGGTTTCATTTGAGTCATTGAAAGATTAAGTAAATAGGAAGCCAGAGATGATGTTCAATGGCATAACCAAAAAAAAAACCAGATAGTTGATCATTGCTAATGATGGCTGTTAATTAACTTTGATTTGGTCACTCGTTATTTTTGATGGACATTCCTTCGAGTTTTTTTTTATTTTTGGATGAGAGGTGGTGTTCAATGCTATTAGCCTTGGATAATAAAATTCATTAACATCACACATATTTTGTTTTATGCAACCGTGAATTTGAAAAAGAGAAAAATAATAATTAAAAATCCATAATTAAATAAAGTATGAAACAGCTGCTATTATGATTAATTTTTTCGACCAGATATTCTTCATCAAATAATACTCTTCCATGTATGAACAACGAGAATACGAAAAAAAATAATATAAAAATTAACTCATCAGAATTATTTTGCATTTTTATTTGTTTTTTTCTTAATTTTTTATTTCTTATTTTCTGTATTCTTGTGTATTATCAACGTACCAGATATTTGACTGGGACAGAATTATAGACTGACGACTCTGTACTCTCTGATTTGGTTATTTTATTTAATTTATTTTATATGCTGATTTCATTAACAAGATGATCATGAATATTGAACTTGTTACTTATTTTTTATTTCACGGTTCTGACACATTCCTCATTTTGAATTCATCTCGCTCTTTGGCCCTCTCTGGTCCATATTACATCTTGATTTTAATTGCTGTTTTCCGGGAGTGTGAACTGAAAATTTGAATATAAAAAGTAGAGAATAATAATATTAAAATGGATTTAAATCGTTTCTCTTGTTTATAATTCTGATTTCGTAGAAATCTCATCCTAAAATTGAATTTGTATGTGAAACAGACTTTTTACGTACATGAAACCATATGAGTTGTGCGTAAATCATGTAATCCCTCTCTCTACGTGTATGAATCATTTGTATGACACATTTTGAGTAGGGCACCAAATGTAAATCATCGATTTAATTTAATTTAAAAATGTTAAAAGATCAGTGAAAATGAGTTTGTGGACAGAATCATGTTTTAAAATGCTTTTAATTAATTAATGTTTATGAGTGATGTTCCTTTACGTTTTACATGAAATGAAGAAACAAAAAAAAAATTAATGACAGGAGAAAATTAACAACGTAAAATTCGATATTTTGTGATTCTTGTTACGATGTAGACAATCCGTTATTTATAATTTAAAATGAATTAAGAAGAAATAATTTATTTGTATCTGGATGTCTCACGGGGCCACCTAGTAATATTGGATATTTTAAAAGTGATTTCTATTTGAATTTATGGATTCTGACATTGGTAATGTCGTTTTGGAAAAACTCTCACCCACTGGGAAACTGAATGTAAATTTCGGTATATAATTTTTCAATTTTTTGTTTCGTTTTATATTCTTAATATGTTTTATGGATCAGTCAACGGTGAACTAAATACACATATGGTTAAAGGGGAACGGCCTCTGAATTCTCACCTAAAATTATGGCATGTCTCCTGCCTATTCAATCAACTGTGGATCCATTTCGGTTTTCTTAAAATTTCCAAATTTTTTTACGGTTTTTTTTCTGTTTGTGTTCATCTGAATTTTGGTTATTTAAATGGCACCCATGAGAGTAAGTGATGAGTAATGGAATTTGAAATTAAGGCTGCAATATGTAAAGCTGTGAAATGTGCAAAGATATAAAAAAAAGTCAATAGAATCCATATGACGAATCAGTACGTTGATCCTTTACTTACATTTATTTTGACTAGATGATTTATCGTTGAATTCGTATGGAATCAAAATATCGTCAATAATTCTTATGGAAGATGGGATATTCCTGAAAATTAAGCGCATGGCTTGAATAAAATAAAAGCTTAAAATATTCCTTTTCGAGTAGTTAAATATCGTCACTAAACAACTGGAAGGTTGCCATGAACGCCTTTAACTGTGTGTTCGATGTCGAAAAAGGAAATCAATTTTTTTTTATGTGCTATTCTGATGTATGCCATCGTTCATTCACCTTTATTGGTTTACACGAAACCGTTTATTCTGACGAAAATTATATTTACCTGAACGATTTATTTTTTTTATTTTCGTTTAATCGTTGGTTACAGTGTGTGTCTTCTCTGCAAAATCATTCTGATACTTTTCTGGATTGATTGATCACTAAAAATGGAGTATATTTTTTTGTGTTTTAATAAAAACCATTCTTGGTTCCTTTTAGTTGGATATTTGCTATCCACAGAATCCACAAACCGAATGTTTCGTGGTTACTTTGCAGCTGGAAACCACAAAAGTGAAACAAGGAAAAAAAAATGATGGTTTTCAAGTGGAAAATTCATAATTACCATAAACATTTGGGAAAATACATAATTTCGTATACGATTTGAATGTTAACGTAAAATTTGAGTGTAATAAAAAGTTAAGGCAATTGTTGTACCAAACTCTGTTGTAAGGAAAAAGAGAATTTAAACAATAAAAGTTGAAGATATTGAAACAAGAAAATGTCTTTATGTCGAAATCATATTCAATACAAAAATGGTGAGAACAATAGAAAAGATGTTCCAGTAATACATTCATATCAGTTTAAGAACATACGGCAAACTGTATGATGGAAGAAAAGAGGCACATACAATCAACATTATTTTGGATGAAAGAATATTAAGCGTATTTACTTATTGGAGGGCAAGGGCACATTTAACATCAAGAGATATGAACGAAAAATTTTCATTTATTTGGTGAACTTCTTTGCCTTGAAATATTTTACTTATTGCCTCTTGGGTATACATTAACTACACGGTACTTTGTGTAATGAGGGAGAGAGACAGAGACTCATACAAAGTACGCATTGCATATAAAACATTATTCAGTTGTTTCTTTATTGTTTGTGGGCACGGGGTCCCCTCTTTTTCGACACTGAATATTATGAATTTTATTTTTTTTTTTGGGGGGCTCCGGCTCTTTCGCATCTTCATCCATATTATCCGCATTCATATTGTGAGCACAAACTAAATGATACGCACTTATTTTATATGAAAAATGTTAAAGTACATTGTTTTGTTATACACAGCAGACTGATGTTGTATTTTATATTTTTTTGGGTATTGAACGTATAAATTCTTTATACATTTTGGTTGTTTGATATGAAATGCGTGCCTCCATTCCAAAGTATGGGTTGATTTTAATTTCGAGGTCATTGACATTCATAAACATGTGTGATATCTATACATAGCATAGACGTTTTTATGTACCACATTATTTACTTACGCGCTTTTTTTATATACTCGGCGATAGAAAGAAGAGTGAAAGAAAAAAAAAAGTCTCGATGTGTTTTTCTGCGTTTAACCGAAAAATTTCATCAAAAAAAAAGTGAAGAAAAACCCGACATAAGAAACATTTAAAATCTTGTAGCTGATGATTTGCAAAACGGGCTTGTTGCTGTGGGAAACGTAACCGTAGTTTTTGATAGCAAAAGTTGACTTTTAATGCGTATGAGATTAGATGTACTTAATCACCGGTTTATTTCGATTAATTTGTTTTAATTAGAAGAAAGCACAAATGTATCAATTGCTTAGAGTCTTTAATGTTTTTAACACTTTAATACGGTTCACGTGCATTCGATTAAAGTTTTATTTGAGTGCATTCGCGACCCCTTCTAAATTACTTATTTATAAGATTGTTTGGTTAAATTAGCAGGTGATTTGTATTCTTTAAATTTACGTAAGATCGTTTAGGAAAACTAAAATTATTAATCAAATGAGCAGATGCTGAGTTTATCAAATGTTATTTTTGGAATGAAAAAAAAAACCTGACATTTATTATCTGTTCAATGTCTTTTGGTTTCGAGTTTAGTATCAACGTGATGTTAGTCGTTATTGAATGTAATGAATAAGATATAAAAACAAGAGACTGATCGTAACCCCCAAAATGTGGTCATTGGCAGTGAACTTTATTTTATTTGTAAATATTTGTTTGTATGGCTCTTTAATGGTATTTTTATTATTTCGCAATATGTACAAATAAAATGGCAATTTTAATCGAATACATGAATGTCGTATGTGGTGTTTGACCCCCATCTAAAAAACTAAACGTAATTTCAATGGTTAAATTAATCCAATTTTGTGGTCATTTAGGATATATCGTTTAGATGATTATAGTTAGAAAGGGATTTAATTTAATTATAGAAAGACATAACGTGTTTCACAGTAATTATACGTAATTCTTATTAAGTCCAAAAATATTCAATGACGAGATGAGAATAGAATCAGACGAATGTTAAATAGACTAGTGTACATAGTTTAGAGGGAATGATATGTATTTCGGTTTTTAGGATTCATTGAACTTTTAAGTGATTCCAGTGTGTATAATGTACAGTTTGTGACTCACTATTTGAATTTGATCAGCTGTTATGTTTTTTTTTTTTTTTGGGAAAAATTCAAATGAAAGAATTAAAATTTGAAAATAACAAATTGTAATTCTTCGGTTACCAACGGACGGATGTTAATTGATATCATCAACTGTACATTATTTAAAGATTCAATTAAAAAAAAAATGACTAACACTGACTTATTCTACTCGGATATTGAATACTTGAACTTACTCTGTAACGTTGGATTAATGTTACTTTATCTTTTTCGTTACTTTGAATTTTAAATGATTAATAATTGCACTTGAATGTATCGTGTTTTTCGCTAAATTATCTTAATCTTCATTAAATGATCCATTATGAGTAAGAGCACAAGAGATGTGCATTAACAGATTGAATATGATATTTTAGTGTTTGCAAAGAAACCAAGAGTGTTGTTGTTATTATTATTATTGTTGATGGTAGTACAGAGATAGAGCCATTGAACTCCGGAAACTCGTAGAATTTATGGATGATGTTAAACATATTTCGAATATATGTGACCATGGTAACAAATTGTATATTATATCTGACGAGATTTCATAATAATCATTTAACAATTGATCCGATAGTTTATATAAAAATGTTTAAATGGCAAAATTTAGTACGGAAACTTGCGTTAACGCGCAATGAAACCAGATGTAATAGCATTAATCATATGGTTGGAAATCTTTATGGTGTTTAATAGGTGGTAAAATATCCATTAAATACCCATGACGTCTTACACATTGAATAATTTTAGGTGCTTTAATTCGCTTCAACGCAATAAAAGTTTACAGTAATAATTTCTTTCGATAATGGCAGAGAATGTGTGTAAGTTTGTGATTGTCGAATTTTATAATTGTTAAACTCTTCTCTATTTGATGTGTCCGTATGAATTTAATCAGTTTATTACGCGTTCAATACAGTGTGTAGTGTACGTATGCTGCTGACTTTTTACGATTCTGGTATGTTTTGTTATGTACCCATTGATCAGCTTGTGTGTACAATATTTTTAGGGTGAACGGCCGACCTAGCGCGTTTTTTTTTTGTGGGAGTAAAGAAAATACACAATTTTAATGTTTTTTTTTTCCATTATGTAAAATCGTTCATTGTACGATATGATGTGGCGAGTAAATAAAGACGAAATGCGTTTAAAAGCTGGTTACCAGAAGAATGTCAGATCAAATGAATGTTCGTTGGTTTTTCTTTCGGTGTGTGTTTCTTTTTGTTTTCATTTTATCTTTAAATGCCACCGCTTTTTAACGGTTTTGAAGTGGAGAAATGCTAAGTTCAACTACATCGTGAAGGTGGAAACGGAATACGAAGTAATATTGATGTGGAGAAAATGACAACGAATTATAAATTAGCGAGTTTCTTTTATATGCTTTTCGTGGGTAATTTGTGTGTGGATTAGAAAACTGGTCGAAAGTTGATGTTGGGGAAACGCTATTGAATTGGAGCTAGCAAGCAACCGGCAAAATGTTGATGTTATAGCAACGTGTGTTTGGCCTCCACTAGCGTGTTTGATATTATTTATAGAGATCGTTGGATATTTTTAGAAGTATTTGGTTGAGGAATGAAACAAGGAAAATGGCCTAACGGAATGTTTTTTTTTTTTATTTCGGCAAAAAACTAAATTGTAAGAATGAAAATTGATGGGTATCTCATTTAAAATGTCCTTTTAGGCATTCAACTTGGACATTTTGGAATAGAGAAACCTACGTGTTTAATAATTGTGTTACAATGGAGAGCATAGAGCCTTTTACAAAATATTCACAAAGTGTATATGTTCTTTTATGCGATGTTTGGAGGCATTGAACTTCAACGAAAAATAAAACAGTTTTGACGGAAAGTAAACTCGGAAACATCATCTTACTCACTCATTGCTAATGTTCTTATTAAAACACGATAAAATGATGTCAATTTTTGATTTGAATTAAAACATGAGAACGTGATTTGTTTAAATGGACGGCTTCGTAACGAAGTTGAAATGCCAATAACCTTCAGAAAATGTTTTTTTTTTTGCTTGCGATTTTATTGTGGTGCTTTTATTTATTACAAACATATTGAAGACCCAAACATAAAATGTTTGGTATCGGTTTGATCGTTATAAATTAATAGACCGATTGGAATTATAATTTTTTTGTTGGGATCATTTAAAAATATAAAATAAAATTGATTGTGTAATGTATAACTAATTATAGAGAAAATGATATCATTGGCCTCTGTATGATTCGAGGGGGTGCCATAATATTTAATTTAAATTCAGATTAATTGATATATTAATTTGCTGTTTAGTAATACTGACTAATAGGTGAGTGCGTGCCACCCAAAAGTATGTTTGGTGCGTTTCAATTAAATTTTGTTTGTAATTTTCTTATTATTTTTTTTTGCAAATTCTATATTTTCTGTGTTGGAATATGTGGCTCACTTTCGAATTTAATTATCGGTTAATGACACCTTAAAAAAAGTGTTGGAAAATAGAAAAAAAAAAAAAAACAATAAATTGATAGCAAAGTCACAATGGTTTTTATCAAAGAAACACAAAAAATTCGTTGGTTTCAATGGCCTTTCCAAACAGAGTTATAATAATAAAAAAGAATGATTGTTGAACTTGTATCATGAAATATTTTATCAGTAATTAACAGCTGGTTGGTTATGATTAACTACCTTTGATTATGATTAGTGGTTGACGACTTGTGATAAATTCAATCAACCCTTTTCTAATTAATATCGAGTCATTGTTAATTTCATGTAAATTCATAAATGGGATTAGTCATGAATTAAAATCTGTCGCATTTCCAAGATAATTTGAACTTATTCCATTGGAGCAGTAAAACTTGAACTTGGACATGATAATGGCATTGGATATCAATAATTTTCTTATGTGTAAATCCTTTATTTTGTTGAGTTTTTAATGTCAGACTTATTTCTTAATGTTTTATAGAGGGATGATATCAGTAATGCCTATAATTGAGTAACAAAGTATATAAATTTGAATTGCTTTGCCAACGAATTTACGATACAATACTTTTCTTGTGATAATACTTAAGTGTGATAATTTTACCTTTAGACTTCGTCAGAATTCAATGACCGATAAGAGAAATGTTTATTTGTGGCGACTCATTACTTTCTTAACTTATCTGTTTGATTAACTTTTCGACGGTGTTTATAATCATGTTTTACACGACTCAGCGAAAAGAAATAGAGAAAAGCGTATAATACTTGAAAAGAATGAGGCCATGTTAATCGTTGGCGTAAAATATCTTTCTCACTGATTAAGTAGTGGGTGGCTTTGGTCTTTCATTACACAGTTAAATATAATTGTCTATATGGGATGTTCTTGAATAACAGATGATCCATTGAGTAAATAAATTTACGTTTTTAATTTAATACGGAAATTGTTGGTCATTTTTATATTAATACATATGATTTCATTTAAGCTTTTATGTAGTTGAATCGGCCATAATAATCTGACTTAACATTGAGAAATTCCGTTCACACAAAGTCACAGTCAAGGTTATGAAAAGAATACGCGAAATGATGAAATTAAAATAATGAAATAGGCACAGTGAAAATGTAATCAATGGAATTTAATGTTCGATTCTCAGTTGAAATGATACTTTACATATTAATTTGTTCCATGTTGCGGTATGTCAATAGATGATTATTAATTAGTCGTGCATTGCATATTAATCAGATGCAGAGTAACTACAATGTTAATGATTTACCATATCTCAACAAATTACCAATCAACATTGTTGCAAAAATGATTCTAATCATTTCTGTGAAAGACTTACCTTTATGCATTTGATTCATACTTTTACTTTTACGATGTGATTAATAATTGCAAAAATACGTGAGATATTACATTGTTAAATGTCAGAATAGCACACACATAAAATATTAAATTGAAATTCAATTAGCTAATATGGAGTTGCAAATATGATTGATTATGCAGTGATGCGGTAAATTATAGATAAACTGTGCATGATATTAAGCAACTGCATACTGCACTATTCACAAAATTTTGGCAAATATTGTGATTGTGATAATGGGTACACCCATTTCAAATAAGCATACCGTTGCTGGTCGATGAACTCGTTGAATTTAACTTATTTTTCCTTCATTTATGAATGCGCTTAAGAGTACTACGGAAAACTGACGTCACACGCCCAGCATCACAATATTCAAGTTGTATAATGTGTAATGTAAACCGAATGAGAATATTAAAGAATAAAAATCGATATTGTGATGAACGAAAATTTTGTTTAAAAGAAGAATGCGCATTATCCTTGACTGGCGCGAAACCAGACCAACATCCTCATAAATGGTGAACTTCAAATTTCTATATTGTATTTGTGTTGTTTTTTTTTTTTATCCATTTCGGCTATTTACTTGGCGTTCTCTCTCACTTCCATTGATTTGGTCGGTTACTTCCCTCAAAAATTGAATGAAAATTTCCTTGTCCGTTTCATTTTGAATATTCAACATATGAAGGTAAATGAAGGTGTATATACTCGTATACATCAAATTTATCCAATTGTTTTTTTGGGACTGGTTAAAAAAAATTCCGATATTACAGTTGGTGTTTTGAACCTGAATATAAAATTCAATTACTTAACAGAAAAAAAAGAGCTGAATAAAAATTCAGGACCATGAAGAACTGGAACGTGTTTTCATCAAATTTACACGTTAGAGACGTTACTAATAGACGAGTGTTTTAGGGAGTCAACATGAGAATATCAAACTGGAATTAAATAAAAACAAATTTATAAAGAGAAATAGAAATTTTGAGGGTTGATGAATGTAGCGCATTCCTTTTTTCCGGAGGTTCATATCTAATGTTTTTATTCATCATACGTTTTGGATCGATATTATTCTTGTGAGGTCGTTGACCTCGCCTCAGGGTCGCCTTCGGTTATTCATCCCAAACAATACGCATACATCGTTACTCTCCGTATATCCCGTAAAACTTAAAAGCGCAAATCTTTGATTCGTATCAATGTATTGTATACGATATTATTGTTACTACCACCATCACAATACGGTATTACGTGAATTTATATTTTATGAATTATTTGCGGTTGTTAGGGGTAGCTGCTTTTTTCAATGTACATAAGGATATAAGGATGCAGAATTGATTCAATTCGTATTCTCCTCTGATCTTGCCCTTCAAACGCTCACAATACGTTATTATTTTCGGATTTCCTAAAAATGACACAAGAACAGTCAATAGAAATTCTTCTGAATGGAATGAAATGAATAAATAAAATGTCCTGTAGTAAATGCAGAGGCTGGTGAACTGTCAGATCGCTGGTTATTCCTGTATGGTAAATCACTCAAGTTTATCGATAAGAAAACACAATTATTTTTATAAATTACTACAAGAGATTAAATAAAACAGCAACAGATAAAAAATACGAATTGTATCATGTACAATCACTTTGCAAATGATACTTATAGGTGAAAATTTAAAATTTTTTGTACTAATCGTGCATTCACTGTTAAGTGAGAGTGGTTTAATGCACTCAACAAAAGCTGGGGAACTTTTAGAAATTGTGTAGAGCAATTGGCGGGGTGTTTGAATAGCGTGTTAACTGTTTGTATTTTAAATAACTCTGGCGGAGGCATAAAATTTCTTTTGCTTTGGTTTATTACCCCGTTCACATTGAATGCATAATAAACAGATGAATAGAGAGCGTTTTCCGTCTAAAAAAAATGAAAATAATTTTTCCCGTTAACAACTGTTTGTTACCGTCTGTTTGGGTTCCCCCCACTATAAATACTCCTCCGACTGTGAACATGACGACTTTTGATGTTTTTATGGCGTAAACGGTTTATTTACCCGACTGATGAACGCGTTTAATTCAAGTTTAAATTTCCCCATCATAATCGGTGATCATGTAAATAGTAGATCGCTACGGAAAATCCCGAATCAACGAGACAGTTTTTATAATTTTCTGCGTTTCAAAGGTGCACAACGTTTGAAGTTTGTTGATTGATTCATTCCTGATTCGACTCTCGAACGGAACATTTCCGTGAAGTGGTTGAGTCGTTTGAAATGATTCATTTGAATTGAAATTATTTTCAAATTTATGATTAATTTAGATGGAATAGCATATCAATTTATGCTAATGGGACTCTTATTGAATGAGGATATCATGTTTCTGATCCTTAATATCTTATAATTGATGGAGGATTATATTGTAATTTGATGTGATTCCAAATGTATTAATAATTTTCTATATGAAGGAAAATTGAATCGAGGGCAAGTGAGTTTATTGTACCAATGACCCGAACGGATTTTCTTTTAATGGTGGAGGCACATGGCTCCGAGGTAGTGACCTGCGTTTAAGGAAAATTGGAAAAACCCACGTTCACGTTTATTATTAGTGTATTCTATGGGCAATTTGCACACGTTTATCTACAATATCTTAATACATAAGCATTGAAATTAAATTACATTTATATTTTGGATGCACTAGAGTGCAGTTAATTACATTTAATAACGTACATATTATGGTTGAACACATTATAACTAAACTAATACAGTTAACAGTTACTAGTCATCTACGTATGTAATAATGAGCTTTGTAGCAACATATTTATATCTCATTCTCACATTTCCATGGTCACAATTCAAATGCAATTTTATAAATTTATTTATGATGCATTTAATATTTTATGTTGTATATTGACTCCATTGTCTTGAAAACTCTGATGTCATTTGAATTGTGTTAGAAAATAAAAATTAAAGATGAATACGAACAATGTGTGAGAGTATGGTGATCAAAAAAGCTTCTTATATTCATTATTAGCGATAATAATAATTTTGCTATGCAATACAATTTAATATAGACGACGGAATATGCTCAACCACATACAGTGGAACATTAGAAGAGTATAACGTTAAATTAGCGATAGAGAGCAGCAACAACAAATCGCATTAGATGCAATTGCATTGCATGTGTTTGTCAGCCAGATGATAGTGGTTGTATGAATGCATCCTTGAAATGATTCATTTACCCGACCTGGGACAACCCTGAGTACATTCAACCCTTTTTGCTATATAATACCGTAATGTTTTGTATTATGCTTTTTGTTGTTGTGTGTTACGTTCAAATCATCCAGTTTGGATTATGCGCTTTTACTTTATGTGCATTGCATAATTTGTGTCAACCTCTCCCGCCCGATGAATGCGGCCAACAATTATTCGCTAAGGGAAAAAAGAAATTTCTTTTTAAATTTTATTTTTTTTTTGCTGGTACACTTTATTCCTTTTATTTTGTTGTTATTTGAGTTGGAAACAAAGAATGGGTAGAGAATCAACAAAATTTGTATTCAAATGATAGTAACATTGCATACTGTATGTTCAAAGTAATGTTCATGTAATTCGTTTTCCAAACGGTGTGATGATTTGTATTCATTGAAATACCATTGTATATCGTAAGGGATGCATAGTTTAGTAAAAATGGTATGATATTTAAGTCCGTTATTTTTTTAAATCCAATTATATCTTTATTGTCACCGTTTGCAATAATTTAGTTGTAATATTACATGCATAGTGTTCAAAGAGAATGTCACAATTATTAATGATTTTAATTTTATGTTAAATTGTCAAGTAAATCTAGAGGTGATAGAGCTCATAAGCAGCTGATCATGAAAATTTGGTAGTGATGCACAATTTCTGGATTTTGTATTTTAAAAGAATGGTATGGGTTGTTCATATACCGTGCTACATGGATTCCCAGGGGGGTAGCGGGTCGAGATGGCAAACAAATGGGGTGGCATTTGTCCGTTCAATGCAACTGGAAAATAGGTAATGCGTTGTAAAGTGCAATGAACGTTCTTGAAAATCCACTGGAATTGCATTGCGCAGTACAAGAAATCGATTGAAGGATGTTCATTCAACTGCATTATATTATCCATGAATTGGTAACACAAAACAGAACTTAAACTCGAAAAAGAAAAAAATAGAAATGAGGGAAAATATAAAGGAATTAGGATACACCACACTCATTAATAACGATGAGTGAATTATTATGTTGTCGAATGACCTATTAGTTTGATAATTTCATACATTGGATTTATTATTTAATAATGGATCGTATACTTGTATTAACAGTATGGGAAATTTAATTTAAAATCAATTTAAATTTTATTTTAAGATTATCATTTGGTGTATTAATTATACGCTATCTGGTGGTAACGACGTCATTCTATGTTTTGTATTTTAATGTCCAGTAACTTATGCATTCCTATGAAATGGTCCCAATCGGTTATAAACACTATACGATAATAGTGCCAATGAAATGAATTGAGTGGAAATTGATATCAATTGACATAAATAATTATGTAGTTGCAGATCTTCTGTAATTAATTTGACAATAAAAAAAAATGAAAGACAACAAACAGTGAACTAAATGGATTCATTACGCTTATCCATTTCGATTTGTAATGAACAATGTAAAATGCAAATGAAACGGTAATGTTTTTGTTATTATGTTTGGTTATACACACTACTGTTTAAGTGTTGTTTTAAAATGTAAACCATTTGCAAATGTTTAACTGTCCTAGTTAGATTATTCTATTATTTTACTTTGACTTAATGTAGTATGCTCTCTCTCTCTCTCTCTCTCTATCTTACTTCTAATTGTATGAATTATTGGACAGATATTTAATGCGCTACCATTTAGAAGTTTTTTTTTTTCGATTAGTAACTTTAAATTATTTATTAAGCAAAGGGGACGAATTTTATTTTAAGGGGGAAGTCATTCATTATAAAGAAATTTTTTATTTCTTTTGTTGTTTTCGTTAAAGGACTCATTTGGTAAGGTATCACGTATTATTAATGGAAATATTTTAAATTGAATAATCTTATTGATTAATTTATTTATAAAAACAATAAAGTCTGGTTAATCTCAATTTCAAATTGTTTATTTGTAATCCAGATTTGTAAGAGTATCAGATATAATTGGTTACAATGTGAATTAGAAAAATAAAATACTTGAAGCTTTAAGAATACTAAAATGCAATTATTTTCGTATGTAAGTTATAAGTAAAGAGGCCTCTCTTATTGAAAACATATAGCTAACCAATATGTGTAAAATTAAACTTGTGCATTTTATATTAGTTTCGATTATTCAGTTGTTCCAATTGGGGGTCATTGCTATTATTGCATTGGTATAACTACACATATAAAAGTTGTAATTTAATGTTGTCATAAAATTATCGCGGTTTTTCACTGTGCAAATAATTGACGACGTTATAAAGCCAGGGATTCAGCTAACCTCTTATTATATGTGATGTACCATGTAACAAGTAATTTAAATGTTTCTCTATAATGGCGTAGACTCTACAAATAAGATATTATGTGTGTTTTGTTATTTGTTAGAATATCTGAAAATACTTAGCTCATACTTCATAATATTGTATTTTCATCGTTTCGAATCTTTAAATAAACTGTTTTATTTTTTCGTCTATTAGTTTAGAGTAATTAGAAAAATTATTATGTGTTCAGATGCACACGTTGTCGTTAATGTACTATTTATAACACACAATTGGAAAATTATAATTAATAAGATGTGAAATTGTAGTATTTTGTCGGTTAAATATTTTCTCCTTTAAGAGTATGATGTAATACTTAGCTGAATGAAAGAAGTAATCAAAAGAAGTGGACTATTAAATTTTAAATTTAAAACATATCGAATTACATTTATTTTTCTTCCATTGGTCAAGAAATTGAAATGAATTGAAATGTGTAAATCAATAATTTGCTCTCGTGCTGCATAACATAATGTTGTTTGTGAACCAGTAATCAGTTCTTCTGGTGACTGCTATCACGTTTTTAGCGTATTTCAATTGGCAATTAGTTGAAATCACGTAAAATAAATTCTTGCTTATTTGTGTTAATATAAGTAGTGAATTCTGAATAAATGATATTGACTTTTATGAGTAAAATATAGAAAAAAAAAACGTAACAAAATCGTTGCACACTATCGATGAATTACAGTAAGGAGCAACTGACAACACTTTTAAAGTTTATAATTTATTTCAACCATGCCCACATCTAACAAATTCTATGTTACGAAAGGCCTTGGGATAATAATATTGTTGAGTAAAAATAGCGTTTTCAGACTACAGATTTTAAGTGAATATTGAAAAAAAAACATTTTTTTTGCTGTTGCATTTAAAATTGCATCGTTAAGTAGACGCGATTCCATTCCCTCGCTTGTACGGCATTCTCTAATGTAGTTGGCATTAGAAATAGAAAATCAACAACAACACTATGCAATCTGTTGTTTTTTTTATATTTTAATTTTAATTGTGGAAGCAACCAATCCATATAATAAAACAGTGTGGCTGGGTCTTAAAACGAATCCTATATCTTAGTGAATCGTGTCCCTCGAATGTGGGCAAGTGCGGTGGGAGCTTTAAACGCGCTTTCATAGCAAACTATTGAATGGCACCGATTGCATTTGAAATGCACCCCCTTGAACTGCATAAAGTTTGAATTTTAGTTTTCTCTCTCACTCTCTCACATTGGGTTTAGTTAGTTTCAATATAATTGCATGTACTTGAATACCATTATTATACGTAATAGAAACAGTGTTGTATTACATGAAATCTAATTAAAAAATATAAAACAAACGGACACAAATAGAGAAATAAATAGATTTTGAGTCACATAGAGAATTATGAATACTGAATACGTTAAGTGGAATCAGTGATACACGCACTCAAAATTTAAATTGTTGAATGTAATTCAGTTTTATTTAGTAAGGAGTTATGTTGTACGGAGACAGACAAGTATCATGCATTAAGCTAGGTACTGTAACATATGATTCTCTCCTTTTATGAAGTTGAAGAATTCTTTTATTTATTTTTTTGCTTGAACTTTCCATTTATTCAAGAGAGAATGATTAAATTCAAATTTTCAGGGCAACGAAGTTCGCACGTCAAATTATGGGAGAGTATATGAAAATCATGTAATAAGTTTTGAAATTATTTTGCATTAGTTTCAATGGCATATTGAGTCACACTTTTTTTATTGCAAGAAAATAACGAAAAATAATTCAAAATTATAACTTTATGCGGTAATTATGTTTATTCAAAAAAAGCACTCCTAGTTTGAGTCAATTAACTGTAATAATAAAATTTTTGCACATTCAAATTGTGATTTTCTTTTAGTGTATGTATGATGTTGTTATTGTTATTGTTATTATCTTTTTTAGTTAATTTGATTCATTTAGACGGTTGAAAATGGAGATTAAATTAAATTGATTACAAAATGTTGTTATAATAAATTTCATTCAACATAGAGTTCATGTTTATGTAATCAAAGTAATGTATAAAAACATGAGAGTAACATTAAAAATTAATTTTGGCCTAAAGACCACCAAAAAGATAATTTATAGTTTTTCCCAATAATTTTTTTTCAAATATGCTGGCACTGTGTAGTTGTTGTTTTTCTCATCAATTTATGTGTATCTCTATGTAAATGGGCCCACTAGTGTATGGTGCTTTCGATGGCTTTTTGGTTACATCGCGCCCAGTTCATTGCACTTGAGCCATGAACGCTAATTTTTTTTTTTGGTTGGTGGGTTACAAATTTCATACAAGTGTTTTTGTTATTTTATTTTTCTATACAAAATAAAAGCCAACGATACAGTTACGTTGATACATTACGAAAGACTTTTCAGCGAAATCGAAATTTAAGAGAAATAAAATGTAAACTACATAAAGACGATGAAATTAAATTTAATTGAATGAAAAATGAGAAAAAACGAACTACAATTTGAATTTATTTGTTATTAGATGATATGAGGGGAGAGAAAGAGAGAGGACATTTGATGTAAATCGGCCACGTTTTAAAATAAACTTTACAATTAAAATGTTGTAATTTTCAAGTTGATTTTGATATGAGACCTCTAATTATTCGGCAGCCAATATTGTAATGTTTGGTAGTTCGTCTGAAGTTGTTGTGTAAAAGCTTTCTGCCTTTGGTCTCACTCTATCTCATATGAAATTAAATTTGATGTTGTTTCCCTATATAAAACCAGAAATTTAGGGGGTCTGGCCACTCGACAATTGCCTAAATGAATCGACCACGAAAAATAAATTCCACTATCAAGTACAATATTTGATTGCATTTAAAGCATTAAAATGTCATGTAACGTTTAGTTTTTATTTTATTTCATTTTTTTATCGTTTAAAGTTTTATTGAACTGTATACGACCTGATTACGGAGTAATTTTTATAAAATGAAAATCTATGTGAAATAGAAATGACAGTAAAATAAAACAGAGAGAGAGAGAGAAATAAAAACGCATTCAATAATTCAATATATGAAACGCAGCAAGTGTATTTTGTCGTTGATAGTTTGCGCAATTGTTACTTGATCACGTTAAACATGATTTTGTATTTTTTTTTTTTTTTTTTTTTTATAAATAATTATTTGGCTTTCACCTACGCATTAATTCCCTTGTCATGTATAACTGATTGCGTATAGGTTTGCATTCAGCAAACAGTTACAATTTAGAACCATAAAATAAACTGGGAATATGAGCCCCATGAATATGTCAACACTAAAAGTGTAAGTTATAGATAGAGTGAAAGAGAAACATGAACTCACGATGTAGGTCAACTAACGTGTAATGTTCTAAGAGAAATAATTTTTTATTTTTTGTATTGTTTTTATTATTATCATAGAAATGTTATTAATGTAAATGAAAAAAAAAAAGTAAAATTAATTATCTTATTTGAAGTGTTCCGTATGATATTAAAGTATTTTACTGGTATTGCATTAAATAACCGATTGCACGATATGCATTACAATTTGTTTTGTTTTATATGCGTCGATTCAGTTTGTTTGTAATAATAGTCGAGACTAGATGAAAGTTTATTATTTAATTCCGTGTATGATCGATTGCATAATAACGAGAATGTTCATCGTTTCAATTGCAAAAAAAAAAAAAACAAAATTATGAAGCAGCAAATCACTTTCTCAGCATATAATTCTGTTGGGAAATGAATGTGTATTTGCTGTTTTGCTGTATAACGATCGACGTTTATGGTGAAAGCTTTCCACTTTTTTATTTCTTATGTATTTGTCAAGTTGTATCGAATGGTATAATCTGAATATACTTCAAATGAAGATTGTCGGATAATTACTTAGAAATTCAATTGAAATTATGGAGAGTGGGAGGTTATAGACTCTTAAAGGAAAATCTAAAACATTATGTTGGTGATCAATGCTAATACGGTACATTCATAACATTAATAGGCCAACCCCTCTTTTGATAGATAGTTGTGCTTTGATTGTTTTTTCTTCTTTAACTTTTCTTTGAACTGAAATTGCATACTTAAAGGACTTGCGAGACTTAAAACTCAAGAAGAATAGTATGCAAATAATAATTGAGAAGAAAATCGTAAAGTGTTTGTCGTCAAATTGACGGGATTAATTTTCTATATTGCTCCGTGTACCATAAGTGCACCACCGTTTGAACAATAATGGCAGTCATTAAATGTGTGGTTTTTCTTCTCTAAATTTTCTGTTCACTTTAGCTTTTATTTTGTTTAGTTGTTTTTAGCGAAAAAAAACTCTGTAGAGAGCGTAGCATATACACTATTGTTTAGTTATATGATTGAAATTGAAACAACCTCGTCAGTATTTTGCGATCATGCAAAAGGCCATTGGCCGGAATTGTGTGACCTACTAAACATACACTGTCATTGCCGTTTAGTTATTCCAATATGTGTTTGCCTGTTTGGTGTTGAACATTTTTGTGTATTTTAATTTAAAACTTTTTACCAACTACATACAATCATTCGGGTTTTCCTCCGATTTTTCATTCGGGCATCCAGATGAACATTACTAAAGAGTGAAGGTGTATAGTTGGTATACTGCACACCGTTTAATGTTGAACTGAATACATAAGAAAAGCGCATGCAATATTCATAAATATTTCACTATATTTTCTGAATGTATGTTTGGATTGAAAAATTTAAGTAGCAATAAGATTCATTGCATTAATACCAACACGTTATTGGTGGTGGATACATTAATTAGGCAATCATCGATGAAATTGCATTGTATACAATCATATGAAAATGTTATGTGGATGAAGTAATTCCTGTTGGCTATGTTGGATCACATAAAACGTTGAGTTTTATAGTATAGAAAAAAGCTCTGTGTGTGACTGATTTGATGGTGTCGATGAGCGCTGCAAGATTAAAATGATTTAGTTTTCATTTGGATTCCAAACGAATAGATTCACTGATCTAATGATTAATCCCACTAGTGTTGGCTTTTTATAGCCAAATACTCATAGAGTGGAGATGGAGAACCTTTATGGCATAGATGGCATTGATGTGACGCGACATTTCCATTAAATGGTTTATTGCATATTAAATGACTTGTACCACAAGAGTCTCATGTAGTGAACAAAACATTAGATACACTGGGAACACAACATATGAGGTTATGCAGTTTGCAATTCTGTGTGACTTGTGTACGGTTTAATGTGGCTGGCACCTCAACCATAAGATAACCATTAAACGTTTTCAATTGAAAACATAGAGAATAATATTGTAATGAAATCCATTTTGCATTGTGGAGAGACACTAGCGAATATGTCTCGGAGGCATTAGAACGGATTACGCAATTTGATCGTCATGCACCTTGGCTGGTTTTCAATGAATATCACATGTGAATGTTAAATTGCACATAACTCTTTGGTTGTTGCAGTCATTGAATGAAATCAATTTGATTCTTATACTTACTGAGTCTTAGATGCAACTTTCAATTATTTCATACGTGATCTTTATTATGCATTTAACTGAGACACCCCAAATGAGAGAATAAATCTTGTTTCACGTCTATGTGTTTGCTGTTACCAAATATGGTAATCTATCATCTATATGTTCTTATTAATCATTGTTTTATGTCTGCCGTATATTGCATAAAACTAAAAGCCAAACTCTAATGCTTTTAATAGGAATAACAGCATGGATGCAAATAACCAGAAGAGATTTAAACATATACGACTGTACAGAGCAAATTGCTGTGAAAGTTTTCTATTTTCACTATTTGATGTTACGTAAGATACCATGGAAGATCGATTTCGTGATCAAATAATTTTACCAGAAGACCAGTTTTGTCTAACACTTATAATTTCTTTGACTTCGTGTTTGGTTACCATTCACTGTGCAATATATCAAGCAACTTGGCGTCTCATCTGTTACCGATATACAAAGAATAAACGTCGAAGTAATAAGTCTTTAAAAGCCGTTTTTATAATAAAGAAAATAAAGTTGGTTGACTTATTGCAAATCTGGTTATGGTGTTGTTTTATATTTTTTTTTTATCATTATGTCACCATCATTCACGTATTCTAGTTTAAATTTTATCTCTCAGTATGAGCCTAAGACGTTTGAAATTATATCACGGAATGTTTAGATGATGAATTCCAAATTAAATTTATTGTTGATTGAAATTTTTGTTTCTTCAGTAATATATTGTGGCGTATAAAATAGCGAATCATTTTTATTTTTATGCACAATGTTGGAATGTCTATACTTTCACTTTTGTTCCCATGCAATCGAGAGCTTTTCAACCGAAAGAAATAAAACACCACAATATTAAATGATTTCATAACACAAAAGCATACCGAAAAAAAAGAAGTAAAATTTTATTTCAAAGTGATCTTGAGATCATGACAATCTTACATAATCGGTCAGTGAACTATTGATAAATTGATTTTAATCGTCGACAATATTTTAAGATATTTGGTAAGCATAACGAATTTAAACATTTTTTGTTTTATATAAAAAGTAGAGGGAAGGCATAAAATATGTCCAAAAAGGAAATTTGGTAATTTCACATAGTGTGATAGTGAATTTTAAAAGAAAAATTTACAAGATCAACGGGTATATTGAAATTAATTTGGATATTCAGAGCCAAAAATGATTTCGTTACCAAATATCTTAATTCGCGAATGAATTACCATGAATTTGATTGTGAATAAGTTAGTAGTCTGTTACACAGTGGAATGAATGAAGTAAAGACCATAGAAGAGAGCATAAAAAAAAGCGCTACCATTTAATATTTTATTACGCTGATATTTGCAACAATTTAAAAATATAATTTGTGAAAGGCCCTAATTACCTTTTGACCTACATAAAGTTCATTCCATTTGGTTTTGTACATCGGTCGACAACAGTTTGGCATAGCACTCATATCGTTCATATATGTTGGATAAAATCGAGCAGCTTATACTTATTGTATTGAAACAGAGTATGGTATTTTGCTGTAATTTTTTTTTTTTTTTTTTTTTTTTTTTTTTTTTTTTTTTTTTTTTTTTTTTTTTTTTTTTTTTTTTTTTTTTTTTTTTTTTTTTTTTTTTTTTTTTTTTTTTTTTTTTTTTTTTTTTTTTTTTTTTTTTTTTTTTTTTTTTTTTTTTTTTTTTTTTTTTTTTTTTTTTTTTTTTTTTTTTTTTTTTTTTTTTTTTTTTTTTTTTTTTTTTTTTTTTTTTTTTTTTTTTTTTTTTTTTTTTTTTTTTTTTTTTTTTTTTTTTTTTTTTTTTTTTTTTTTTTTTTTTTTTTTTTTTTTTTTTTTTTTTTTTTTTTTTTTTTTTTTTTTTTTTTTTTTTTTTTTTTTTTTTTTTTTTTTTTTTTTTTTTTTTTTTTTTTTTTTTTTTTTTTTTTTTTTTTTTTTTTTTTTTTTTTTTTTTTTTTTTTTTTTTTTTTTTTTTTTTTTTTTTTTTTTTTTTTTTTTTTTTTTTTTTTTTTTTTTTTTTTTTTTTTTTTTTTTTTTTTTTTTTTTTTTTTTTTTTTTTTTTTTTTTTTTTTTTTTTTTTTTTTTTTTTTTTTTTTTTTTTTTTTTTTTTTTTTTTTTTTTTTTTTTTTTTTTTTTTTTTTTTTTTTTTTTTTTTTTTTTTTTTTTTTTTTTTTTTTTTTTTTTTTTTTTTTTTTTTTTTTTTTTTTTTTTTTTTTTTTTTTTTTTTTTTTTTTTTTTTTTTTTTTTTTTTTTTTTTTTTTTTTTTTTTTTTTTTTTTTTTTTTTTTTTTTTTTTTTTTTTTTTTTTTTTTTTTTTTTTTTTTTTTTTTTTTTTTTTTTTTTTTTTTTTTTTTTTTTTTTTTTTTTTTTTTTTTTTTTTTTTTCATTTTTGCATTATCCATATTGGCATATCAAATTCATTATACCAATGCTCTGTGTGCTTGCTTATAATATGGCACAAACAGAAATAATAATAAAGAAAAAAACAAAACTAAACTATAAATGGGAATCGAATTCAACTATGTAGAAATAGTATTGTAAACGTTAATGTGAATTTGCATATTGAAATATATTTGTTAAACATAATTTTCCATACTGCAAAATTGAAACAAGAATAAAACAAAATAAAAAATAAATCAGTAAAGTGTGGAATCAAATGGAGTGCAACCTAATTGGATTATGTTTGTTTAAATGTTTGGATTCACAAGCCTATTGAATACTCCCTTGTTTTTGATGCAGTTGATAAGCCTGTCCATTTCAAATCGCATATCATTGGAGTTGCTGTAGGCCGGAAGACTTAAAGTCCTGTGTAACGTCTGGAAAGCTTATACACAGACACATCCTTAGCTGAATGGTGAAAATTACATTAAGGTTTCTTCATGGGTATGGGAGTAAGAGCTTTCTCGATTTTATACACGATCGTTTTCATCCGTTGAATTAAAGCTAATGAACGAGCATTAACGAACAACGATTATTCGCGAATATGGTACGAAATAAAAAGGTGAATATTGCTCTTCGTGTCAATAACGATACTTCAGGAGGTCTTTTACCTTTTCACCTACTTTCTTTTTGCAATTTAAAACTCAATGTACGAACGATAGAGAGGCGGACGGAACTGTGGAAAAACCACAAGGCGTAGAGAATTTGAATGAAAACCATGATTGCAAAAGGATGCTGTTGTTACTTGAAAAATAAAAGAGGTTCTTCTATTGATTCAAGTTGTAGTTTTTTTCTTCTACTACTTTAGTTTCGATTGTGCATTAGACAATCGGTTAAAATACGATTTGCAATACATTACGCAATTAAATAAAATGGATTCACTCGTGCGTATATTTAGCCTTGATTTGATCTCATTTATATTTGATGTTTGCAAAATTATTTAAATTACCAATTAAACATTTCGCCAGAAAAAGAATATTTCTCTGTGTTGTAAAATATATTAGTCATTGTAGTCAATTTAATCAATTGATTGAATGAAAATTTGATATGAATCTGATTGTAATTCATCAGAATGACCTGATTATTTGATTATAATCTTTTTAGAGTCTCGATAATAATAATTGTAAGTGCGAATCATAAATTATGGCAATTGTAGCTAATTATGGTATTAGTTCTGACACTATCCTTTATAATGGTTGACATTTATTAGACACCGAGAGTGATTAATAGTTAAATGCAAAAGTCGTATGGCAACAAGTACTTAAATTTCAAAGAGTTTAATGATATTAATAATAAACTTTATTTTCTTCAATTAATAATAATTTAAGACTTTAGATCACTAGAGGGGTACACTCAAAGTTATTTGGGTCTCTTGTTTTTATGTGCTGTTATACATATTTCTCGCGCATTTTCATATTTATCTTTTCACATAAAATGAATTCGAAGGTCACTGTTTTTTTTTTTGTGCAAATAAAACAAAAACAAAATTCACTTGGCTGGTTTTTCTTATATTTTTACCATTTTCATGTTATGCTATAACATTACGTCTTAATTATTAAATTTGGCTCATTTATAGCACCTTTCAATTCACTGTTATGGTATGACGACATTTTTTTGTGTTAAATTTTTCGTTTAATTTAAAGAGTGTTTACCTTAATCCAAATGAATAAAATTGAACTCTCTGAAATGGTAAATTAGTTGTAGGCGCAGTAGTTGTTTACCTTTGTAGAACCTCCGTGTTTGTATGCTTTTTTTTTTGGGTCTTAGATTTCGGACCAACCGTTATGACTGATTAATAAAAAAAAACAAAATTCACGAATTTTAAAAAGAACGATGCTACACTATTCGAGTCGTAATACCTTACTCACTGCTTTTTTTGCGCATATAATATTAATGTGCTGAATATTTCGCAATGTTTTGGTTAAATACAATGGGCAACAGTTTTTTTTTTTAATGTAGTAGACGCATATCATTATGGTGACGAGTATTTAATCAAGAGGTTTCGTTTATATATGACTGAAATTACGCCGGATTGATATAAAACGTAAACAATAAAATGTATATTGTTGTTGTTTCTGTTTATAAATTGGGGTATATTTTATTTGAAAGCGGACAAGAATAAAATGTATTCAGGTCGTTATGGTTGAAAAACATCAACACGTAGTATTAAGCCGAAGGAAAGAAGTTCCAATCTTTTTTTGTTATTTTTGCAAAAATTTTCAATGCCGCGCTAATTTTGTTTTTGTTGTATTTTCTTTGGTATATTCCTTACACCTACTAGTATGATTATTTTTATGTTTCTACGTTGTTCGAATACGATTGAATTTGAATATTTCGTGAAATTCCTCGAATACAATAAAATTCGGTTGATTGTAACAGTAGATGGGCTACCACATGGTCCAAGTTGAAGATTAAATGGCCATATAATGGCTCAACGTAAAGGAGACATTTAAGACATTAAAAAAACAAAAACAATTTCATCTTCTCTAGTCACAGTTTTCACAGGTAACAATTTGAACAGACAAAAAAAAACTTAAAATGAAAACAAGATTGAAATCTGTTGCGTGTACTTAATTAAATGCGGTCAGACTATGGGGTTTAAATTTAATTTCAGTTTGGTAGTATTTAATCGGTCCTCTTTGTGATTGTGAGGTATTTTACTACCCAGAAATCAGTATTTTTTTTTTTTTTGAATGGTTTATTTGGTCTTGACTTTATTTCAATTTTAATTTGATGACGTAACGATATAATACATTTTGTATACAAAAAATAAAGAAACAAATATAAAGTATAAGTTAAAAGTGTGTCTCATATTCGTCGCATATCAACATAACCATTTATATATTATGAATTTCATTAACAAAATATACTAAAAGAAATAAAAAAGTGTTCATATTATTTCGTTAAACTGATATTTATTATATTATTTTTTTTTCCGCAACATGTTATGTTTTTATTCACATGTAAAGAATATACGACTTATATTGAATGGATAACATAAATTTTCGGCATCTCTTATTAATAATAATTTCAAGTGGAGGGACATTGAAAAACCGAAATAGTAGTATTATTGTTGTTGTATTTTCAATGTCGTCCCACTAAAAAAAAAAAAAAAACATAACACCGTGTGTATTCTCTGCAGTTTGATTTTGCATATCTACAATTAAAGGCGCAAAATCGATTTCTTCTTCTGAATGAGAAGATAACGAACGGTATAGGATATTAATTCCTTATTCCCATTTGGAATATTCGATAAATAAATTTTGATCGTAACATAATAACATTGTTATTGTTTACAATTGTACCAGTAGGTGAATAAATGTTTGGTTAGATAGCAATGTATTGATTTTGTGAATGAAAATTTTCCCATTAACTAGAATGAGGAAGTGAATCAGTTAGTCGGAAATTGAAATGAATCTTTCAAGTGTTGTTTTTTTGGGGTATTTTGTGTGTCTCATATTGAATCTAATAAAGTTAGCAGAACCTGTTGGTTGTTAAAAGTGTTTCGTATTGAAATTAATTGTGATTTAATCCTTTCCTTTGAGAAAGAATTGAGAATTAAATTGGTAGCTTAAGTTAGAAAATAGTGAAGAGTTTCCGTTTAACATTCCTATGAAATTTTGATTACTCATTGATAGAGACTTGTGTGAAGCCAACGTCGGTTTTTGTATGATTTTAAATTAAAAGTGAAAGATCAATGAAATGATTCAACCTACTTAGTAGTTTTTTTTTACCTGACAAAAGGTGTGCTAGTGTGGTGGTCATAAATGAATACACACAATGGTTTATGTACATCGAAGTATAATATTCATCATTTAATGAAATGTAATAAATTTGGAGGCTAAATATTTTCGCTTAATGTCTCTTTATTTCTTTATTTGTGTATTTTAATTTGTATACATATAAATGTGAATTAAAACGTTTGTGGTTAAGTTCGATTTTAAATGAAGTTTATTAGTTTAATGTGAAAATAGTGGTAGCGGAAAAACAAATGCCATATGACATTGGCTACTACACAGTATTAAATACATTCGTACGTCTACAAGAAATAACCGATTTTGGTCATAATTTACATCTCATAAGAGAGACACTCGTGTGATATGAGATTCAGAATAATCAAATTGAAGGAGATTTGTAAAGAGTAAGTTCCTAAATAATTGCTGGTTTAGACATCTAATTCGTCAAATGATGATAATCTAGAAGGTATTCTAAGTTTCTTATCTAATCGTTTAATGGTCGTATTATAGAGAAATGAAAGCTTACAAATTCATGTCGACATTACGAAATCGATGTGTTTTCATATTGTGTAGTACACATATCATACATATTTTGATGAAAACCCATATTTATTATAAACATAATCTATAGGTTATATGTTGTTTCTTTTTTTGCGAATCAAAAAATAATTTCGTATTTCTAATTCAATGAATGAATACAAATAAAAGAGACGCGCAAATTCGCGAAACCTTCAAATTCGATTATTACCGTTAAACGGTAAAGAAAAAAAAAAATCTGTAAACAAACTTTTACTTTTTATTTCTTATGTTGTTGTTTCACGTTTAAATAAACATTGTATTATGTTATTAAATAATGTTAATGATGCTTACAACAGTTATATTTATGTTGTCTACAATTTATACCATAGATAGACGTGATTTTTATTGAACAGAAATCTTTCACATTTCACTCTGTCATATAGAGATGATATTGATGTAATCCATATGAATAGATTATGAATATCTAATCCTATTAATAATTATGTTATATAAGATGGTTAATGTATGAAATTAAACTGCTAATTCATGTGCATTAATATTTATCTCTTACTTGCATTTAATTCTTTTGTTTCAACATTCCTGGTGATTTCTTTGTGAAATTTACAATGAACTTTATGATGAAGTTAATGCATTTTTTTTTTCCTGTTTTATTATGAATTAATATTAAATGAAATTGACAATGTTTGAAGAGGATTTATATGTAATCACACTAGAAGTCTCATTGAAAAAAGAAAGAGTTACAGTTAAACTTCACTGTTACAAAGGATCTGGGATAATAACATAAATCAAAATTGAATGAAGATTTACCTAAAGCATTGCATCTCTCAGTTGTATATCCATCGTTGTCAACATATTACAGTTTATGTATGCTAGTGGAGTATCATACTGAGTGGATAGTTAAACAAAAGTCGCAATGTTATGTAACTTTCGCTTAATTAGATTTCATTCATTCATTTATATAGACAGCTGAATGTTTCATAACAACCATAATAATATTGTACCTCATGTGAGTTATAAACTTTTTATTTTTATAATTTTATGGCCACGTCGTTTATTTGAGTGCATTGACCTATCATCGTTTATGGTATGGAAAAGCTCTCTTGTAAAATTTTTCTCTTTGTCATAATGTTTATGTGGTACTGATGTATTCTGAGGTGTTACTATTAATTCGTTTTATTTCATTTTTTTTTGGCATTAATTGAATTGTAATTGACGGAAGGGTAGGGTGTATTGTGTATCATCTTAAATTTGAATAGCTCACCTATTTCTTAGTCTCACCGATAAATATGAAATTAAATTATGGATAGTTCACATGTTGTACACATGACCAATATTATTTATCATAGTTCTATAGAAATAGTATTCAAAGATATGGTGGCGTACGTGTCAGCCCTTGGACTTGTTTATAACTTTGCTGGCCCATATGTTGGGCAACAGTTGAATTACAAACAAATTAGAAAATACACAGAAGAAACATTGAATAATAACTGTGTATTTTAAATTGATTTTAAATACTAATTTCTATACTGCATATCTGTTAGTGACCCAAGTTGTTTACACAGTGATGAGAAGGGCACCTTTATATTAATCAAATATCATATCGGTCAATGAATTTAATCTTGAAAATTGAGAAATTAAACAAAAAAATAAAATAAAAATAAAATCACTTCAAATGATCTACTTTCATTTCGATGCGTTGGTTGGTTATTGATTCTAGAATATCAGTATGAATCACTAACTTTTATGTTTATGAAATTCATCATATAATTTTGGTTTTTGTTTTTTGGTGCATGGTCATCTCTTATGCTTATTGTTTACTTCACATAAAGTAACGTGATAATTTTTATATTTTCCAAAGACTTTCGTGAACAACATGACTTAAAAAACAATTTAATTACGGTCAAAATAAAACGCAATAATTTTTTTTTTGTTTTCTTTCGGCACTTCTAATTTTGTGTATCTTGGTAGTTATTGAAATAAACATTAATAATTTTGTAAACGGAATATGTGGTGTATTAATGTGTGCAGGTTAATTTAATGTATTTTTATTTGGAAAATGGTTGCATAATCATTTGTTGTTTTTTTTACGTTTTATGTCTTCAGGTTGTGTAAACGCCTAAACTGTGAGTGTCATTGTCGATAGATTTTTATGTTTTCATTTGGAAAACAAAAAATGGAAAGAAATTGATTGAATAAGAAATATACGTTGTATGAAAGAGATAGAGAGCGAAAGACTAATCACCGGTTTAGAATGCAGAGATAAATATAGAAAATTTTCCGGCTGCATAACGGAATATTATCGCACATAACTAATGGTTATGCAATTCATCCATTGATTTGATAAATGGATAGAATTCTCTCTGTGTGTGATTTAATTTAGCGTAATTGCTTAATAGCTTTGTGTAGAAAATGGGAAACAATCGACAATTTTAAAAGATGTTTAAAAATTTTATGTCAATATGTTTTGAATTTGAATGGAAAAGAAATGGTTTTATACGGAAAATTTTTGAAAAGAAAGAGAAGAATCATTGGTATTAATTACTCATTGTTTCCGTTAATTTTATGCAATTGGTAAATATCATGGGAATGTAATTTCAGTAAGAAATTATAATATTAATGCAAATATTCGTTTTTATTGCAGTTACCGAATGAAACTAAAATACAAAAATTTATGAATCCGTTATTTGTTTCCTGTTAATTCTAATTCTATTGAATTTCATTTGAAAAAAAAAGCATTATGAAACACTTTTTATTTCACTGGGTTAAATTGGTAATACAATTGATGGGTTCATAGATCTCACCTGAACCACTTTACCGTTTGTTTTTTCATAATAACTTGAGAGTATAATAGTAATTGTGATTAAAATTTGTCATTAATTTTAATATGATTTGCTATGGGTATTCTTTGGATTGTTTTTTTGTTATGATTATAGCATTACTTTTATAATTCATCGTTGAATTTGGCGACAATTCACACGCATTCAAAGACAACAAATATCGAGCAATAATTGTTAAATAATTTTTTTTGCAAATGAAATGAATTATTTAAAATTTGTGTATAACATCGTCATACAATAGTGTTTATGTACAAAATTATCCATAAACAATACGCATGTTAATGTTGTTAAAAAAAATTATTATGCTGTTGTATTTCCCCATAAGAGTATGTACCATAAACTTTAGTTAACTTAAATGGCATGGTATTTTTTTTGTATTTTAATGCTATTATTATTGGATTTAACTATGCAAAAATGGTTTGCACGACGTAGAAAGGAAAGAATCAACAATAATGCAAAAATAAAAAAATCCACCGTCAATGTATAGACATAAAACTTTCACTTTGGAAATAGGCGAATAGTTGAAATTACATTAATTAAAAAGAGATGAAGAAAGAGGAATAAATGTAAAAATAAAGCTCTCTGTATAATAAAAATGTTTGAGTTGTTTTAACGATCTATTGAATTGATTACATTATGTTGTAGTGATTTTTTTTTTCCTTTCGTTGTTTATTTCGAATAGCAAATGAAATAGTCAAATTTAATAGACAACATCATCTTGAGAAAATAAAATAAAGTGCAAGACCATGGCATTAGGTTGAGGTATTCTTAAATTTGTTTAAATAAAAAAACAGTGCAAATGAAATAAGCAAAATTGCACCATTCGCTTTGTACATTTACATGAACATTATGGTTTTGTATTTTAACTAAATGCATTTACGAATCAGGAAATGTTAACAATTGCATGTAGTTTACTACCAATTTTCACAGTTATGTATGTAATTTACTTAAACAAACTCTTTCAGTTTCTTCTTTATGGCAAACTCGTTTTTTTTTACTGTTCGTTGTTCGTTTAATTGATGGCACATTGAAGTTATTCTATTTATAACAATTGCGAAGAATTCGAGATCGATTAGGCGTTTACATTAGACAATACAATGTACTCTGGAAATTATTTTGTTAAGTTTTTTTTTTTCATTTAACAACAACAATGTAATATAAAATGATTAAAACATATGAAGAACAGAATTATTAGAATTTAAAACTAGGGCAGACTGTTTGTTTTAATTTCAATACAGAGTATTTTTGAATGAACGACAAAAAAAAAGAACAATAATTCCCTGATAAGGCAATGAACGATTGGTTGTATATTGAAATCACGTTAAAATGGGCGTTAAATGAGACCACGGGTTTTCCATGAAATCCAGAGGAAAAAAGACACACATGAAAGAAAGTAATCGTTAACAATTCAATTCTAATATTCTAAACTGTGAAATTGTGGCTTAGAAATGGAAACCATAACTGTAAGCTTTTGAGGCGATAGTGAAAGCTCAACGGTGTTTTTCAAAAATTCTATTTGAAAATCAAGAACATTTCAATTGAATAAACTTGAACGCTGCGGGTGATTAAGTTCATGCTAACGATGAAATCGTCGTGAATTTACTCTTTTTAATGGGAAACGAAACGAAAACATAAATGAATGGAATAAAAAGAAAAGCATAAACACGAAACCAATACAGTGACGTGGATTGTGGAGAACAGGAGAATTATAGAACCAGAAACTGTGAATAAAATACACGCGGATGGTAGAAAACAGTAAGAGCGAGAGAGAGAATGAAATGTGTGTGATATGTGTGAAATAAAACGAACGTCTCTTGGGTTCAACGTCTGACCTAATTTTGAATTTTAACGGGATCCGTTGTGGAGTGTGAGGTGTGCGGTATTATGAAAGAGGCAAAACGAAAGCAAACCATAAGAAATAAAAAAAATAGTTTCATATTGTGTATTCTTGTTCAACCGGGTGTGTGGAGTATAAATAGCATAGAACGGTGTGAAGTATACACATCGGTTACTTTAGTTTTCTATGAAAAACTGTACTGAAATTAATCCAACAGTGAACGATTAAATGGAGGAAAACTTGAATGCACTACATCTTGAACAGTTCACACTCTAAATTTTTAATTTTCTTCTGTTACTATTTCACTCTATTGAATATGCATTTTCAACTTAACGATTTTTTTAAAATCATTTCAATCACGTGGCTTTTTATTCGAATTTAATCCATGAAATTAAAATTGTAAATGTCATTAAATGGTTGGGCAAATTCTGACTATGAGAGATCGTATTGCCATCTACTTTTGATCTACAATATTCACGTGTTTAGTCTTGAAATTAACTTCCTTGATCACAATGGTAAGGGAGTTGTTTCGGATTTACCAAAATCACATGGGGCAATCGATTTATATGGTTATCAAACGATTCGCATATAAAGAAAGTGAAATTATTTATTAATTTAAGACCGGAAAGATACGATGTCAAGATACAACTTTCCATTTAAAGTAGAATGTTAAGTGTAAATTAATATGCATATCGATGAGTAATTGCAATCAATTTAAAGGTGACGTGCATAAAACTTAAACTTCAGTGACTTAGAAAATCATAGTTTGCTTTGTGCAGATTAAATAAATTGAGAAATAGGCATTAGCTAGCTTAGTAAAAACAGAAGGTTTAAGAAATTACTGACTTTAACAACATGGGCTGTGTTTAAATGAAAAGGTAAATGTCGATTGATTATAATTTATTGATAATATTTATTTTTTTGCCTTTAAGAAGGCGGCATAAGAAAGAAGAGTTGAACTTTTTGGATTTAATTTTATTGTTGAAATAATAAAATTGTAGTGGATTTTTCAATGTTCCTCTTTCACTTTGCTTATGCAATCATCACAATTTAGTTGTTTTTTATTTTAATTTTTTATTAGTTGGCCATTGGATTTTTATATCTGTTTTGTTAAATTTTGTCCAATGTTAAGTGTAAGAGAGAGGGGGGGAGAAACAGAGAAAGAGAAGTGATTTAGTTGATATTATGCCATATAACATAAAAAGAAAATTATAACGTGAAACTATGCTTTTAGACTTCACTGGGTTTTTTTTCTGTATTTAATGTTTACCATCAGTTTTGATATCGAAACTATGCATAGCATGGTTAGTTATTAAGAGATTACGTACACAATTCAAGATTGTTACATAAAAATGCCATCGACCTCATAAGTAATTTTATTTGTTGGTAATTTATTAAAAGTTTTTGATTTTCTTCCCCGATCCCACTCCAATTACTTTGATTAAGGTGATATACGATAATGGTGATGGAGAGAAGGTGGAAGGTATATCATACAATTGTAACTTTAAACGATTGACTTTATTAATAGATTTTTCATTCTGATATTGAATTATAGAGGAATGATTACTAATATTTATGAATAATTAATTTTAATTTAATCGGCCATTCGTACGCATATCTGGTGATCTACAATTGCATACGGTTCAATTTGAATGACTAATTTACAAACTCATAATTCATTTGAGTCAAGTAAAATATGTAACTAGAAACATAAAACACACATAATTTGGTTACGAATAACAAATTTTTAAGGTGCGTGTATTCTAAAATGAAATAATCCGTTGGAAGTAATTGCACTCAGATTAGTTGAATGCAAAAATTCATGTAAATTTTGTACTTTTCAATTTTATGGTTTTCAATAGAATTTAATGAATGGATCCTGTCTATAAACCCTGGGCAGTAATAGACTATTGACTATAGCCATAATACTGTGTGCATAATTTGTTATTTGTATGTGCCCTTAATTATCGATATTATGTAATCTCAATGCGTCAATTAATTTTTGAAAATCTTATATTTAGTGAGTGAGTGTTTTATTCAATAGCAAAATCAAGATAATGTTCAATTGTATCCAATAAGTGTGAACTTGTCATAAGCTCTCTACCTCTCTCTCTCTCTCTCTCTTTCCATCAATATACAGAAATGAAAAGAATTATTTTCAAGCACTTGAACATTCATTCAAGTATAATTTGATTAATATGCTACTACCAAATACTATGAAATTTAATTTTGCTCTTAAGTACAATTGAATTCCATTTATGTTTATTATGATCTCACAAAAAAAAGCGCTTTTATTTAGCGTGGCTTATTTTAATTTTCTGTTGTTTCATTTGGTTACTTTTTATTGGACAATATTGTTATTTATGGCATTTTAGTTTTACATAAAGAAAAAGAGAAAGCGTTTTTGGCCATGATCCTGTGTCATGATTTCCATTTAACCGTGTTGGCTCATAAACGCCAACCAAAAAAAAAAAATACAACAGATAATTTTTAATATGACAAATTCGGCAGATAGTTTATTATTTATTTGTTTTTTTTTCGGTCAATGGTTAACTCTTATGAAAAAAAAATTAACAAACAGAAAAAAAAAAACACTTGCCCGTTAGGTTATAACATTTTAATTTGATTATGTATTGTTGGACAGCATTACTAGTTATTGGAGTGAAGAGGTATACAGAAAAAAAACGATCGTAATTATGTTAATGTTAAAATTTGTCTGTTGGCTGTATACAATAACTCATTGATGAATAATTTATTTTTAGTAAATAGTTTTGTCTATTTATTTTTATTTTGGATTTTGCACTTTTTATTTTGCTCTCCTATTAGACAAAATAAAGAATGAGACATTTTCACTGAATCTCGGGATGCTGTCTTATAAAGAAGAGTTGGAAAAACTCATTTAGTTTACTGAATCGTCAGTCTATCTCGCACAACTGATTACACATGTTATAAGAATAGTGACAAGTTGACCTCTTTTTTTCCTTTATGTTTGATGATCATCACATCGATAATCAAACCTGAGATGAACAAATTGAAAAGTATGTAGTATCTGTTTTATTTGTTGGCCTGATGTTTAATATGAATTGAAAGAAATAAAAACATTTAAATGTGAATGAAATTTAATCAGTATGTTCACCGTTGATTTGGCAGGAAACTCGTTATACTTATTTTGGGTGAAAACAATCGGGGAAAAAAAAAAACTTCAACGAAACCTTCACATATTGCACTTAAAATTTCCTCTATGGCGGTCATTTAGGGATTCCATTGTTATACTGTCAGATGTGTTTTGAATCAGATCAATCCTGGTTTTTGTTGATGTTCTTTATTTCATTGAATATGTGATCATCTTGTTTTCTGGACCATTACTTGCAAATTTCATTTTGACCAGTTAAACAACTTTTACTTTTTTGTTTTTGAGGGTATCTCTGATTATTAAATGTAATCTGTTTAATAATTCTCTATATTTTTGTGAGAGATGATAAATAAAATTTGGTAACGATTTTATGTTGATTCTTTCATTTATTTAAATCTCATTAAAAATTCTAAAGTGCAAGTACGTTTAACTGGTTTTGGTTCCCTTTTTGTCTGATATTTTTATTCTGTTGTTGTAATGTACTGCTTTCGCAGTGATACAAGTTTATTGTCATTTACTAAAACATTTCTTTTTGTTGTTGATCGATTTTGGTGAATTTGTTGGTTATTGTCAATGAGAAAAACCATCGTTGTTGATTCTGGTACTCTTCAGATGACCATGTACATACTTACTCTAATTATGTATCTATGTATGATGCATTCTAGGTTAATTCCCACCGGACATGAACACTGATTATTCTTCAAAACGCATATCAATTTTATTTTTTTTTTTGTATTTTTTATTGTGTCAAATGATGGTGTAACCATTTTTGAACATAAAAAACAATATGGTTCCGTTTTAGAATGTGATGGTTCCATAAAACTATTTAAATTGTAACAAACATGTGCTACTCACTAACTGAATAACTTTAATATTTTTTTTTTGTATTTGTTGGCTTATGAAGAAAAATTGCCTTATTGTTCCACAACATTGTGTACAATAACAAGAGTAAAATTTAATTCTAATGTTGTTCGAGTTATGTAGTTTATTTGTCCGTAGTTGCGCATTGCATGAATGAAATTCAATGGTTTATTTTGGATGGGGTCTCTCTCTTTTACTCATTTAGACAAAATTGAAACGGGTTATGCAATCTGCACGCATTCTAAGCCTCAATTCATCTGGAAACATGATCGCATGTACTCGAGTAAAAGTGATATTATTCAGCTATGCCATTTTTTTTGTACTGTATCCTACTATTTCTAATGGTTTTTGTATGGTTGGCTGTTGTAGATTCAGGCGTTTCTCATCGACAAATGAAAACCAATTTACTTGTTGTGTTATTAGAGGTTCAATAGTCATTTTTTTTTTGAATTCACTATATATAATGGAAATTAAGTAATGCATTTTGGTGGTGCTCTAACTTTATGTGGCATGAAAATGGATCAGTTCAATGCACACCCATTGAATGCACCGCTGTATATATGATCCACATAAAATGCATAATATGATGATAAAATGTTGTAGAATTCAGAGAGAAAAATAAAAAATATCATATGAAAAACTAAAATTGAAGTAAATAAAATCGGAGTAATACAATTAGAATTTATTCAATGTATGTTTGGCCATTTAATGTTGTGTGCAGTACTACAGTCCTCCGGCAAAACCGTGCAAGTA